>CM039136.1:2661832-2973230 GCA_022036555.1 Microstegium vimineum
AGTTTGAAAAAAAAAGAAAAAAACTTGTACACGTCAAAATAAATAGCAAACGAACTCCAATTTGAAAAATTTGTACACCATTCAACTCTATAAATCATGAACTATTTTTAGGAATTTTTTCAGCATTTTCCATTTTTTGAAATTCAAATTTGAAATTTGGTTTGGGGCGGTTTGGGCGGTTACCGACCAAACCGGACGGTAACCGGCCCTAACCGATCGGTTACCGGTCGCTAACCGTTTGAACTACGCCGTTTGAATTCAAAATCCAAACCGTTCGGTTTGGGACCGGTTTAGGCGGTAACCGACGGTAACCGGCAAACCGTCGGCCACCGGTTCCCGGTTGAAAAACGGTAGGGTAAACCCTGCCGGCGACGCGCGCTGCCTCTTTGAGTCTTTGGCAGCTCATGTGACTCATGTTCCTGTGCCAGTGTCAGTGTGACGTGGTACGATGAACGCAGCACGCCATGTGTGAGCGCCCCCACCTCTACTATCTTGCTTCCGTACGTTCTGAGGATGAGGACCAGCCAAAGCCACTGGGCACGGACGAGGACGACTGGCTGCCTAGGTGCCATTCAGTTGTTTTAATCCCCTCCTAACAATTGAATTTTGCTCATACATTTACACTATCTCTTTTAGCTATTTTACACTGTCTTATTATTATATCTATAATAATTTCTTCGGTGAGATTTAATTTGTACATAACAGAACTTTTATTTCTATAGATTGCAGATCTTAGAAAAATTCACAAATCTATATTATAAAGGGACTAAGGAATTGAAAATACCCTCTCACTCTAATGTCTTCAACCCACCTTATTTTTAAACCCTTAAATCTATGTTAAGATCAGATGCATATTAGGACGCCCTCAACAGAGAGAAGAAGAAAGTTTCAAAAATAATAGAACAAAACGCTAGTACACATGGTAAACGGAAAGACAGCGGCGTGTTAATGACCGTAAACGTTTTTCAATACTGTGTGAGACTACTGTTTGAGCAGACGCTAACGAGTTTGTTTTTAACGTTCTCTCGCTCGTCCACGTGTAATACTACATGCTAACTATTTCTATTGTTGTTAGAGACGCCATTAGTGTACATGGTTTTATTTAGTATGCACCCCGATGCCGCTTTATTCCGTGCGCACAAATAAATAAATGGTGCTGCCCGAGTGATGCCTTCGGATCCCTCTAGGCCCTATTTAGATCTCCTTTAAAATTTTAAATTTTTTGTCACATCAAATATTTTGACGTATACATGAAGCATTAAATATAAATAAAAAATATAACTAATAACACATTTTATCTGTAATTTGTAAAACAATTTTTTAAACTTAATTACTCTATAATTAGATAACAATTATCAAATAAACGAAACGTTACGGTGTCCAAATTTTATCCTCTACGGACGTAAGGTCATGTCTGTCCTTTGTTGCTGGAACCGCAACCGGAAGGAGCCATCACAATCATTAATGGCTGCCACTGCAGTGCCAGGGTCAAGTCAAGACGTCGCTGAGCCATTTACTCACTCCCTTTCTAAATAATTGTCTTTCTCGTTTCCCTAAAAAATAACTACCAACAATTATATATTGAAATATATAAATATTTATGTTAAGTAATTAATATTATAGAAAAGATCTTTTTATCTAGTTTTTAACAAATGTATTTAAAGATATAAATATTGCTCGTATTTTCTATAAATTGAATCAAACTTTTGGCACAAAAATTCAAAACGACACTTATTTGGGGACAGAGGGAGTATTACGCACCCAATAAAACAGAGCATATTCAGTAGCTAGCTATACAATAAGTTACTCTATAGCCACCTTCATTTACGATAACTTTATATATTAATTTACGATAAAATGAATATATATTTACGATAGTTGTGTTACCATAACATACGAGGATATTTACTATAATATTATCGTAAACCACGTAGCAATGAGTTACTATAATCTCATGAATGAGTATAGTAATTATCGTAAATCAAAGTGGCTAAAGAATAAGTTATTTTATAGCCAACTATAGAGTAGTAGTGTGTGTGAGGTTTTCTTACACTTAGGTGTAGTCACTCCAATCTTTAATTAAACCATATTAGGTATGTATTAATACTTATTTATCAGAGTTTGAGTATGTTTATATACTTATTTTAAGATATTCTAAAACTTACTGCACAAAAAATTTCAAAAGAGCCTATATTTTTTAATATATTATTATAATACTATATTTACACTATGTAAAATAAGTATAATCATATACTTTATGTATACATGCATACTTCGTACACATACTATCCTAAATAGTCTAATATGATCATATACTTTGTGTATATATATTTCGTCGGTTCATATACATCATAGATCTAAAGTTATACGAGTGAGAGTAATTATACCTAGGTATAGAAAGGGATTTCTATATAATATAGAACAACCAAAATATTTTATAATTTAAAACTAATAGAGTACTAAACGAATAAATGGTGCTGCCCGAGTGATGCCTCCGGACCCCTCTAGTCCTACGGAGTACGGAGTATGGTCATGTCTGTCCTTTGTTGCTGGAACCCGGAAAGAGCCATCACGTGGCCTGTTCGTTTGGCAGGATTATTCACTGCTGGCTGATGTCTTGTGAGAGAAAAAACACTGTTACGGTTGGATTTAAGCCGGCTGAAAAGCCAAACGAAGCTGACGATCAATGATGGCTGCCACCGCAGCGCCAGGGTCAAGTCAAGACGTCGCTGAGCCATTTATTGCGCACCCAATAAAACATCTGCTGAAGTCATTTTATTCCTTTTAAAATTAATTTCTATATATATATATATATATATATATATATATATATGAACAACCAAAATATTTTATAATTTAAAACTAATAGAGTATATATTTGCTGCAGATTTTTACTTACTCTTGCCACACTTTTCTAGCAACAAAATTCACATGTAGGCGCAAAAATTTGAGTTTAAACATGTGGGCCAAATGGCTAAAAAGTTAGATCGGCTAAGCTGCGGCAGTAAAGAACCAAACTTTAGGCTGCAATCTATGGCTGATAAGCTAGTTAATATTAGTTTTAACTGTTTTATTGTAAGAAAAAGATATCATATCATATCTATAAGTATACAAGGCTAGTTCTTGATTAAGAGCTATGTTTTTTTTATCTCTCCTCCATTCAAATATATATATATAGACACACCTGAGTCACCCATTCGGATGTCCTAAAAGAAACTACCAAGGATAGTTGGATAGTGGGTCACTTTTCACCTCCTCCCCGTCTCTCTCCACTGTTCATCTCCCCGGCTGTCTAGATTCCTGACTAGGACCTTCCCTGGCAAGTGGTGAGGAAGGTAAGTGTGTTAAACAATCGCTAAACGAGTGACATCACAAGAAGAATCAATGGCTAGATCAATGGTCGTGATTTCTTTAAAGTCTTACTTCCTACTATATTTTTTTTAGATAAAGGATAATTTATATCTGGTTTCATTTATCAACCGATAATCGATAGAAAGTCAATTATTACAAAGTTTTGTCTGTAGGTCACCACATAAACAAAAGGAAGCTCCTCCTTAACAAAACACATGTTAAAAACAAAACAGAGGTAAGGTTCTGACTAAGTAGAGGCAATAAATCCAGTTAATAGCCATTCATTGGAACAAAAGAAATGCAATGCTGACATCTCAAGTTACTTCCCAGCTGAGACTAGCTCATCTCGTAGATCTTCACACAACTACAATTATACCCACTGTCGTAGCCAGTGAGTTTTCAAAACCTTCCCCTAGAGAGGAGTCCAACTTTTGCGAGCTATATGTGAGAAGTTTGTATAGGAGTGTTGGTTGGGTGTCTATGTCCTATCTAGGTTCCACGAAGCCACCCAAGGAGATGTTTGGTTTCCTTGGTCACTTAGCCAGGCTCTGCTGGACCACTGACTGCCAGGGTTCACGGAACCGTTCCGTAACCGGCCGGTTACCGCGGTTACCGAACTTACCGCCCAGGATCGGTTCGGTTTCGGTACCGGTTTGAATTCAAATTTCAAATTTGAATTTAAAAAAATCGAAAATGTTGAAAAAATTCCTAAAAATAGTTCATGATTTATAGAGTCGAATGGTGTACAAATTTTTCAAATTGGAGTTCGTTTGCTATTTATTTTGACGTGTACAAGTTTAAAAAAAAAGAAAAAAATCTTTTTTCTTCCTTTTTTCTTTTTTTTTCAAACTTGTACACGTCAAAATAAATAGCAAACGAACTCCAATTTGAAAATTTTGTACACCATTCGACTCTATAAATCATGAACTATTTTTAGGAATTTTTTCAGTATTTTCAATTTTTTTAAATTTAAATTTGAAATTTGGTTTGGGGCGGTTTGGGGCGGTAACTGCCCAAACGGACGGTAACCGGCCCTAATCGACCGGTTACCGGTCTCAAACCGTTTGAACTACGCCGTTTGAATTCAAAATGCAAACCATTCGGTTTGGAGCCGGTTTGGGCGGTTACCGTCGGTAACCGGCAAACCGCCGGCCACCGGTTCCCGACGGCAAAACGGTAGGGTGAACCCTGCTGACTGCTCGATAGCTAGACTCGCGGGGAACACAGTGGGGGTCATTTCCACGAAACCAGACCAATGTTGACGAACCAGGATCCTAAGGGTTACCCCCGAGGCTGACTACCCGCCATGGGCGAAGGCCAGCCCATGGTATGTTAGAGAGGATATGAGATAAGGTGACATGTACTCCAATGTATCAAGCACCAACCTAGTCGGACTATAAGAAAGTTAGCTTTGTAGTAGAACTAGAACTCTTCTATCGTAACCGACTACAACTCAAGATACACACCTGGCCTCTGAACTATATAAAGAGAGTATAAATTATTCTACACGATTAAAGGACTAACAAATTTTCTTAGTGTTGAACATGTAATTTATTATAAATACACTTGAGATATGAGTTATATTATGTGAAGTGTATCAATGGTTCAATCACAAAGGCAAACTTGATGGTGTTCCATATTGTGTTGAAATGAAAAGCCAAAATGATGTATTGTTTAAAAGGCAATCTATCAAACACGAGACAACAATGCAAATGAAATTCAAGTAATGGTTTATATATTGAAAGCAAACATATTTGAATTGGTATATGAGACATGAGGTATTGCATATGGAATAGTCTCATTGCAAGGATGTCTCTCTTAAAATTTAGAATGGAGGGAGTAGTATTCTAAATTATAAGATATTATATGAATCTTAGATATTACCAGGGAGGGAGTAGTATTCTCACTTTTTATATTCCACCTTTCTCATTCCACTGTCGGGGGTGTTTAGATGGTGAAAAGAGGGTGAAAAAAATTCTGTAGCAGTTGTCACATCACACTGTAGCAATTTTGTTTTTATTTGGTAATAATTGTCTAAACATTGATTAATTAGGCTTAAAATGTTCATCTCGCAAAGTACAATAAAACTGTGCAATTAGTTTTTTATTTCATCTATATTTAGGACTCCATATATGTGCCGGTATTTTGATGTGACGGGGAATAGAAATTCGATGTGACGGAGAATCTTGTAAAGTGTTGGAATTTCGGATGGGTTTTCGCGGATCTAAACACGGGGTCGTCTCTGTCCGGCCACTGCAGCACCTATAATTTTCAACCGGGGGCTTGGGCTTCACACTCACACCCAGCAACCACGGGTCGGTGAAGCGCTGAGAAGAGCTGCTGCTGTGTTCGTCTTCCTCTCCTGTCTCAACATCGTCTGATTCGGGCATCTCCAGCTGTGTTCCTCTTCATCTCCTCATCGTCTGATTCGGCATCTCCAAACCTCGGTGAGGCATGGTACCACTCGCACATTTGCTTTCTCCATCACATCACCTGTGACGTTTCTAAGCTGAACAAGAAATGTGTAAATACTTGGATGTAGATGTTAGTCGGCCTGTCCCTGGGAATGAGAAACCAACAGCCGGTCGGCTGACTGGCTGAGACACCGAGAGAGCCATGGCAGAGGTCACGGCGGGTGCGGTGACCTCACTGCTGGGCGTCATCCGCAGTGAGGCACGGCTCCTGCGCCTCGTCCGGAACGACGTGCAGTTCATCAGGGAGGAGATGGAGAGCATGAACAGCTTCCTGGCCCACCTGGCCCGGTCGGCTCCACCCGGCGAGGAGCACGACGAGCAGGTGCGCACCTGGATGAACCAGGTGCGGCTGCTCGCCCAGGACTGCAACGACTCCATCGAACTCTACCTGTATCGCAGGAACCCAGACATCTATCGCGCCAATGGCGGCCTCCGGCGCCACCTCTGGTGGGTTCTCTGGTTCCTCCACAAGCTCGTGGCGCAGCACTGCGTGGCGGTCCGGCTGCGCGAGCTCAAGGACAGGGCACGCGACGTCGGTGAGCGGCGGCTGCGTTATGGCGTGGAAGTCCCGGCCAAGTCAGCGGCAGCGGGGCGCTCGCCTCCTGCAGCTACTGGGCTGATGCTGGCGGCATCATCGTCAGCAGTAGCAGGTGGCTATGCTGCCGGAGACGAAGATGATGAAGAAGAAGACGGTGACGATGATCAACTATCGAGAACCGATCATTCCACCTTGTTTTCTCGCACTTTGGACGACTATGTCAAGGCGAAGCTATTTGAATGGAGAAAAACATTTCGTCCAAGTGCTGGCAAGACGATGTCCATCGCCATCGTGGCGCCGGCCAGAGATCCGGATGCCCTCTGTCTTGCATATGAAAATATGGTTTTCCATCCGGGCTACAAGTACCGTCGCGGCTACCATCTCGCTGTCTTGATCGATATCCCGGCGCTCCACCTGAACTATTCACCACTGCGACCCAAGGAGGTTCTCTTCTACATCTTGCGCCAGCTGAAGCAATCTCAATCCCAAAAGCAAGGCACAGATCAAGGCGAAGGGGAGGAGGAGGGTTACTTCAGAAAATTCCGTATTTATTGTGAAAAAAGGAGGGTGTTGAAAAAAATCAAGGACAACATAAAAATGATGAAGATTGATGAAAAGTTTGATAGTATCAAGAGTGAAATTCAAACCCGATCATCCAAGGGCCAACAAAAGAAGTCCATGGATCAGCAGGACCTACACATACTCCTTAAGCAGCTGCTCCGCACATCTGCTGCTGCGGCTGCGTCTCAACAGGACCAATTGAAGAACAAAGACATGCGTAAATTATCAGCAGCAGACAAAAACATCATCGGCAAAGTAGCCGTGAAACTTAAGCAACGTATGGAAGAAGATGAACAAGGAGGAGGAGGCAGTGAAGAGGGAGTTGGGAGAGGAGTAGAAAAAGAAGCAGTACAAGAAGATTGTGAAGGAGCAGAAAAACAAATATTATTAGAAGAAAAACGTGGAGAAAAAGAAACAGTAGAAGGAGGTGGGGGAGACATAGTAGAAGAACGAGGAAGGCAAGGAGAACGAGGCGAAGTGGGAACAGGGAGAAGAGTAGAAAATGAAACAGTACAAGAAGATTGTGAAGGAGCAGGTAAAGAAATAGTAGAAGCAAAACGTGGAGGAAAAGAAACAGTAGAAGAAGGTGGAGATGGAGGTGAGGGAGACATAGTAGAAGAATGTGGAGGAGGAAGAGGAGAAATATTAGAAGAAGAGCATGGGGGTGGAGGACAGGGAGAAATATTAGAAGAACACATAGGAGGAGATGATAATGAAGATGATGATGATGAGGAGGAGGAGGAGGACAGTTATGACGACTATGACAGTTATGATGACTATGACAGTGAAGAAGAAGAGCTGAAGATAGGCCCGATTTATCTCCATGAAAATCAGTATGTACACATCCTGCGGCAAGTGTTCCTGAAGTCCATCACCAGCAACAAATCCTCATCCAAGCAAGCTACAGATACTATGATGGGAGAGGATCAAAACAAACAAATGATCGACAAGTCAAAGGAAGAGATCTTAATGGAGCCACAGGAAGGCAAAACTGAGAAAATGCAAGAGACAGCTCAAAACACAGAAGACTTCACAAATATAGTGGACCAGAAAATGGATAAAATCAAGTATGAATTCAAAGAGCAGCTCAAGATCAAAGGGCTTGTGTGGACGATATTAAAGATCAATTGGAGGATAAATGTCCCCTGTTTATCCTCAAAATTGATAACAGGGTGGATTTACCCAGATGGGAGGATACCAGAAATGCTTTGACCCTGCTAGAATGCAGCGCTGATGTACTGATCGTAACCACCACAAAGGATATTCAGCAAGCCAAAGAATATTGCTGTCCACAGAATGAGCCTATAGACTATTCTCTTGCTGGTCTCTACTATGATACAGTGCTAGAGATTACTAAGAAGCTGGAGAAAGAAGAGAACTGTGACCCCCAAATTTTCCGCGACATCCTGGAGCAGTGTGAACCAAATGAATTGTGCATGAAGCTTTTTACTCGTGCTTTGTACGTTAATCCCAAGAGGAGCAATGAGGAGTTAAACAACCTGCTTAGGATCCTACAGACTTCACCAAAATCATCTGGCGTTCGCGTCCTTGCTAAGAAGGTGTTCAAGTTCTCTTACATCGATATGCCTAAAGAATACAGGTCCTGCTTTCTGTACCTAGCTATCTTCCCTGCAAGACACAAGATCAGGCGGTCCACTCTAATTGGACGGTGGGTAGCAGAAGGCCTGATATTCAAGGAAGATTGGCCCAGTTCTGTGCGCTGGGCCAACCGATGTTTTGATGAGCTCATCAGCCGGGGCCTTGCTGATCCTGCTGAAACTGGTGCTGCAGGAAAGGTGAAGAGCTGCATAGTAGGTGATCAAGTTCATGGATTCATTACCAAGATGGCCAGAAAACAACATATTTTGGAGACACGTCTGTCACATCACTTGGCTCGACATTTCTCCATTTTCAATGATCTGCAACTCCGCAGCTCTGACAAAATTGATGGATTCTTCCAAAGGCTCTCTAAATCATCTCGGGTATCCCTGCTCAAGGTGCTAGATCTAGAAGGTTGTCAGTGCTTTGGTGGGAAGAACAACCAGCGGTATCTCAAGGACATCTGCAGAAAGATGTTACTGCTGAAATATCTGAGCCTAAGGAGAACAAATGTTACCCAGCTACCAAGGGAAATCAACAACCTTCGTGAGCTAGAGGTATTGGACATCCGACAAACCAAGGTGCCTCCACAGGCAACAGCAAGTATCCTGCTCTTGAAGCTAAAGTGTCTGCTTGCTGGTCACGTTGGTCTGAATTATCCATGCAGTTTTGGCTCTGCTAGTGGCCGGATCCCTCAAAAGATCTACAAAATGGTAAACATGGAGGTACTGTGTAATGTCAAGGCCCAGCACAGTCGTGATTTACAAGATATTGGAAAGCTATGGCAGCTGAGGAAGCTAGGTGTGGTTATCGATGATAACGATAGTTACCTCGAGAAGTTGCTTCAGACGATCAGTGACTTACATGATTGCCTCCGTTCTTTGTCAATCACTACTATTTCTATAGCCACACCCACACCACGTGAGGCATTGGGTACTACTCCTAGCAAAGTGAAATTTCCATGCCTTTCTGCTACTCCTAGTCCTGCTGGTGAAGATGAGTCACCTGCAAATGGCAATGGCTCTCCCTTAAAAAACCATCCCAAGATTCTTCAGAGTTTAAGCATCAGGGGAACCACGACCACACACAAGGGGAGTCTTCTTTCATTGTTCATAGAAGGTGATAATAACATACTGGCAAAGGTAACTCTAAGTGAGACGCCTCTGAGCAAAGATGATCTCAAACTCCTTGCCAACCTTCCCATGTTACGGTGTGTCAGGCTCCAACACATTGCATGCACCGACACCGAACACATGCTCAGCTTCGAGAAAGATGAATTCAAACGTCTCAAGTACCTTCTCGTTGAGGGCTCCGACTCTGACTTGACTGATATAAGATTTGTACCTGGATCAGCCTCTGAGCTTGAGAAGATGGTTCTGTCTTTCACCGGTTCTATTTCTGGAGTTCACATGCTTCCAAAGTTGCAAGAGCTTGAGTTGAACTATAGCTTCTGCAGCAGGTCGCTATCCTCGATTGACGATGCCACACAAATAGCCAAGCTAACTCTTCGTGGTACAGAACTAGAGCAAAGCGCTCTACAGATCCTTGCCAAGAAACCAAATATACGCAGTCTGGTGCTCTTGGAAAGGTCATTTGGTGGAAGACAGAACGAGACTACATTACAAAAGGATGACTTCTTATGGCTCAACCTTCTTGTTGTTGACTGCTCGGCCATCACCAAAATCATTTTCACCAGCGGATCTGCTCCTAGGCTCGAGAAGATTGTCTGGTCCTCTTCCACATCTCTATTGGGCATCGACAAACTTCCCAGATTAAAGGAACTCGAGTTCAAGGGTGGCCAAGCAGTCCCTGCTGAGGTGATAGAGGCCATTGGCAAACATCAAAACAAGCCTAGTCTTAAACTTAATGGACCAGAAACTCAAGGCTAAGCAGAAGGAGAAGAACACGAGGATGATGGGCGGATGACAATGCTGCAACATTCTCTTTCATCTGGAAGTACGTAATCAGGATTGACGCTGGAAAGGGCCTCTGGCCTTCGATCCCATGGTGTGGTTTGCGAGTGTGCTGTTGTGGTGGACTGCCATCTGTTCTGCTGCACAAGAATGGGTGTTTATGTCCTTTCCGCATTACAATTTACAATGAGTATGTCTGTTTACCTGTTCTGCACAAATGGTTATATTTATATAGGCTTGGATTTGAATTTGTGTGGCTTTCCTCTGTATGGAACATCATATGTATTTCTGTACAGTTTCATGTAATAAGCGTGATGTTTGTGGATACATTTGACCTCTTATATATCAATCATCAATGTAATAAAGTGTGATATATATCAGTATGCTTTGGTTGGTTCTGCAACTTAAAGGTGAACTGGTTTGTGTCATGCTATAGTTACCTGCTGTAATGTAGGCATCAGTTGATTCAAACCAGCTGAGTAGCTGTTGCTCTAATGTGTTGCTAAGTACTTGAAGCAGAGCTGCTTTATGCAGAGATATGTGTAATCCACAATCTGTCAGTCTGCATCTTTTGATGATTGCCGGGCAACCAGTTTTCAAAGTGCTCAATTAATTGTATAACATTGTATAGATAGAAAAATACTACTGTAGCAAAGAAAGAGCATCGAATGACCAAAAATTTATATATATATATATGTCTTCGATTGGCATTCAATTATTACTAGGCATTGGCATAACGGCAGTGTCATTCATACAAAATTAGACGCTGAACTAGCTAGCCACTAGGAAAACAAATAGATACGGGTCTTACTATGAGCTGGGATGTGCTGCAGTAGCTAGCGGTGTCGCTGGAGCCTGGGTGGCGCCAGGCCAGCCACGAGCCACCGAACAGCCAGTATGGGAGCGCCAGGCGCTAGGCGCGGGAGGCCGGCCGGCAGCGGCTGCATTTGCATCACAGCAGCAGGCGAGGTAACCACCGAGTCAGTATCACGGCGGACGCAGGGCGGAGGAGGCTGCCAGGCAGGAGGCGGCGACGGGCGGATTGTGGGCACCGGGCACCGACGCACGGCCGCTCCTCCTCGCTCGAGACGGGACGTCGGCCTGCCTCCTGTCCTGCCTCCTCCGGTCGCGGCCTCGCGGCGCGGGGACGGGCCGGGGCAGGGGCGCGCCGGCGCGGCAGTCGGCAGGGGCTGGCGCTAGGACTGGGAGTCGTGAGCTGGGCTGGAAGTCCTGCTCCTCAGAATTGAGCCCACCGGGCCAGCGGAGCCTCCGCGTGCAAGCATTAGCCCGCCAAGAAAAAATTGAAACTATTTTTCAGCTGTCAGTCTATTCACTTGGCTTTTCAGCCGGCTTAAATCCAGCCGGAACAGTGTTTTTCTCTCACAAAAAATTAGCCAGCAGTGAATAATCCTGTCGGAACAGTGTATAATCCTGTCAAACGAACATGCCATATACTGTGGATGTTCATCCGATGTGTTAGAAAAATTAGCCATCACAACGACACATCGTCGACGATGCATGAGGATTGTGGAGGCTCCTCGATGGTATTTTATCCAATTGTGCTTGTCATGATTTGATGAACTCGAGATCTCTAGTCATTTGATGTCATAATGAGTTGTATACGCTGGTTTAATTAACCCAAAAGCTTAAGATAATAAGGACTTTATATTTTAATGAACACAACCTCTATTTTTTACAAATATTCAACACACATTTTTAATAAACCCTATCTTAGTGAATATATTGTGACCTTGAAGCCATCACGTGCGAAACCTATGTATATACTGGATTTGAGTTGTTGCCTTTGTGTCACTCAACAAGAGGTGCCCCAGAAAAAGGAGCTATATATCCCCGCAATGGGGTATAGATGTGTAATTTATATGTAAATTTAGAGGATTATTTTGAACCATTGTTTCATAATAGCAAATTTGGATATTTGAATGTAGATTTAATTATGGTGTTACTTTATGTACTTTTTATAGTGGCAGAAGCGGGTAACCTTTTAGAAACAGAGTATGTCTGATGACTATTATTGGTTGTGATGGTTAGAGATCACAAAACTAAATGTGACATGTTTTCGATTATTGTGAGAATTTCTAAATTTATTTTTTTCTCAAGCGTGTCTTCTGAAGATTAATAGGGAGGATTCTAATTAGTAATATATTAAGATGAGATCCTTCCTGCCATCTGCTCATGTTGCTACTTTTTTAGAATTCTCAAACATGGTCCCATGTGCTCGTGTAGAATTCATATTGATTCAGGGTGCAATAGTCATATTGATTAGGGTTATGAAATTTGACTGCATATTGATTAGGATTATGGGCCGGGATTTGCCCCATCGTTTACTAATGTTGTTAACTCATGCTACTTTTTTGTTTTGAGTATGCTCATTCACACGTTTCCCCTTTTTCCACTGAGTTCTTTCATGTGTATTTATTTAGGTAAATGAAAAAAAAAATCACCATAGCTTCAGCGTTCACACGTACGTGAAAACATTTCCGTGGAGAACAGCCCAACAGGAACAAAATGGAAGCGAGAAAATGTGTTCCACATTTGCTTGAAATCACTCCAGTCATCGTGTTACTTTTGGGTCAAAACTGATGAACAATCTGGTATTTACATGATACAAAAATATGTACACTAAGAACTCTGCATCGTCAGTCATGGTACGTTGAAGGGAAAGAAAACTCTGATTACGTTACATGTATATAGAATTTGTTAACCTTCTTCGAACAAAAAAAACATATCCTGCACATAACTCCTGATATGCTGCACAAGTCACCAGTGACCAATGTTGTTTCATGTTTCAGATGAGTGGAGTCGACAAAACAAACGTGGGACATACTAGCTTGCTACAAAATTGCTCTCAAGTTCAACTTGTAAGCCGTAGGTGCCTCAAGCTCCTACAAACTACAGGCGTTCTGCCGAGTGTGCTTTCTCCACCGCCTCAACATATGAATGCACCCCCCAGCTCCTAACAGGCCATAGGACGCAAGACCCAGGATGGTTGAATTCGCGATGTATCGAAGGTGGGTGCCCTGCACATGAAAAAAAATAAGCTCAGCATTGTGTGAACATTTGCATTCATTCACTCAAAAGAGGACTTCAGATGGATACCTGTAACAGGAATACGAAGATGGCAGCATTTGCCAGTGACAGTGAAAAACTCATCATGCCCCCACGCAGCTCGTTTGGCAGGTACCTACAGTAATGCAAGCTTTGTAAACAGAAACTATGAGACTGTAATTTAAGCTCGATTGTACTTGCACCAGTAACTTACATTGTTCTCAATCTTGCTAGTGAAGGCAAAATAAAGCCCACACATGCATGGAAGATGCAGAACACTATCACCAGTGGTCCAATCTCCTGTTGGATGAATCATTAGACTTTGAAAGCCAATTTCCAACTACACGTTGTTGCCTTTAGATACATGCACGGGATACCTGGTAATCATAAGCCACAATAGACAAAGCAAGTCCAGCGCCAATGTAAGCCATTGTCAAGATGTCCTCATTACGGAAGGGAGCTGTGGCTCCATAAAACCATGGAAAACCAGCACTTCCAAGCATTCTTGATGCCAAGAAACAGGGGTAGATTACTGACAGTTGAGCCTACCTTCCATCAGCCTGTGTCAACCAACAGATCAATGAGAACGGTAGCACAATTTCAGCCTCGAGTTTCTGAAACACTACTCCTACAGAAGACCAGGCAGAAAACTAACAGGAAGAACTAAGACTCATACCACTATGGTTGGTGCCCAGAGAAAGAAACCAAAAGGTTGAGACAGCAAAATGGATGCTTGCTTGAGCTAAGACCAGGATCAGTACTCTTTTGTCTGAAACACATTAATTGTGGTCAGACATGGAAATGGAACATACAATCACTGAAAAGCTTAACCTGCAATAGTCATTATTCACGAGTTCATATTGTGAGAGATCGAGAAGCTGCTTGCTTTTATGCATTTTTCACACCAGAATTCAGAAATATCTCTTAAACTTGACTAAAGCAATTCCTCATATGCTAAATTTATTTCCATAAATTCATAAATATTTAGCAGTACGCCCCCACATAGATAAATTCATGGTCAATATTCAACAAAGTCAATGGTGATATCTTTAAAAAGGTTACAAAACTGCACATGTTTTGTAATGAAACCGTGAAGACTACTACAGAGTACAGATCAAATACAATGCCATCAAAAACATTGGTCAACTTATATTTCTATGTCTAAATATGGCAAAATTTGCTCCTGGATACTATTTATGGAATATAGATAGAGCTTTATTACCAACAGAAATGAGAAACAAAGCACTGGAGCAAGCAAGATGACTCACCACTCACCTCTGAGGACATGGGCAAAAAATGATTTTTGGTAGCTCCCAATGGCAGATGCATGATTACTGGTACTCTGACTGGTACTTGATGCATTTCTGATATACAGAATCCCCACTACCGATAGTGTGGCTGCAAATGCATAGGGAAGCAAGAATCTAGTGTCATCATCCCTAACCAATACATTTGTGATTTCTTGACTTCCAATAAGGGACACCGATTCAAAGAATGTCATCAGCCAGAAGGTATCAAACAGCAGATCTTGCTTCTGGTCTTGCTGAAAAGTCAGGATCAAGCACTCAATGATTTATACAACATAGATAACACAGTAATGTCACATAAGTATTTCAAAAAATACACAAACCTTCTCATGCTCCAGCACAAGCCATGTCTCAAAACAGAAAGAGAACACTGAAGAGGCAAAAGCCTTGTTAATCCATGAACAACGAAGCACACTGAAACTCTTCACAGCACCTACTGCAAGCTGAAGTACCCAGTACAATATGCAAGCCATTCGTGGTCCTCTATAATCATCAGTGAACAATTTGTAAGCTATAGCTACTACTGGAAGGATTAAAAAAACTTAGACCACTCACAGCTGCATCACATAACAGTACCTGCTGCAAAGGATACATGTAGCTTATGGAACAAAAAAACTACACACACAAAGAGAAGAAAAAACATGAATCATACCAATGTGTAGATTATACTCTGCAATTACTAAAAGCCTAATATATCATCCAAACCTCATCAAGAGGCACCAGTCTAGGTTAAAACTAACAAGTAATTCATAGAACTACAAAGTATCAACACATTAGCTAAACTAATATTCAGGTTCTTTATGTTGTACCCAGACACAAAGTTTTTGGTGCCCATAGTTGTCTCAGAGGCACAAAGTTCATATATGACATGAAAAGTTAATAGCTAGTAAATCAGGTGGTAAGTGGTATAAGAACCAGAAATTTACACCACTGCTGTATTCAGAAACACAGGTGCAGATGTTGCTTCTTCCCATCACAAAATGAAAATGGTAATCCTATTCCAGTACAAGACCATGAGGAGTATCTCTGGGCTCTGGTCAATCAATAGCCATCAGATCTAGTTCAAACAAACCTTTGTAAACAGAAAAAGGTATCATGTACCAAGTACTATTATTCATGAAGTGGCTTCAAGCCTTGAACCCGAAAACTGAGGTTCATTGACAGGACCTTGTTAGTCAGTTACTCCGTTTAGACACCGGAATCAGATCTCAGATCAAATACTAATTTGAAATGCACCACTATATGACACTAAACAATATGGAGGGATTTTAACAGGCTATGCAAAAACGTTACACCTCCTAATATAAACTCATACTCACACAACTGACAAATTGAGCAAAAGCATTCATCCCCCAAAATTGCATTTTGTCAGAGATGACGCCAGTAATGGCACCGGGGATGGACAGTGGTAGAGCGCAGCTGCAGTGGTAGAGGGCGCGCGCTATCCCACACCGTACGAACACATCCTCCCCGAACACTGCACAACAACAACAACAACCAACACCACCAGATTCAGTACGGTACGTACGGCGGCTCGACAAAGGCAGGAGACTGGAGGGGCGCGCTAGCTACTCACCGGACGCGAGGGAGAAGAGGATGAGGAAGGCGCGGCGGAACCGGAGGAAGGGGGCGGTGCTCACATTGAAGGGGCAAGAGGACCCGGTGGCGTTCGCATGCTATTCTTTTTTCTAGCCTTCGGCGACATGGGCCAGACGATTGCGACACCCGGGCACCGGCGGCACGGCGGCGGCGGCGGCGAGGGAGAGCGATTCGCTCCGAGGATCGGCGCTGATCGGAAGGAGTGGACGGACATGGTGTTACACACACACTCACACCCATAACGCTAACCGATCTGATACCAATTGTTGGGGGGTGAACTATGATATGAAAGACGCACTCGGAAAACTCAGATGAACTCAGCTGGTTTTGGTGCTGTCAACTGGCAGCGTTTTTTCAGTTTATCAATTGCAATATAAAGGGAAAAATACAAAGGAGCTATCCTCCTGAATGCACGGCACGAGTGCCACTACGATCGTGACATCCCACGACCACAGACGTACCTCCGCATGAACCAGCATGCGTCAGGCTTACAACTCTGAATGAGAACTACTAGACTGACGAAACTGAATGCAAACTAAAACTTAGACAGACTCTGAAAACCAGGATGACGGTGAACAGTTGGAGTAGATCAACAACACAGAAGTGCAGAACACATACGTGTGCAGGTGTAGCAGACAGAAACAGGTGGACAAGCAGAACAAACCGGAATTTATCCACACAAACCACACCATGGGATCAAAGGAGAGGCTTCTTCAGCGTCAAACTTATTTCTTCCAGCACAACAGTGAGAACCTTGCAGCATCTTCGTCGTCCTCTTGTTCGTCTCCTTTTGCTTGGTCTTGGATTTCTGGCTTATTATGTTTGAGATTAGGTTTGTTTTCATGTATTTCAATGGCTTCTTTCACCACTTCAGGGACAAGGTCACGGTTGAACTCGAGTTCCATCAGTTTTGGCAGGTTGTTGATACCAGAAAGAGACGTGGATGAGGACCAGACGATTTTCTCGAGCTTAGGAGTAGATCCGCTGGTGAAGACAACCACGGTGGTGATGAATTGATGATCCACTATTGGAGATGGTTCCTCTAACAAACTATAGGCGGACGGATACATCGGAATCTATTTCATTTATTGGTCTTATAGAAAACATAAAAAATCTTAAATTAATTATGAAGGAAAACGTACATGTGGAGATGTGCGTGTGTGTCGTAAAAGTTATGTATCAAAGAAATCATAATGACTTATAATTTGAAATAAAGAGGTTGATGGAGTGCTATTTATTACACATGATAAATATTATTATTTTACATATACATTTTTGTCAATCTTAAAATAATTGACTTCTTCAAACCGGCATGTGTATTCTTTTTTGGAACAGAGGGTACATTAGCTGAAAAGAAAAAGAAAAGTCAGATTCTCAGATTGGGAAAGATCTTATCTCCTCCACATTTGATTCCTCATAGCAGCCTTTCACAAAGTAGGTACTTGAGTGGAGGACATGTTAGATTAAGTCTTTGTACTAAAATGTACAGTAGGGGCTCTCTGTTTAAGGTCCCTGTTAGAGATGCTCTATAATAAACTATGAGCAGATATAGCGGAAGCTATTTCATTTAGTAGTCTTATAGAAACAAAAAAATCCTAAATTAATTATGAAATAACTAAGAAATTAAAGGAATGTAGAAAAAGTTACTGTATGTATCTAGAATAACCATAATGACTTATAATATGAAATTGAAAGACTAAGAAAATAAATATAATGCAAATGTCGTTTCTCTAGAAGTCAAACTTGTTTACATTTGACTAGGAATATAGAAAATAATATCAACATTTATATCTCGAAATAAGTTGTCTACGAAAGTATACTCCATGTTCAATATAAGGATGTTTATTATAGATCATAAATATTAGTGCATTTTTGTATATATTTGGTCAAACTTTAAAAAGTTAGACCCTCCAGAAAACGAGATGTGCATTTATTTTGGGACGGAAGAAGTACATACGATAAATATTGGTATTTCTATAATTTTTTCAATCTTAGAAAAATTGATTTCTTGAAACCGAGATGTGTATTCTTTTCCAGGACAGAGGGTACGTTGGCAGAAAAGTAAAGTCAGATTCTGAGATTGGAAAGATCTTTATCTCCTTCGCATTCGATTCCTCAAGAGCATATATCCATAGCTGTTGCACAGTCGATTGCTCACAGGGCATATATCCATGCTGTTTTCCTTGGTCATCTTTCTAACCTTGTGGTGGCCGGGGTGGTCCAGGTCAGACCACCAGCAGATTTCATGCCCGTGCGTCATCCTATCTGCACCACACCGTTCCTAACAGACCATAGGACGCAAGACCCAGGATGGTTGAATTTGCAATGCATCGATGCTGGGCGCCCCCTGCAGATGAAAGAAAATGATCTCAGCATAATTGTGCGAACATTTGCAAAAAAAACGTTCATTCACTCACAAGAGGAATGCAGATAGATACCTGTAACAAGAAAACGAAGATAGCGGCATTTGCTAGTGACAGTGAAAAGCTCATCATGCCCCCACGCAACTCATATGGTAGGTACCTACAGTGATGCTAGCATTGTAAACAAAAAGTACTAGACTGTAATTTAAGCTTGGTCGTAGTATCATATACTTGCACCAGTAACTTACATGGTTCTCAATCTTGCCTTGCTAATGATGGCAGAATTAATTAATAAAGCCCACACATGCATGCATGGAAGATGCAGAACACTATCACCAGTGCTCCAATCTCCTGAAGAATGAGTGTAACTTCTCATTAGACTTTGAACACCGATTTTCAACTACATATTGCCTTTAGAGGTACATATGCACGGTATACCTGGTAATCATAAGCCACAATTGACAAAGCAAGCCCAGCGCCAATATAAGCTATTGTCAAGCTGTCCTCATTCCGGAAGGGAGCTGTGGGCTGTGGCTCCATAAAACCATGGAAAACCAGCACTTCCAAGCATTCTTGATGCCAGAAACAGGGAGGAGTACGTTGGAAGAAAAGTAATTAAAGTTGGATTCTGAGATGGGAAAGATCTTTATCTCCTGCGCATTCGATTCCTGAAGAGCATATATCAATAGTTGTTGCGCAGTCGATTGCTCACAGAGCATATATCCATGCTGTTTTCCTTTGGTCATCTTTCTAACCTTGTGGTGGCCGGGGTGGTCCACGCCAGACCACCAGCAGATTTCAATTTCATGCCCGTGTGTCATCAAATCTGCGCCGCACCGTTCCTAACACTAACAGGCCATAGGACGCAAGACCCAGGATGGTTGAATTTGCAATGCATCGATGCTGGGCGCCCCCTGCAGATGAAAGAAAATGATCTCAGCATAATTGTGCGAACATTTTCACAAAAACGTTCATTCACTCACAAGAGGAATGCAGATAGATACCTGTAACAAGAAAACAAAGACGATAGCGGCATTTGCCAGTGACAGTGAAAAGCTCATCATGCCCCCACGCAACTCATTTGGTACTAGACTGTAATTTAAGCTTGGTCTTGGTACCTTTAGTCTCGGTTTGTAACATCAACCGGGACTAAAGGAGACTTTTAATCCGGATTTGTGTTACCAACCGAGACTAAAAATCTATTAGTCCCGGACACAAATTTTACCGAGACTATTGTACATTTTAGACATTGGCAAAAGGCTGTTCTCTAGTAGTGTATAGAGGTGGCTGACGATTGAGCCGGCTCTATAAAAAAAGACCATGTTACTAAAAATTGTTTAGTCAAATAAGATTCATTATATACATTATAAAAAACGCAATTTTATAGTTTGTATGATATATAGTAGATGAATACTCTTTTTATATAGATCTGATCAAATTTATAATTGTTCGACTTAGTTAAAAGCCTATTTTATTTTAGGATATGGAAGCACTACATGCATTCACGGAGCTGTCCAAGGCGAGCTCGCGTCCGGGCCTCCGGGTAAGGGGATGAGCAAATGTCCACCCGCTCCGTGTCTCCGTCATTTCGAAATCCGAACTATTCTCACTCTTTAGGTTCCACCTCTTCCGATCCATTCCACTGTCGTCTCTGTCCGGCTACTGCAGCACCTATAATTCTCAATCGGGGCTTGGTCTTCACACCCAGCTACCACGGGTCGTCGGTAAAGCACTGAAGAGCTGCTGCTGTGTTCGTCTTCCTCTCCTGTCTCGTCATCGTCGGATTCGGCATCTCCAGCTGTGTTCGTCTGATTCGGCGTCTCCAAAACCTCGGTGAGGCATGCGGCATGCATGATACCAATCAGACATTTGCTTTCTCCATCTCAAGCTGTGTTTCTAAGCTGTGTTTATAATGGTAGAAGCGGGTAACCTTTTGGAAACAGAATATGTCTGATGACTATTATTGGTGGTGATGATTAGAGATCACAAAACTAGAGGTGACATGTTTCCGATTATTGTGAGAATTTTTAAAGTTTATTTTTTCTCAAGCGTGTCTTCTGAAGATTAATAGGGAGGATTCTAATTAGTAATATATTAATATGAGATCCTTCCTGCCATCTGCTCATGTTGCTACTTTTTAGAATTCTCAAACATGGTCCCATGTACTCGTGTAGAATTCATATTGATTCAGGGTGCGATAGTCATATTGATTAAGGTTATGAAATTTGACTCCATATTGATTAGGATTATGGGCCGGGATTTGCCCCATCGTTTACTAACTCATGCTACTTTTTTTTTTAGTATGCTCATTCACACGTTTCCCCTTTTTCCACTGAGTTCTTTCATGTGTATTTATGTAGGTAAATCAAAAAAAATTAACATAGCTTCAGCGTTCACACGTACGTGAAAACATTTCTGTGGAGAACAGCCCAACAGGAACAAAATGGAAGCGAGAAAAGGTGTTCCACATTTGCTTGAAACCACTCCAGTCATCGACTCATCGTATTACTTTTGGGTCAAAACTGATGAACAATCTGGTATTTACATGACACAAAAATATGTCCAGTAAGAACTCTGCATTGTCAGTCATGGTACATTGAAGGAAAAAAAACTCTGATTACGTTACAGGTATAAAATTTGTTAACCTTCAATCTCAATTTCTTCGAACAAAAAACCATATCCTGCCATAACTCCTGATATGCTGCACAAGTCACCAGTGACCAATGTTGTTTCATGTTTCAGATGAGTGGAGTCGACAAAGAAAACGTGACATTAGCTTGCTACAAAATTGCTCTCAAGTTCAACTTGTAAGCCGTAGGTGCCTCAAGCTCCTACAAACTACGGGCGTTCTGCCGAGTATGCTTTCTCCATCGCCTCAACATATGAATGCAACCCCCAGCTCCTAACAGGCCATAGGACGCAAGACCCAGGATGGTTGAATTTGCGATGCGTCGACGGTGGGTGCCCTGCACATGAAAAAATAATCTTAACATTGTGCAAACATTTGCATTCATTCACTCAAAAGAGGATTTCAGATGGATACCTGTAACAGGAATATGAAGATGGCAGCATTTGCCAGTGACAGTGAAAAACTCATCATGCCCCCACGCAGCTCGTTTGGCAGGTACCTACAGTAATGCAAGCTTTGTAAACAGAAACTATGAGACTGTAATTTAAGCTCAATTGTACTTGCACCAATAACTTACAATGTTCTCAATCTTGCTAGTGAAGGCAACATAAAGCCCACACATGCATGGAAGATGCAGAACACTATAACCAGTGGTCCAATCTCCTGTTGGATGAATACAACTTCTCATTAGACTTTCAAAGCCAATTTCCAATTGCACGTTGCGTTTAGATGCATGCACGGGATACCTGGTAATCATAAGCCACAATAGATAAAGCGAGTCCAGCGCCAATGTAAGCCATAGTCAAGCTGTCCTCATTGCGGAAGGGAGCTGTGGCTCCATAAAACCATGGAAAACCAGCACTTCCAAGCATTCTTGATGCCAAGAAACAGGAATAAATTACTGAGAGTTGAGCATACCTTCCGTCAGCCTGTGGCAATGAACAGATCTATAAGAATGGCAGCAGAATTTAAGCCTTGAGTTTCTGAAACACTACTCATACAGAAGACCAGGCAGAAAACTTGCAGGAAGAACTGAGACTAATACCACTATGGTTGGTGCCCAGAGGAACCAAAAGGTTGAGACAGCAAAATGGATGCTTGCTTGAGCTAAGACCAGGATCAGTACTCTTTTGTCTGTAACACATCAAATGGTCAGAAATGGAAATGGAACATCCACGCACAGAAAATCTTAGCCTGTAACAATCATGATCCACGAGTTCATATTGTGAGAGATGGAAAAGTTGCTTCCTTTTATGTATTTTTCACATCAGAATTCAGAAACATCTCTTTAGTTTGACTAAAGAAATTCCTCATACGCTAAAATATTTCGACAAACTCATAAATACCTAGCAGTGCACCACACAGTCTTCGTTATGTTTTGTTTCCAATTGTGTTGTCTCATGTTAAAATATCCATGGTTAATATTCAACAAAGTCAATGGCGATATCCTTAAAAAGGTTACAGAACTGCATGTGTTTTATAATGAAATCGTGAAGACTGCTACAGATCAAATACAATGCCATCAAACATTGGTCAACTTATATTTCTGTATCTAAATATGGCAAAATTTGCACCTGGGCACTATTTATAGGAATACAGATAGAGCTTTACCAACAGAAATGCGAAAGAAAGCACTGGAGCAAGCAAGATGACTCACCACTCACCTCTGAGGACATGGGCAAAAAATGATTTTTGGTAGCTCCCAATGGCAGATGCATGCTGACTGGTACTATGACTGGTATTTGATGCATTTCGGATATACAGAATCCCCACTACCGATAGTGTGGCTGCAAACGCATAGGGAAGCAAGAATCTGCTGTCATCATCGCTAACCAATACATTTGTAATTTCTTGACTTCCAACAAGGGACACCGATTCAAAGAATGTCATCAGCCAGAAGGTATCAAACAGCAGATCTTGTTTCTGGTCTTGCTGAAAAGTAAGGATACAACAATTAGAAATTCATACAACAAAGAGAATACAATATAGCACATAAGTGATTAAAAAGATACACAAACCTTCTCATGCTCCAGCACAAGCCATGTCTCAAAACAGAAAGAGAACATTGAAGAGGCAAAAGCCATAATGAAATTGTTGATCCATGAACAACGAAGCACACTGAAACTCTTCACAACACCTACTGCAAGCTGAAGTACCCAGTACAATATGCAAGCCCTTCGTGGTCCTCTATAATCATCAGTGAAAAATCTGTAAGTTATAGCTATTACTGGAAGGATAAAAAAACATAGACCACTCACATCTGCGTCAGATAACAGTACCTGCTGCAAAGGATACATGCAGCTTATGAAACAAAAAGTTACACACACAAAGAGAAGAAAAACATGAATCATACCAAGGTGTAGATTATACTCTGCAATTCCTACCAGCCTAATATATCATCCAAACTTTATGAAGAGGCACCAGTCAAGGTTAACTAAAATGTAATGCATAGAAGTATAGAACTACAAATTATCTACACATTAGCTATATACTAATCTTCAGGATCTTTATGTTGTACCCAGATACACAGTTTTAGGTCCCATAGTTGTCGTGGAGGCACAACGGATATATGGCATGAAAAAAAAATAGCTAGTAATTAGATGGTATAAGAACAAGAAATTTAAACCACTGCTGGATTCAGAAACACAGGTGCAGATGTTGGTTCTCAATCTCCGCATCACAAAATGAAAATGGTACGCCTACTCCAGTACAAGACCACGACGAGATCTCTAGGTTATAGTCATTCAATTGGCATCTGATCTAGTTCAAACTGAAATTTGTAAACAGAAAAAGCTACCAACTACCATGTACCAAGTACTAATATTCATGAAGTGGATTCAAGCCTTCAACTAGAAAACTGAGGCTCATAACAGCACCTTGTTAGTCAGTTACACCGTTTAAACACCAGAATCAGATCTCAGATCAAAGACCAATTTGAAATGCACTGCTATGTGACATTATGACACCAAACAGTACGGGAGGATTTTAACAGGCTATGCAACATGTTACACCACCAAACATAAATTCATACTCTAAACTCCAAACGAAGACTCGTCTCTCACAACTGACTACAAATTGAGCAAAGACATTCATCCCCAAAACTTACATTTTGTCAGAGATGACGCCAGAAATGGCACCGGGGAACAGCGCAGCTGCAGTGGTAGAGGCAAGGCGCGCGGCCATCTGCTCCCTGCCAAGCCCACACCGCACGAACTCATCCTCCCCGAACACGGAATGGATCCCTTCAACCACTGCACAACAACAACAACCAACACCGCCCGATTAGGCGAGGCACGGCGGCTCGACAAAGGCAGGAGATCAGAGGGGCGCGCTAGCTGCTCACCGGAAGCGAGGGAGAAGAGGACGAGGAAGGCGCGGCGGAACCGGAGGAAGGGAGCTGTGCCCACGTCGAAGGGAGAAGAGGACCCCGTGGCGTGCGCAGCAGTCCTCGCGGAGAAGTAAGGGAGGAGGAGCACTGCGGCGAGGGCAGCGGCGGAGAGGAGCGGGTAGGCGAAGGGGGTGAGCGCCCACTCCTCCCGCTCGATCACCACCCCCATCGCCGGACTCGGTTCGTCTCCTCGGGATCCGTGGCTGGGTCGCAGGAGTTGGAGGCGCGGGGTGGGACCGGATCACCGGACGGCGAGGTAGTGGTGTCGCCGTCGCCGACGAGATTTGACGGGAAAGGGAAGAGGAGGAAATGGGAGTGTGACGACGAGAAGTTGGGCTGTTGGGCCAAGGCCGAAGGATGTATTTGGGCCGGTCCAATTATAAGGACGTCTACTTCCTCTAAATTTTGAACTAAAAATCGCGGCGACCAGCAAACAGAATGTTTTCGGTTTCTCGATAATTAGTTCACTGTTTAATAAAAAAAATAGTTCACTGCTAACGACGAATATAGTTTACACTGTTAAATATTCCCGTTCAAATATATGTCGTTTTAATTTTTCAATAAATTATAAACTTATTTAACTTTGACAAGTTTATACAAAAGTCTTTTAGTATGGTGCATGACCGAATTGCTATCAGATTAAACAATTATTTTGCTAAAACTTTTAGTCGATTATATATTAATATAAAATGATTACTTTTGTAGATTCAAGGAATTATTGTACAGCCTTCAATGAAGTGCAAGTTCGATGAGATGAGATGACATGTATGATGATGTTGACTTGTCCTATATATTATTAGCATTTGTCCTTAGGAACCAACTTGGCAATTTCATTATTGCTTGTGTGAAAGTTAAAATTGATGTTTCACAAGTTCTTGCTATGAAGATTCTTCAAATGGAATACCGACCAACGCATATTTTTTTTACATTTTTCCATTGATTGTTCTCCTTATTGAGTTGGACTTAAAGTTCACCCGTTGTTGCAACGGCCATGGTAAAAAAAACTTATAAAGATCTATAACATCAAATAGGTGTAATATGATAATATAATCGATGAGATAGGTTGTCTAACATTAATTGTTGCAACGGTCATGCTAAATAAAAATTATAAAGATTTATAACATCAAATAGGTATAATATGATAATATAATCGATGAAGATAGGCGGGCTAACATTGTTGCAACGACCATGCTAATATTGATGTCATAAATCCTTATAAGTTTTTTTTATAATTTTGATTAAACTTGAGAGATCGATAAGCTCTTCAAGATTATTAAAATGACTTATTATTTAAAAATAGAGAGGATACTATTTTGATATACATACATCTATCCAATGCAAGAACTTAAATAAAAAAAAGAATGTGGCCCGTCTCTGTCAGAGTCTCTCAGAGTGCCATCTCGGTCGTAGTTAGGCAGCGCACCGCCCACGGATCAACAAAAGTGCAAAATTAAGTTTGCTACCGCTATCAAGATGGCAAGAAACGCGACGTAGTGGCCATCGAATTTTTTATTCTAATAAATACACACACAGGTAGTCCAAAACGTGACAGATCGAAGAAACGGGACGGAGTGGCCGTCGTCAGAATTTAATACAGTACATCGGCAGATATTGGTCCAAAGAGACAAGAGACCAAGAAGTGGAAAACCTCTACAGCTAGCTGCCACTTCTGCTCACTGGGGCTCCGCCCGCCGGTGCATTGTGTCATCACAATTCACAAAAGCTAATTAAGAGAAAGTTTTGATACGCACACAACGGGTAGCTAGCTGTTTTGATGCTCATCAAGACTCTTTCAAAACGGCTCTAATTTTTCTGATTTTACTAAAAAATAGCTTCTCTAAAAGAATATGTTTGACATGACTTCTTCGAAAAAATACGTTTGACAGTTGATGGCCTCGACTCTTGCGGGTACATTGGTACGACGTGCACAACCCGTCTTGCATACAGTAAACTGTATGTACAGAATATATATATATATATATATATATATATATATATATATATATATATATAAAGACGCCTACACTGCTTAATGCAAGTCCCAGGTGATGCAGCGGGTAGCTTTTCATTCAGTATTCACTGTCCGGATCTGACTACCCTCAGGCCGAATGAACGTCAAATGCACGTAGGCAACAAGTGGACGCGCTCTAGCGTCGTCGTCGTTGGCACCTTCCTGCTCCTGCGCCTGCCTATATTAGTAGAAAAGAACTAGCTCGATGGACCACTGATGACTGATCGATCCATCCACATGATGCTCCCGATGCACGGCCAGCAGCAGCAGCACCACCACCCCTACCCGAGCAGCAGCAGCAGCAGCAAGAAAGCGCTGGCGCCTGCAGCGACGCCACTGCCGGCGGACGGAGCGTCGTCGTCGACGTTGGTGGTCAAGGTCGACGACGACCGCCGGCAAGGATTTGACCCGGCAGCGGCGGCATGCCGACGACGCGAGGCGGTCGTCGTCGCCGCTGAATCCGCCGCCGTCGACGTGTGCCTCGCCGCGGCCGCCATGGTCGGCGCGGCGCTGCTGGCGTGGTGGGCCGTCGCGTTCCACCCGTCTTACGCGCAGCTGTGGATGGTGCCGCTCGGCCTCGTGCTCGCCTGCACCCCGCCCGTCGTCTGCCTCGCGCTCCGTCTCAGCTCCGACTCGTCGTCGCGCGTGCAGCAGCCGCCGCTGGGCAAGGGCAAAGGCTCGTCATCCGGATCCGCGGGTGCCCCGCCGCCGTTGGTCGCCGTGGTCGTCGATAAGTAGCGCGTACTTGCGCGCGTGTGCATATACGTACCAAACATCTGATGATGATCGATGTATATTCTTTAATTAATTACTTTGATTTGTTTGGATGTCTACCATACACATAACACTGGAGTGATGGATTGTTGATCGTGTCCATGTTAGCGTATATAGTACTACTTAATATCAAATGTTTCTTCTCCAAAAATATTAGAGGCTTGTTCTATATGATAGATCTCGTCTCCATGGCGTGACAGGGCTGCCCCGTCATCGTCTTCTCCATGCCCTAACGAACTGATCGAAAACTTGGCAGCACCAAACCTTATCCCTAACCTTGCCGCACTTGGGAAATTTAAAGGCGACATCATGCATGTGTTAAACCACACACCTCACGTACGTTCATCCTCCCTCGGTCTCTTATTATTTTTCCTTTCGGTTTTCGTGTCACAACTTTGACTAAATTTTATAGAAAATACGTGCAACATTAATATCTCTAAATAAATTTATTAAAAAATCGATTCAAAAATCTATCAATGCTATCAATTATGCATCATAAATATTAATACTTTTATATAAAATTAATATCTAATCTATTTTTCGGGAAGTGAGAAAGACAATATTTAGGAATAAATGGATTATATAGGACCGGAACAATCGACTATTGGTAGAGTTCATATATGCGTGCCATCGCTGCCATTTTCCTCGTGATTTAAATAACATGCTGCATGGATTTTGTAAATTTTCCTAGTAGGAATACCGGCCCAGTTACTGACTATACGTGCACAAGTATTATCCAGTAATAAGGCAGAAATGCGATTAGGTTGAGTGGTTTTTGTTACGACTGACAGGGTTTTATATTTTTTTTTATGAAAGACAGATTCTCTGATGGCGTGGCATTATATGTCTTTGTTGAAATAAATAAACACCAGATAAAACAAGTAAACCTCATCTAGCTATGCAATTTAATTATATATGCACAAAAATGTGTGTGTGTGTGTGTGTGTGTGTGTGTGTGTGTGTGTGAGAGAGAGAGAGAGAGAGAGAGACTGCTCCTATATCTAGTTGGTGACTGTGACGTTCTATATATTCCAATTTCCAAAGGATGGCACACACAGAGCTGCAGCAGGTCGTTGTTGCATATGATGCTGGGTGGAAATTAGGTAGATAAAGCTGAATAAGAATGGATAGGTGGAACCTTCCTAATTTGAATTACTTCCGAGCTTTATTTGATGATGATAGCCATTAGCCAACCAGCTTTGAACGAACTCCATGCATATGATTCTTGGAGACTTGCTGAGGCGAGGCGGCAGAATGTTGATCCAATCTAACGTGCCGCGAGACGTAGACATTCACGCACTATATATCTACTACACTTGTGCCGGTTTTCCACTTTGGAGAGTTTATTTGGACTACACTGCTCCTTGTGAGGAGAAAAGCAAGCTTTTTTATTGTAAACCTGTTACAAAGGTACTAAATCTGCTATAAATTATAAAACATTTTGACTTTTGACTTTTCTAGATATATTGCTTTTGTTATGTATCTAAATATAGTATATATAGCATAGCAAATATGTATTTAGAAAGTCAAAACGTCTTATAATTTGAAATGGAGAGAGCAATAGTTTAAAACAATATGAGGCATTGATTTATTGAACTTTATGGAACAAATAAATAAGTAATCTAAGAAAAAAAATCTCCCACAATTCCGTAATCACCGCTCGTGCCCAGGGGCGGATCTACATGGGGGGTTGGGTGGGCTCCAACCCCCTACAGCCAGTATGTTAATGAAATTATAGAGGGATTGAGGAGAAAAAAAGAGAAGAAAAGAATAAAAAATAGAGAGATTAGAGGAAGAAGAAGATATTAGCCCCCCTTCAATCTTGTTTTAAAAGGTTGGGGAAGAAGAAAAGAAGAAAAACAGAGATATTAGAGGAAGAAGAACAGATCAGCCCCCTATGAATCTTTTACTGAATCCGCCACTGCTCGTGCCCAATCTTTTTTTTTGTCATGGTCACTCCCCAATTATAAGATACAATTAATGTATTCGTAGTTGTTCTCCATAAAAAACAATAGTAATGTCTACGACGTCACAGAGATACCTATGGAAGTACATTTCATATATAATGTTTGTGGATAAATAAAGATGATCTTCACATCATAAATATTATTGTTGCACCCCCCGCCACCCATCTAAAAAAAACTTGATCAAATACTTGAGGTTTGAGGATCGTTCGATGAGTACATATATTAAGGATGACGTGTTTGGTTTCCACCTTCTAAATTTTAAATTTTAGTGGGCTAAAATGTTTTAGTCACCTTTTAGTACATCTTGAGTGACCAGTGGAACTAAAGTGTTTTAGTCACCTTTTAGTCAGTTTGTTTGACACTTTAGTCTCTAAAGAAATAAGTTAAATGATAAAGTGAGAAACATAGATGGTGAGAAGGAAGCAAGCTGCCCACCTGCCCGTGTGTACGCCCGTGCGGTGTTTAATAGCTCGATGAGTCGTGTCTTGTTCAATTCTTCATCTCTCTTTTAATTTGATGTGATGGAGTTGATGAGATGGATTAGGGCCGGGAGACCCCTCCTCCCCTGGCGATCATCATCACATAGTACATGTATAGTTAAGCCATTATGCGTCTCGGGATGGATCATTTGGGCATGGAAAACCCCGTGCCGGTCTCATCTGGACGAGACGAGACCAGACTAGACGACTTGCTCGGATCAATACAATTGCATTGCATTGCTTCACAGTCTTTGTACACGATGGCGACACACCGCCATTGCATTGCATTGCATGTGTCCCTTTTCCATGGTTCCGGCCGGCCGGTAACTCTCACACTGCCGGCCCGTCTTTCTCTCGTCGCAATCGATGTGAAAATTGTGAATGCGATGTAACTATGTACGCTAGCTAGCCGCCTAAGTAAGCTAATTAAGCACCAAGTCATGAGTCGACGGTGACAACACCGACTTATTTAGGCCGTGCATGGAGTGGGATATATAAATAACCAACACTTACGCTCTCTGATTTGTACACAGGGCCAAGTGTAATCTTATGCTTTATTTGGCTATTTAAAAATGATAGAATTTTTTTAATTAAAAATTGACTATACTCTTATTTCTGGGTTGTTTTCAAAGTAATTTATTGGGCACGCTTCTAAAACGTCATACAGAGAAGAGTGGCACGCTTCTAGATTTGTAATAAAAATTATTTAAAAAATAAAGAATCTATTTTCCCCCAGATAGCTAGCCCCGTAATAAAAAAATTCATCAATAGAATAGAATAAAATAAAAGTGATCCTAATTTTTGAATATATACATGTATTTAGTTACAACAAGGAGTAGACATATTATTCTTCCTATTATTCACACAAGCATCTTTGACGCCCGTGCACGTAGCAGGCATAAATTTTTTATTATACATATATATACTATATATACGTGGAGGGAACGAAAAAATACTTCAAATCCAAATTCGTTTCGTCACCAAAAAGATGTAAAAAAAAAGAAAGAATCCAAAAAAAGAAAGACGCATCAACGGCCCAGTTGTACCCGACGGGTTTGCAGCTCACTACAATACAAATGAGATTTGCGAAGAAGATGGACCCAATGGGCTACTCGAGTTGGGCCTTTCAATGTTTACTACTCCTACTTAAAACCCAGGTCCAGCCCACTCAGTCGGCGTGGAAAGGGCCGTAGCCTCACGGGCTCGTGCCTCGGCCTCGGTCTCATTATTCGCATCGCATTCGCCGGCTGCCGAAATTCTGCTTTGCTTCAACTTGATTCTTCAGTTTTTCACTTTGATGATGTTCAGTTTCAGTGGATTAAAAAAAAATGGTTCGCCCTGTGTCTGCCAACAAGATGAGTAGATGACATTCCGGGGATGGCGATTCTCTGCCAACAGAGCGATGGATTCTGGCATTCTGCAACTTACTACTGAGAAATGCTCTAGCTAGGTCTACTAGGTGTCTACATTTCCATACCGGACGATGGATTCTACCTACTCATCCTGTTGAAAATACCGGGGATGTGCAAGTAGAAAATAGCGTATGATACACTGATCCTGTTGGATCCATGGGTCTTTCTTCTTACAAAATACAGAGTGCTCTGTCCTGATTCACAACAAACTTATGTAAATTTATTAATTACAGCAGTTTATGCGTTATGTACATTCTGTATTTAGAAACTAATGATATATACTCCCCTCACCAAACCAATTTCCGTGTGCAAGCCCTCCATCTCAAGGCAACGGTTTCCTACTAGCAACGACGTACGGCCTGCAACCAACCATGCATAACAAAGAGATCAGCATCATCACAGCATGAACAATGCGCGAGTAATGGAATCGATCCATACCTATAGTACTACTATGTAGTATATATATGAAGTTTCAACTGTGGTTTCTCTGACGAAACTGAATGCGCACTGGACAATGAACACTCAACCTCGTCACCTCGTGTATACCTACGCCTCAAGTTTGGGACAGACAGGGCAGACGGCGTCGACATGGAACCTGAATGAAGAAGAAACACAAGGTTCAGAATGTATAACCAAACGGATTTGCCATGGTGAATCTGGCAGAGCACTCACAGAGGTTAGGGTAGCAAGGTTGCTTTGACGCTGGATCCTCTTCCAACGGTGGTGGCACCTGCCCGTATATCATCTCACAGCTCATGTCTTCAAAATCTGCAATGGGTCGCCAATGTGCATGATTGATATGCTAAACAACTGAGATGCTTCTGAAACATAAAAACGCTATTTGGTTCACTAAACTGTTCATCAGCCTGAACATCTATATCATGGGCATATTCATTCAGTCACACATCTCACATGTGATTGTTTTCTGCATTTTCAGTTAGTAAGAACTGAGAACCGAGAACTGAATGGGGGTAAAAAAAAATGGCAAGGGAGCTGAATCACTCACTTGGATTCATGGTGAGAGGGAGTCCAAACTCATTAGTGAAGAAATCCTGGGTAGGGATCTTACACATATTGACACACATGCCAACACATCCACTGTTCTCAAGGTACCTGCATTTCTTGATGAGAACCCCACTCCGCTGCTTAACGCCATCGACCTCAACCTCGATGACCTCAGAGGGACCAACGAGCCAACGGAAGAACGGGACGGTGAGGGCCGCGTTGAACTCGCACGCCCACCGCGTTGGCGGGAACAGCTTCTTGAACTGCTCCGGCGCGCCCGGCGGGAGCATTGAGAGTAGCACCTCCCGCACCGCCTCCTGCTGCTGCGCGTGGGTGCGTCCCACCATCACGCGACGCGATACGTCCACGAAGCTCTCGTAGTCCCACTCCCACACCGCCTTCTTCTTCTTCTCGGGCTCAGGTGACTGCTTCTTCTTGGAAGCGTACTTCTCCATCTTCCTCGCGAATAGCCCCATGAACGCCCGCTCTAGTGGGCCGTCACTGTACTCCGTCTTCTGCCCCATGGGTGCCGGCCCCGGCGCTGGCGCCGTCGCCACGCACCGCACGGTGCTCCCGCCGGCGCGCCGCTTCTTTGGAATGCTCGTCGGCGCCCTCTGGCACGTCCCGGCCAAGCAGAGCTCCATGGGTAGCGGCAGCGTGGCCATCAAGCTAACGGGACTTGCGACGTGCACTGGCTGTCACCGCACGGGGCTACTTGTAGGTGGGTGCTGGGACTGGGACGACGGCGCAAGGCTCGGGCTGTGTTGCTGGCGCAGTGGCGCTTCCGCGCGAGAGAGAAAGAGAGACCGAGATGCCCGTCCGCGTTGTGAGGCTGCGAGGGCGACACCGTGGCGGCCGCGGGCGGTGGACGGGAGAGCCTCTTCACTCTTCAGGTGGCACGACGGCCACAGCAATCCGCGCGCGGTTTGGATATCGTGCAATCGATCGGCAGAGAGGAAAGGACTGTGCGTGTGGTGTCCACGGCCACGGCTGCCTTCTCAGCCGCGTCGCGTCGCGCGCAAAACTGACGTCAGACCCGTGGGCTCAAAGCGGCCCAAGAGAAGAGATCCCGCGGGCTAGATTGGGTGAGTAAGGATTATCGTTAGGCCTATACTATTGCTCTGGGTGGGACCAAGAGAAGAACAGCAAAATCCCGTTGCTCAGTGTGGGTCCAAGTTTGGCTGACATTGCAAGTAAAAATGTACTAGCTTTGAGTAACAAATTACAACACATCTTGCAACTGAATCTTTTTTTGTACTTAATCAGATAGGCAATAAATAGCTGCAAAAAATATGCACAATAACTCTCTTCTCTATCCGTTGAGACATATCAGCTTGATGCACTGATGTTGCACTAGAAGCATTCAGTCAGTCTCAGTCTCCGTTGTGTGATAAAAAAGAATTAAGCCTGAACATAGACTTGATCAAGTACGGCGCTGAGTTGCTGGATTCTGAATCCCAGCACGAGTACCTGCGTGGTGCAAGCAGGGTTTATCCTACCGTTTCGAAACCGGTAACCGTCCATGGGCGGTTTGGCGGTTACCGACGGTAACCGCCCAAACCGCCCCCAAACCGAACGGTTTGCATTTTGAATTCAAACGGCGTAGTTCAAACGGTTTGGGGTCGGTAATCGGTCGGTTAGGGCCGGTTACCGACCGGTTTGGGCGGTTACCGACGGTTACCCCCCAAACCAAATTTCAAATTTGAAAAAAAAAATCGAAAATGCTGAAAAAATTCCTAAAAATAGTTCATGATTTGTAGAGTCGAATGGTGCAAATTTTTTTCAAATTGGAGTTCGTTTGCTATTTATTTTGACGCGTACAAGTTTGGAAAAAAATAGAAAAAATCCTTTTTTTTTTCAAACTTGTACACGTCAAAATAAATAGCAAACGAACTCCAATTTGAAAAATTTGTACACCATTCGACTCTATAAATCATGAACTATTTTTATGAATTTTTTCAGCATTTTTGATTTTTTTTTTAAAATTTGAAATTTGAATTCAAACCGGTACCGAAACCGAACCGCTCGGCGGCGGTTTGTCGGTAACCGGTCGGTAACCGCGACCGGTTTGAAAAACCCTGGGTGCAAGGCTACTCAGCGCCTTCATTAGAAAATTCAGAGATTGATAGATTCACTGAGGATAAGCTAAGCAGCAGCCTGTATGAGAACACAGAGATTAGAGATTAGAGAACAAAGGATCATTTTGCCCAATAAATTTTCATTATTGCCCAGTTCATTTTCATTGTTGCCCAGTTCAACAATGACAATGAAGTTGACCGACCACCAAGAACTGAAGCTGATGGCCATGGAGTTCTTCACAGAACTGGCATTGGATTTGTCTATCAACCTGTCTAAGGAAATAAAACAAGTACTCGTCACAAAGCAGCTGCAACTCTTCCTTGCTAACTGAGATGGTCAAGAATCTGACACCATCGCTGGGAGGACAATGGTCCCTGACAACTAACATTGAAAGTAACAACTTTGCCCTCATCAAGACCACACATCTATATATCATGAGCATATATAGATACTGTCTTTTGTAACTTACAGAGCACATTCATAATAGCACAATTGCAACTTACAGAGCGGCATATCTACAACATTACAAGGTACTGTCTTTTGTAGTCAGGGTTTAGAGGGAATATAATCTAAAAACGTGTTTCATACAAGGAGACAAACTCGCTCACTTGTACACGCTTTTCTAGCCATTAAAAAAGCACAAGGGATCAAGAAAGCATCTCAACATGGTGTGGGTGGCATAAACTGTCAATGGCATGGATAAGTTTCCTCCGTGGACCTACAGCAACAAGGCCCATATCTTTCAGCTGTGTCATAGTAAGAGAGGCAAGCTGATACATCCCTAGCTTTTCAGTGTCCAATATGCTGACAAACCATCCAAGACCACAACCCAAGAGCCAATTCCTCAGCCCGCCAAACCCAGCAACCTGTCTCTCAAGAACCTGGGCTCGAATTATCTTATTCGCAACAGGTGAAGATATAAGTGGCACCCTTGGCTTACCCATGCTTCCAAAGAAACTTGTTGTCCCCTTCCCAGTTTCTTGATGATACAAGTCTCGAACAGCATGATCCTTAGTCCAGTCTGTTTTTGCAACAGGGGCAGCAGATCTGTGTGGTAATTTATCACCTGTCATAATTGGAACATCCTCATGGACTATACTGCCATTCACTGGACATTTCTTGGCTGTCAACTTCTCGGGGTGCTTCTTTCTGGCAGCATCGCAGTCTCTCTTACTCCTAGTTATGCAAGACAGCTTAGAACTTATTGTGGGGATATTTGATTGAGGATTTGCAGTAATAGGTGACTGTGGAGGAATTAATATGGTGATACGCTGTTTCTTGACTATTACCCAGTCATCATCCCCATAAATGCAGCTCCTTGAACATATAGGATCAGCGGAAACCTCTGGATGTGGTTTCTCATCACCAGCATTAGACATGGCTAGTGAAGTGTCCATAAACAGTTTTTTATGCACACAACAAAAAAACCTCCTTGGTGCTTAGAGAAGTACCTAATAATAAGATTAAGAAAGAAGCAAATGATCATTCATATTTTCATATACTGTGCAGAAATAAATGTAGAACAATAACAATTAACAAAAGCTATCTAAGTATGAAAAAACTTACTTAGAACAGAAAGGAAGATCAAATGAAAGAATATAAGAATAATAAGTTAAGTATTTTCAAGGTCTACATTCACAAGAAAGATTGCTTGAGTGAATTAACCATCAGTAGCTCAAATCAATCACGAGCATATTCATATGCTGTGAGACTTGGGTGACTCAACTAGAACTCAACAGACACTAAACAGAGCAAACAAATAAACTAAGTTTCACATCTGGCTGTACAGCTCCATTTAATGGAAATATGATATGCACATATCTAGAACCCGAATCATGCCACATAGTAGACAATCATTTATAATTACCAAGCAAGCACTGTCTTCTTCGATAATATGGGGGGTTCTATATCCATTTTTGAAAGGGGAAACATGTCGCTCTCTGATTCAAATATATTTCAGTGCATGTTGCATAGTTCATATTCCACAATTCACAATTTTCTCCCCATTCTTAAATTCAAATGAGAATAATATACTACGAGAAAAAAAAAATCTAAGGAGCTATAGAACACAGAGATAAAAACATCTGGCTACGAAAGTTTCAGTACATTTCTTTAGGGAGGGGAGGATCTATTTTGTGATGGACAGAACAGAAAGGCATAAGAATGAATCAGGTTACTCCAAATCGAAACCGATGTTTGAGTAAACAGAAAACACAACGGAACTGAAATTTCAAATAATGATTGCTGTTCATGAACAAAAACAAAAAGAAAATTTTTCCACTGTCAAAACCACCAGCAGAACCTTAATGGATAATCATCATTTCTCGAAAAGAATTATAACCTACTGTATCACATCAGTCATAACAAAAAATAATGCTAAAGAGAAAGTCTGAGCATTAATGGATAAGCAACATTTCTGCATTGCTCAATAGAAACGACAGTGTGCAATGCACAGCGAAAACGACTCCTTGATGTGGCACTATCGTAGTCCCTGTCGCAATGGAATCGCAGGGTTTTTTCCCTGGGTGTTGAAGACTGAAACAAAAATATCCAAAACAGTTTTTTTTTTTTTGAGAAACCGCCTAAGAGCAACTCCAACAGTTTGGGATTTTTTGTTTCCTAAATCTTAGAATTTGGCAACTCCCTAAATGTTATGGCAAAGAAAAAAAGGTCAATCTCCAATTGTTTGGCATAATTCACTTGGCAAAATCAAAATTGGGCCCACGTTTTCTTTTACTGCAGGAAAACGCTGCCGCCCTAGCGACTTCCATTTGAACGAATCTACAAATGAAACCAAATGTAATAATGGTAGCAGTGAAACCAATTGGTTACATTGCCAAAAATACTTTAGCACGGTGTGTATTGTTTGCATAATGAAGAAACATTGACAGAAAAATATGCAGTTATAGGTAAATGTGGTGCATATCCATGTTTAGACTTAATTGATTAACATATAGGAATGGCTAAAGAAAGTGAGCATCGCAGTCGCTGCTTCCAGAAATTGTTGGATTGCTATTGGCTTCATCAAATGGGATAGGAACATGGAGTGGCCTCAGTTTAACATGGAGGGGATATCAGTTCTCACACTGAAGCTGGCCGGGGGCTCTGCGACGGGCCGACGGGCGACGGGCGACGGCCTTGTCCTGGGGGCTGGCCGTGGCCGGCTGGGGCTGGCCGTGGCCGGCTGGGGCTGGCCGGTGGCTCCGGCCTCCGGGCTTCCCCGCTCCAGCTGTGGCGCTGTCCCGATGCACGGAGCCACGGAAGGGCGAAGCCAAGGGCCGGAGCAGGACGGGGCGAGGGGCGGCGCCGTCGGCGTCCAGCTTCGGTCCTTCGGAGTAGGCGAGCAGACAGCAGAGGGCAGGCTCGCAGAGAGCGGCGGCTGGGCGCGATGCGCGTCGCGGAGAGGAGAGGCGGCGGCGGCGCTTCGCGAGAAGATGTGCGAGGGCGATGCGTTTTTTTTTTTTTTTTTTTTTTTTTTTGAGGCAGCGACTGCTGGTGGGCTGGGCTGCCTGAGTTCCTGTTTAAAAAAAAATTCAGCCCGCGTCCGCCAATGTTTGTGGATAAGCTCAAGACCATAATAGATGGCAACTGTCATCTAGCAGCAGACAGTCTGACAAGAGACTTTTCCATGTATGTCATTATAAAAGATCGCAATTTACTATAAGCCACTAGAAAGTTCAAACTGTTATAGGTGTCATCGTCCAAAACTTTTTTGCCCACCACACCATTCCGTCCATTTTTATCACTAACGGTGTCAAACTACGATGAGAAAAGACTAAAATGCCCTCACTTTTGATTCAGTGCAAAAGTTTATCATTCCTTGGGTGCCACTGAACTTCACTACAGCCACAGTCACTAACAACAGAACAGAAGTAAAAACTGAAGCCTCCTTTATCATTAGCAAATTACACGACCAAAGTTTCTACATGTATTACCATTACAACCCAACGTTCACTGCACTTAAATTGTAAGATTGTGGGGACAGACAGTTTCATGATCAACAAGAACATACAGAAGCGCCAGGATTCAAACTATGGAGCAAACTTGGCAAACATCTAAATTGAACTTTGTTCCAGAAGCTGCGACGACCAGGGCGTGCGGCGCCAGGCGACGCGGCCGTCGCTGCCCGCGGCGACGCTCTGCCCGGCCACGGACATCTCGACGAGCCACCCTGCCGGACGCGTACATGCTCTTGAGGGCGCCGTCCTCGAGCTTCGCGCACCCCGTGGTGGCCCTGAAGTGCTCGATGAAGTACTGCACCTCGCGGCCGCGCGGCAGCAGCAGCCTCACCGCATCGGCGCACGCCGTGAGCGTAGCGGCGCAGGCCACGCCGGAGGCCCGCCACATCTCGGCGAAGCGGCGGAGCGCGTCGTGCCGCCGGCCGGCCCGCGCCAGTGAGGCGACGAGATCACGTTCTTGCGCGGCGTTTAGTCAAGCACCTGGAGCGCCAGCTCGAGGTGGCCGGCCTTGGCGTAGGCGTCCGCGAGCGCCGTGGAGACGAACACGGACGACGCGGTGGAGGAGCGGACGGCGAATGAGTGCAGCGTGGCCGCAGCGTGGGGGAGGTGCCCTGCGCCGACGACGCCATCTGCACGGAGATGAGCACGCGCAGGTGGGCGGCCGGTCGGGCGTCAACCCCTGCCGCGCCCACCGGTGCAGGGCCGCGTGGAGGCCCGAGCGCCGCCGCGCCTCCTCCTCCTCCCCGCCACCGGGCTCCTCCGCCAGCGGCTTCAGCGCCACCCTCGATCTCATCTCACTCCTTCATGCATGTGTGTAGCTTCCGCGTCAGGCTGCTGTGCCGCGCGTGTTTGTTTGCTTGCTGCAGCTGTCGCTTGTTCTTGGGCTCGTGCACGGGGAGCTCTGCCCCGGCCGCCGCGGTCGCGCGCGCGGGGGAGCTCCGCCCCGGCCATCGCGGTCGCGCGCGCGGGGGTGGTCCGCCCCGGCCGTGCACACGGTGGACCTCTGCCCCGGCCGTCGCGGTCGCGCGCGAGGGGGAGCTCCCTCGGCCCTGCCAGCCGCCACGGGCGCGCACTGCCTCGGCGGCGCGCACAAAAAAGAGAGGCCGAGAGTGAGAGAGAGCGAGGGGTAATATGGACATTTTGATTGTCCGGACCCACTTGTCAGTACTTCCAAACGGTGAAAAGCAAACAGAAAACCGACGAAATGGTATGGCGGACAAAAAAAATTTTGGACGATGACACCTATGACAGTTTGAACTTTTCAATGGCACGTAGAAAATTGCAATCTTTTATAATGGCATACATGGAAAAGTCTCGTCTGGGGAGAATTTGCTGCCGGACATCACTAAAATGTGGCTTTTGCCTAAGACCACTGCAAAAGAGTGTCTTTGCCAAAAGACACTACAAAATTATGTACATTAGCTAGAAGACACTGGAGATAATATAAAAATATTTTCAACTCATAACGTTTCAATATGGACAAACATACCCCTACCCCTTACATGAAGAATCATCATGGTCGTTGTAAGAAATGAAGAGAGAGGAAGAAACATCAAGATTTTCCATCTGCAGTGAGCCAGCATCACCGGGATCCATATCCTCGCGGTTCTCGTGAGCAGGGAAGTAGCAGGATGTTGTAGTTTGCTCCCAGCAGCACGACGCATCACGGTGCAGCTTCGCTAGGAAACAAGCACGACCGCCCGCGGAGGAAAAAAATGCTCACCGAGGCCAGCAGCGAGATCGTGCCGCCGCCTAGCAGGAGCTCCTTATGTGTGCCGCTCGTCAGCCCCATGCGATCACGCCGCCGTCCGCTGTAGCGCGGCCGCTCGCTGCCCCTTGACCGTGCGCTGCCGGGAGGGGCCTCCACCGGAGCTCCGCATTGGCCCTCCCTGTGCGGCGGGAAGGGTCTCGCCCGGGCGTGGTCGACTGCCGGGGAAGAGCCGAGCACCGCCGCCTGGACTTGGCGAGGACGGAGTATTTCCGTGCGAGGCTACAAGCGGTTTTGCGGAGGAGGAATCTGTCCGGGCCCGGGATAGGATAAGGCAGCAGGGGCACTCTTATCATTTCCCATTGCTATCCAATTAAAGAGTTAAATAATCAGTAGAGTGTCCCTCAGCGAATGTACCTGATTTCCTAGTGTTCTATGGCAAAGGCAACTTTTGTTAGTGGCTGCGGACAAAGGTCATCGTCTAACGGTGTCCGGTGGCAAATTTGGGCAAATTTTGCCAAGGATTGAATGGACCAGCCAAAACCAAGCAATAATAATGCAATAAAGCCAGTCGTCCTCGTCGGGGCCCAGTGGCTGTGGTGCCTCGTGGAACGGAGCATGATAGAGGTGAGGGCATCACACGTTGTGAAGTGTGATGAGCATGGCGGCATGCTGCTGACTTATGTGTCCATCTCTCTATCGACTTAAGTTTTGTTTGGCATATTTATGTCTACTTCACCGGTGAAAGTATTTTTGGAAAGTTTGAGCTGCATGAGCAGGTCTACAAGCTAGTGGAGCTGGAGCTGCTATTTTGAATCATTTAACAAAAATAACTCTATATATGAAGCTACTTAAGACATACAGTACTTTCACAGGATGCCATGCTAGACCCACCAGAGTGTGGTAGAGCTAGGTGAAACCATTTATCATGTCCGCTTGACTCTTAGCTTGTTTCCCCTCATAAAACACTATTCAATCAGTTTATTTTTTTACGTAACACTATTTAGTTAGCTGGCTTTTCCACTAGCTGAACAGGCTTTGAATATTTTCAACTCTACCCCACCCTAATCTTTGTATCAGCATGTTTTAAGAGTCTTTTTAGGTATAGAGCTATTTGGTTTTACTCTGGTTGACGCAAAAACGGTTCCAAACAACTCTAGGATTGGGTATTTGGGTGTTGTCGTGTTGGAGACTTGGAGTACGTTGTGCCGAACGGGTCTACGCTGTGACAGCTCACACGACAGGAACAGGACACACACGATGCATGACACGAGCAGCAACAATAGAGCAGCGGCGGCTTCGCCGGACACCCATCGCCTGTTTCTCTCTCGTCCAGTCGTCCTCTGTGCCAGCTTCAGCGACGTCTTGACTTGACCCGGAGCGGCGGAGCCAGCCATTGTACATGATGATTGATGGAGGGATGAATGACCGTCTTTCTGGGCACGCGGTTCCGGCAACAAATAGGCAACCCTGGGTCGTGGACTCGTGGTGCACCACGGCGTCTAGCTGTCTGCTGTATACTGTACACACACGGGGCAGCGCTGCGCACCACCAAATTAAACGAAGTGAATTTGCGTTAATGTTCAAGCTCGCTTGTTTTTTCTTTCTCTGCCGACAAGGTTCAGCGTCGACTTGACTTGAACGGCTCACGCCACCGGTACGGGTCCGTGGAATTGGAAGGCAGATAGGTTCAAGTTCAAGCCCATCATCACTTACTGCTTCCTCTGTCTCTAAATATTTATCACTTTCAAGTACGAAGAAATAACTTTAACTTAATATTTATGGTACATGATTAGTATTGTTGAAAAAATAATTAAATCTAATTTTTTAATAAATTAATTTAGTTAAAAATATAAATATTACATGTATTTTTGAGTTAAAGTTGTTGTACTCACACCAATCCACGAAAAAGAAGTCACAACGTAACATTGCAGTGCTTGCAGTGCTCTTCCTTCCAATCGACGGTATTAAGCGCAGACTTCCATGGAGTAGTTACAATAATCTGATTGTTACTTGATCTTCTATCTTCTATATATTCTGGATCTCAAAGTGATGGCGGTATATTGTATATATGTACAACTACCACTACCACAACATCATCGATAAGTGGTAGAACCTGCCGTGTGCGTGCATGTAGATGCATGGAACTCGAGTGCGAAAAGCTCATCTGACTGGGTGGCCGGCCGGGCATCTGTCAACAATAACCAATGTAGACACGCATGCATGGACCATGGATGTGAGTACCGATCGAGCTGCATGTAGAATCTCACTCGCTTGCTCTGTCCGATCCTGTATGCGCGTCACCTACGAGATGACAATCATCCGGCAACAAAAGAAGCTAGCCAGCTACTTTCGTAGCGAAGATGGGTGATGACACGTTATGACTGCATACAGGTCAGAGCTTAATTCTAAATGCAAAAGTCCTTTCCAGCACCATTTAGTTGTTGTATATATATAGCTACGTAATTTATATACCTAAACTATATAGCTCACTCATCACAATCAAAACCAAATTCACGATCAAACTAGAGATACAAAAAGAAAGGTTATTATATGTTTGTTTCTATATAGAGAGGTAGTCTTGTGTCTTCGCGGTGCGATCTAGAAGGTAGTATCTTGCATCTTCGCAGCTGACTAGTCATAGAGGTAGCCTTGTGTCTTCGCGGTTACCAGATGTAGCACATAATTATTATTGACGATGTCAATTAATATATATATATATATATATATATATATATATATATATATATATAATATAAATAGAGCAAAAAAGCTAGACGTTCCCAAAATAAAAATAGGAGAAATCAATGGAAAAGGGAGAGGAGCGCCAACCTACTACCGCATATTACAACGGGAGGAGCAAGTAGTAGGCTGTCGTTAGGCTACCCCGTACGTCGTCCACACGTTGAGAGCTGACAAAGAGCCATGCATTCCTATCTTGCATCTCCTCGGCCAGTCCAAGAGAACATTAGCGTGCGTTTTGTTCCATCCCATGGATCGATCGGATCTTCACGCCGGCCTGAAGCTTCTTCGTTAGGTTGCATATCTAGCTAGCAGGAAGCAACAAGTAGTTTACTTTTCATGAGTTTCAACTAAGCGCGAGCTCGTTATAGGCTACCAATGGCTGATAGTGTCGACGGAGAGATGAGTAACGGCGGTGGATCCGGCGAGCAGGAGCTGTGGCGGCTTACCAAGCGCGCTCCTGCTAGGGCAGCAGAGTTGAACCAGGCCTGGGAGGCGGTGTACCATCAGGTTCGGGCGGCGAACGCCCACGCTCGGGCCTACGATGACGCTCACACCTACACACAACTTCGAGCCTACGTTTTGCTGGCTGTGAAGGCCTCAGGCCTCTGGCTCTCTTGCTGTCCACAGTGATCCTTCTTCTTGGTGGCTACGTCCAGTCGCTCGGGAAGAAGGATTTCTTCTACATCATGGCAATTACCGTGATACAAGCAACCGGGTCAGTATTCTCCTCCATCTATTTTATTTATCTCTTCTAACATGTCTTTGATAGATGTCTAAAATGTGTAATATAGTCACAATAAATTTTGTGTCCAGAACTACTATATTTTTAGTCCCGGTTGGTAATAACACCAATCCGGACTAAAAGTCTCTTTTAGACCCGGTTGGTATTACGAACCGGGACTAATAAAGGTACATAGCAGGACCTTTAGTCCCGGTTGATAACACCAATTCGGATAAAAGGTAGATCCTTTAATCCCAGTTGGTCGTTTAAAGGCACGAAAATGCGATTTTTTTATCTGAAGTGTGAAAAAATCTCCTCGCGTATCATGTCCCGTATTCTCAAAGCACAACTTCTAATCTTAACCTGTAATCTAGGTTGATGCAACTACTACGAGCCTATGATATTTTATTTTATATAAAATAAATTCCGCAGTTGTCACCTAAACACGCTGACCAAAACTGGCAAGTTATTAGCAAAGGGGAAAAGGGGGCATGTATGTATATTTTTTTAGTCGAATGAAGAATTACATTATACTAACAAAATGTGTGCGTAAAAAAACTATCATATATTTATGAAAACGACAAGGAACGGTACAACACATACGCACACATTTTCATAAAGATATCCATATCCTATTAACATGTGTACTGAATTAAAATACAATCTTGATCGACTTCTTTTTCTCCCGATGCAAAGCATGCAAAAATTTAGACTTATTATAATAAATTATTAACTTTAATTTCTATACTATCCATGTGTTATAACAGTTAAATGTTGTCAGTTAATAAATGTTGTCAGAATCCATAAAAATTCATAGTCCTAATACTTAATTAAACTCGGCAAGTGTTAATTGCTGACGTGTGAACAATTAATTTGTCTATTGATGATTTTGATGGGAGATCTCTTAATCTTCCACATTGCAGCCCTAGTCAGAGATGACATGGTTATATTTATTTAGACTGAATTAGGCAATTAACTACATAGAGGTTGTTTGGGACAACTTCATGAATTCTGGTCCGTAGACTCCACGGGGAGTAGCTCTATAAAACATGGAGTTTGTGGAGTATCTCTTTAAGTATTTTCTCAATTCCACTCTTTTTCCTTAAACCGAGTGCGTGGAGCTAAAATTATTTAGCTAATAAATTGAATTGGAGATGAAAAATGTAGAACAGAGCAGTCTAAAACATCCATTTGCTCATCTAGTTTTTTTTTACTAGGGTTTCCTCATCTAGTTAACTTGCGGATAACCGTCCAGAATAAAAAAAAACAAAAACGAAGAAACACTAGAAGAAAAGAAAAGCCATGGATAACATTCTGAATAAAAACAAAGAAATAAAGAGCGATATATGGTAGCAGTTTTATTTTTTTGAGAGAAAAGATGAAACCAACGAACAAACAAAAAATACATGAGCTAACTATATATGACCGAATTGAGTTAGAAATCTATTCAGTTTATTAACACACAAAGTGACTAAATGGTCAATTTGTCGAGGCAGACTCTTTGTCGAGAGCTCTCCCACAGGCTCTCGGCAAAGCTAAGAAACTGAAAGTCTGGGAGGAGCGCTCTCGGCAAAGATATTTTTAAAAAATAAATAAAATTATTATTTGCCGAGAGCCTCTCAGACAACTCCTCACCGATGAATAGTATCCTTAGTTAAATGTAGGGCTCAGGCTGTCCATGAGTGAGGAACTTAAAGATCTATGGTTTGAGATGAAACCAAATCGTTGATCCCAAACTCCTCACCGATGAATAGTATCCGCAATATAGAAATATGTACAAGGACATCATAGGCTACATTACAAAAAGGTTGGCCTCAACTTGACATGTATTTGGTGAATTTTCCCTAAAACATTAGTCATTGGTGGCTACACAAGTTTAAATGAACTGCAAATAAACTGAAGACAAATAGAAACCCAAATACAAGACTGCCATGGAACCCATCTGTCCATCCATTCTCTGCCATCAACCTTTTATGTGTTGCAAGAGAATGGATGGTTCGGATGGATTTGATGTCAGTAGGTAAGTGTGCAACCACCTCATTATTGGTTTCTTAGTTTGCATCATAGGCCAGATCAGATCCCACAGTAGGCACCAAATCAAGGAAATAGAACCAACAATGCATGAAAGATTAGAAAATATAATACCAAATAGTGCATTACAAATCCATTTGCCTCAACCATGTGGGCACAAATAAGTCTAGCTCCTCACTAAAGTTAGTCAGCATCCAACTAGACTAAGCCAAAATGTCAGATGTTTTTCCTACACAAAATCTACACCTAAGTGTGGTCAAAAGGTGAAAGAGTGGGTGAGGGGGTGGAGGAACTATACATCTCGACAGTCAACCCCCTCTTGACCTTTTTGTCCAAGCTACATAGAATACAAGTAGTAGTTCTTGGCAAGGTAGGTTCTCATCCAAACATCTCTATGGCTGGAAGTCATCTTCACAAACCCTGTGGCAATGGCCTTGTTCTCAAGCAGGTAGGTGTAGTCTACAATAAGGGCCTCAGTGGTGAACTCTTCCATCTCCATGACTAAAAGGTACAGGTCATGATCAACATGACCAACACTTGTCTCCCTAAGAGAACTAGCCACATCCTTAATAGTATTAGACATGTTGGTGAGAATGACCATCTCATCCTTAGTGAAGTTGTTGTTCCCCCTCTTCCTCTTGCCACCCACAATAGGAAGTGTTTGCTTCTCAGTGGCCTTACTGTCTTGACTCAACTTGTCATCTTGGGTTTGGTGAGCTGGGTTGTCTACCTTGGTAGGTTGACTATCAGCTTGGTCAACCCCTAGAGGTTCACCAGACCCAAGTGCATACTTTCCAGTGGCCTATGAGTGACCAAAGATGGTCTTCATCTCATCATAGAACCTAATGGGGCAGTTAAGAAAGTCAACATCTTTTGGGTGGTCCTGCAGTTTAGCATAAGGAGTAAGATAGGAAAGACAAAAGATGTGCACATGTCAGGCAGGTATTAAGAAAAACACATTGTCTAACTTGCAGTGGCCAAGGTAGTGGTTTGTGCTCTAGCATTATATCATTGGTATCAGTGTCCCATAAGGCAGCACTAAGATCTTTTAGTTTACTAATCCTAGACCACTTCTGCCTCCATATCCTAAGACATGATTATACACCTGAGTTGGGCTGACCACATCATCATTGTACTCCTTAAGACACTTGGCTACATGGTTAACATCCTTGTTTTGAAAACCTTGTCAGGCCTACTGTCATCACTAAGTAGTTGGGCCATTCTCCTAAGCACAAACCCAGAGGTGGTGTTATTCCACCTTATAGGTCTAGCTGGTGATGCTACCTAGACAAGAGGTGCTGGAACCTCTAGACCTCCAACTAGATCCTCAACATTGGCATCCAAACTAGCACTAGCTGCAGCAACATGCAAAACCCCACCTTGATCTGGAACAGAAGCCATCCTAATCTGCAGATGGGGATGCCGGTGGAAATGAAAGAAAGGAAGAGAAACCAATAAAGGCAACCAACATGTTCACAAACCAATAAATCCAGAAGGAATGGTACATAAAAGAGGTCTTAGTTTGTCCACCAAATATTACATGACCACTTGTTCACAAACCACATGTTCCTTGCCAGGGAAAACAAATTAAGGAGTACATCAATAAACATTGCATGATCAGGTCCTAGAGTTGCCCTTACCCTCCCACATAGCATTGTATATCTCATCCCTCCTACTACTCATGGCAACTGAGTCCTGAGACAACAAGTCATCAGGCTCAGTAGTAGGGAGGTTGGGTGGCAACTAGTGGCAACCAATCCTCATCAGGAACCATCTGATCCATGCCAAAACCAAGAATCCAGTTGTGAAGAATGCAACAGACTAGCACAAGCTTAACTTGTGTCTTGTAAGGGTGGAATGGCTTGTTGTACAAAATACAAAACCCGTTCTTCAAAGCCCTAAAAGCCCTCTCAACTTTGACCCTAAGTGAGGAGTGCCTGCGGTTGAACAACTCTCTTGCATTCTATGGATTGTTGGTACTGCTGTACTTAGAAAAATGGTACCTAACCCCCTGTAGGGAGGTAGGAAACCATTGCAGCATTCATACCCTACATCTACAAGGTACATGTTCCCTACAAGCGCATGAGGTCAATGTGTGATGAGTGTGTTTAGGTTAGTGAGGACACAAGTGTAGTGCTTAGAGTTAGCTTCAGGCATAGTGAAGCCATCATTTCTCTCAATGGCATCAGTCAAGAAGTGGTCATCATGTGCAGACCCCTCCCAACAAGCCAACACATAAGTGAACTTTAGGTCAAAGGTCACACAAGCCATAACATTTTGTGTGAGATCCTTCTTTCTACCCCCAAAAGCCTGTTGTATGGATCTGGGAACCTTAGCCAAGACATGGGTGCCATATATGGAACCAATACAATCCTAAAAAAAGGTGTAACTATGATAAGTCATATGTGTGAAGGGTAGTTAACTTAATTCAAAACTTGGTGTATTGTACATGAACATTGGAAATGACAGTTCTCTTAAAGTAAGGGTTCCATCTAGGGTTGCCAAGAATTTTTGGGTGAGGGGCAGATGAAAAGTCAAAAGTACTCTTAGTCTAAATTGGATGGTAACGATATGGTGTGAAAAAGTCAAAAGTACTCTTAGTCTAAAATGTCATTATTTTCTTTAGCATCTTAATAATTTCATATAAAAAGGTGAAAAATATGGTCAAACTAAGCACGCGTATGTCAAAATAAACACAGTTTTTTTAGAGAAGAAGGAAAATTAAAGCCGCCTTGTTCATCGGCACTACTTTTTAGTGAACTAAAACTGTTTTTTTCCTCACAACGAATCAGCATAAGTAAAATTTTAGCGAAACGAAATATATAGGACCAAAATGAGCACGCATGGTGGGTTGGGTTTGCCCCGTGGTGGTTTCTGAATTTCGGGCAATTTGGCTAACCAAACACCCCCATCCGATCGATTGAGCAACGGAGCAGCCAATTCAATCAGGGCTTTTGAAACCTTAGTCCACGGCGGTTGGAGCTGGACCAGTGCACATTTACCTTACCATACCATTGCGGTGCGGTGCAGAGACACTAGCTAGCTAGCAGCTTGACGTTCTCGACGGTGGACACCATCCACATCCAGGGCATGCAGCTAGTGAAGGACCGAGAACGGCGACCAGAGGGGGGGTGAATGGGAGCCTCAAATTTCTCTCGAAATATTCGGGCCACTCTTCCCAAAAACCAAACCCAGTTGCTGGGTGCTCAACCTCCCCCGAGCAACGCGAGCGGGGATTCAGACGAAATCGGAGAAATGAGAGCTCACCGACAGTGGAGGAAAACTCACCGGAAACCCCCAAGAAGAGTTCTCAACCCCTATGAGAAAGAGGCAAGAATTCCAAGCGAAACAGCCAGAAAAACAGACGACAGACGCTGGACAACCGGGTGTCGGACGCTGAGAGATCGTCCGTCGGCCTTCTAGAAAGCCTTGCAGAGGAGAAGCAGAAGGCAGGGCGTCGGACGCTGGGCGACGGACGCTTGGGTGAGCGTCCGTTGGCGTCGGACGTTGTGCGACGGACGCTTAGACGAGCGTCCGTCGACCTTCCAGAGAGCATGACAGAACTGAAAAAACGGCAGAGGCGACGGACGGTCGGCGACGGACGCTTGGGAGATCGTCCGTCGGCCTACCCGAGAGCAAAACAGAACTGCACAGCGCACAAGACGCGACGGACGCTGGGCGACGGACTCTGAAGAGCGTCCGACGCCAAAACCAAAAGACGCCGAAGAGAGGCGACGGACGCTGACGTCAGCACGTACCAGCGTCCGACGCAAAACCCTCGGAGCGTCCGACGCTCCCGACAAAAGCGCAGAAACGGCGAAAACCGATTTTCTCTCCGCCAAATCTTCCCAAAACTCAACCAAATGAACTCCAACTGCAATCAAACTTTGTAGGCATGATCCTTGTACAGTTGAGGAGCTAATCCGAAGAAATCATCGCTCAATTTGGTGAGAATTAAAAAGGGGCAAGAACGAAGAACACCGCAAAGAAATCGCCCGATCTACGCACTCGTGAGGTTTGAGGGGAATTCCTTCGGTGCAAAGAAGCTCCTCACGAATACGAACAACTTGGTTCAAACGGATTTGCAAGAGCTACTCCCTACAAAGAGAAATCATCTCGGGAAAAAGAGGGAGCAAAAGCAAAACGCGAAGAACACAAGCAAAACAGGGACACGATCAAGAAATCGAAGCCACCATGGCTTACGGAGGTTACGGCCTCCGATTCCTCGCAACAAACTCAAGTTCTTACAGAGGTTGGTGAAATCAACCTAGGGATATCATGAACTAGAGAGAGGGTAGAGAGAGAGAGTTGGGATAAATGATTAGGGTTCAAGAGATGGGATGAGGGTACCCCTTCATCCTCTATTTATTAGAGGCTTTGGCTATTTCCCAAAGACCCCCTAGATACAATGAGTGAACTACCTAGTCTAAGCATTGCAGTCCAAGCTCCGGTAAATATCTCCCTCGATTTGAATGGACGGCTCCGCTTCCTGCCAGGAGTTGCCGTCGCCTTGACGCAACCTCCAGGATTTCGCCACGTGCCATCCCCGCTTCCTCGGAAGCTCCGCCCGGGTTTTGAGGCCCAAACCCGCGAAACCCGCCACCGGTAGCTTTCGGTTCAACTACCGAACCCAGAGTTTTGAGGCCCAAACTCGGAAACCGTCCTCCAATGGTTTTGAGGCCCAAACCACCAAACCGCTCGACTCGAGCCACCTTGTCCTCGCCCGGTCGGACTCTGAGTCCCCTGAGCCTCCGCTCGACCCGCTCGTCCGCCGTCTTGACTCGATCGACTCGGTCTACCTTCATGTCTTCTCGCACTCGCCGGTGCCAAATAGTAGCCACCACAGCTAGTCCGCCGGCGCCCATGGTCCCTCAGTCCGAGCCCCACTTCCGCCCTTCACCGCTCTCAGTCCATCGGCACGGCAAGCCTCTACTCGACCTTTTCCACGCCATTGACCACTGTCACTGGGCATAGTACCTGCACACCACAAACCGATAGACAGACACACATTTACTTTCGCAAAGAAGTTAGGGTAAACCACTCAAACTGAAACGCTCAAATGTTGGTCAATCACTCATCATCAAAACTGAACATTCATGGGTACTTATCTACCCTATGTTCGCAGCTAGCTAGCAGCTTAATCCAGTGATCGACTAGCTAGCATAGCAGCTACGTACGTACGTAACCCCTTTATTGAAAAGTGCAGCGCTTCAGCAGCAACGTAACCCCGACAGCGCCGACGCCCACGTACAGCGAGGCCATATATGTTCACGGACGACATAGCACCGTACGTCTCGCCGTAGATGATCTTGGTCAGCAGCAGCAGCGCCTCCGTCGTCTGCACTGTTCGTCATCTGTTCATGAACACCAAGCAGGGCAGGGGCACGCCGGCCGGCCGGTCGGATGCCTGCGCGCAACAACAGGCAAACAGCAGCCACGCGTCCGCGCGCGCGCGAGGGTGTTATTGGGCAGCTGTTGTGTAGCACCTCCCTCGTACGGTACGTCTTCTTCTCGCACGGGAACGGTTCGTCCGTTCAATCGTTCGTACGCGTGGGCAATCTTGACACGTCGTCAGGCCGGCCGCGCGTCTTGTTCTTTTTTTAGGTGACGTGCGTGGGCGTCGGTCGTGCAGTCAAAGCTTCTCCCTTTGGGAAAATAAATCAAACCTGCTTTAATTTGCACTTCAGACACGAAAACCTCTACAGCCACCTCACCTCAACTGCACAATGAAGACGTGACAATGTTATATCAGCTGCGCCATAATCGCCAGCAGCAGGGAAGTGCATTGCAAATGGCTGATTCGATATGCCTGCAGTGCAATGCAATGCACCATCGATCAGCTGTAGCCTGTAGGTCATCTTTTTCTTCTTCTTTGCCTGTAGGACGTCTTGACCCTCATGTACGTCATATTTGATCAGAGCTAGCAAGGTCCATCATGTCTATACGTGTACCTCGCTTAGGACCAGCCATGTGGATGAGGGATTAACCCTGTTCCACAACGATGGGATCGATCATCCCTGCTAAAATTGACGACATATATAGTTAAGCAAGCAACGGATCCAGATCATCCCGCACTGCATGCTATGTATCCATATATACAACTCTGCTGCTAATCCACAATAATCCACTGCAATTTTAGCCAACTCAAGTTCCATTGCGAACAATACAATTTGTGGGATCTGATAACTTGATTGCATTGCCTCCAACCGAGTCTCTCATTATGGTTCGCAATAAGATAATCCGTTCTCCACCATGTATCCATACACCGCTGTATATGGAACCATCACGCTGTCCTTTTTTTTTTTTTTTTTTTTGCAGAGTTGCAAATTTGCAAGTGTGTATTCTTCATCATCACCACTGACCTTTTTTTTTTTGTTGTCGCTGTGGCAACGATTTCTCTCCTGTGATTTTCTGTTGCGCTCTCCTTTCACAATTTGCCCTGATGACTGATGTCTCACTCCTCCTTTCACAGGCATCCTTAGCTATAACCTCCAAGATTGTGCCTCTAGTATCAATGTTTTTCATGCCCTGGATGATGTCCGCAGAATGCTGCTGACTGATGGTGGCCAGCATGTTACGAGCTGGATGAGGTCTATCTTTGAGTCTGGGACTTCTGCTGTTCTTCTAAATGGTGTTCCTGGGAAAGTATTCCACTGTAGAAGAGAGGTTAGACAAGGTGACCCTCTCTCCCCTCTCCTTTTTGTTTTGGCTGCAGATTTCTTGCAGACAATAATCCTTAATACAGCTAGAAGGAACAATCTTATAAGCATTCCAATCCCTTTGTCATATAATGATGACTTCCCAATTGTGCAATATGCCGATGACACCCTCATCTTTATGAATGGAGACATCGATCTCTGAGCTAACTCATCTGAAACAGATCATGTCCTCCTTTGCTGACTCTTCTGGCCTCAAAGTAAATTTTGAGAAATCCATGATGGTTCCTATCAATGTGCCTGTTGATAAACTAGACACCCTGGCAAATCACTTTGGTTGCTCAAAGGGCACTTTGCCGTTTACATATCTAGGCCTGCCTTTAAGTTTGACGAAGCCCACTGTGGCTGATTTTTGGCCCCTTGTCTCAAAATGTGAAAGAAGACTTGTTGCTTTTTCATCTTTTCTAAATGAGGCAGGTAGACATGAGCTTACAACCCTTTCAACCTTTGCTATGTGCAGCTATTTACTTCCTACGACAGTGGTCAAACAAATTGATAAATATAGAAAACATTGCTTATGGAGAGGGTCAGACATTAACAGCAAAAAGCCACCCAAAGCAGCCTGGCCAATGGTCTGCCTCCCAAAGGATGAAGGTGGTCATGGTGTTCTTAATCTTTCAGTACAAAATAAAAGCCTTCTACTTAATCATCTCCACAAATTCTTTAATAAGGCTCAAATCCCATGGGTACAGGTAGTCTAGCACAAGTACTTTTCTAGAGGTAATCTGCCAATTCATGGTAATAATTCTAGGGGATCATTTTGGTGGAGAGACATCCTCAAGCTCCTTCAGCATTTCAAAGGTCTTGCAACAGTCACTATAAAAAATGGTAAAACCTGTTTCCTCTCGCATGATCTTTGGGGTGGAAGGATTTGTAGCCAGGCCTTCCCTGAACTTTTTTCTTATGCTAAGAATCAGTGTTTCCATTGCGCCGGCTGCCATTTGTCCCTCTTTTCATGACTTTTTCCATCTGCCTTTGTCACCTGAGGCTTATGCTCAATATTTGACTCTTTCCATAAGTTTTCAGGATCTGTAGCTTCAGTCTCATTTTGATTCTTGGTCTTATATTTGGGGGTCTTCCCTCTTCTCATCTAACAAGGATTATAAGCAAATTATTGGCCATAGGCAAGTGCACACTGTTTTTCGCTGGATGTGGCGTTCAGCTTGCCAGAACAAGAGAAAGGTTTTCTTCTGGTTGATACTGCAGGACAGGTTAAGCACAAGGGGTTTACTAAAACGGAGAAATATGCATTTTCCTGAATATAACTGTGTTCTTTGTGATTGCAATGTTGAGGAAGATCTTATGCATCTGTTTTTTTCGCTGCCCTTTCTCCTTGGCGTGCTGGGCTTCCTTTCAGTTGTCGGTTTCCAACAGTTCTGATATTGGATTTATCACTGAAAACCTCAAACATCAGGTGCAACTACCCTTCTTCATGGAAATCGTTATCACCATGTGTTGGTCGATTTGGATGATGAGAAATGATATAATTTTCTGTAATCTACCCCACTCAATTCACAGATGCCGACATGTCTTCAAGAAGGAATTTGCACTGGTTATTCTCAGGGCAAAAGTGAGGCTTCACCCCCAAATTGACTTATGGCTAGAAACTCTTGTGTAATTTTCATGATTTTCTTTTTGACCTTCTTTGTATCGTGATCCCTTTTGTACCCGCATGTTTTGTGTTTCCTTTCAATAAAATCCAGTAGGGAGTAAAACTCCTCCTGTTCCATAAAAAAAAGCATGTTACGAGCTTCAGGAACAAGTCGAGAAACCTGACGGACAGACGACAGGTGGATTCCCAAACACACCATGAGTGCGGAAATTCGTTGCGCGTGCGCTGATGGAATTGTGTCGACTGCATGATTCTGCATATCCCAGTTTCCAATAGTGAGTATAATCCTCGATCAGCAAGTCAGCCCCCACCCTCTACACGCCTCGATCATGTACGGTGGTTGTCAGACCGTACACTCACCCACGCCACGTAATGACCTAGTACATAAATTCTTGTAATCAGCTCGTACAAAATACCATGCAAATCCTTTTACCCGGCCCTTCGATCAGATATCAACATGCAACTTGGATCAACAACGTTAAATGCAAAGGGGAGAAAAAAAAGGAAAGAAGAATTTTGGGCCTAGTTCGTTTTGACTTCTGGGCCGCACGCTGTCCTGGGCCTGGGCAGAGTTTATGGGCAGTGGGCTCTCTCTCTCTCTTGGACTTCTCTCTTGCATTGCGGTTCCTCTCGTCTGTATCAGCATTCAGTAAGGGTGTGATTGGTTGCTTTGGTGAAGAGGAGCCGGGATGGAAAGTCGGTTCAGGATGGTGAGATGCATGTTCAAATCGTGCACCTAGTCTTGTTTGGTTGTCTTTGTTGTTGGTCCGATACGATATGAGATCTTGTTTGGTTGCATGCATGGATGAAAGTTTTGAGTGTATGACATATGAACCTCTGTACCACAGATGCATCATATCGTCTTGCATCGCGAGGAAAGTGAGAATTGAGAAGATGAAACCATGCAGGACGAAGAGGTGGAAATGAATGAAACGGAGCAGGGAAAGGATGCCAGAGAGACAACCAAACACAGCGAGTGCATCAAGCGGTGCTGGAATAGGATGCAGGATGGGCTCCTCCTTGCAACCAATCACCCCCTAAGGTGGTGGTAGCTCCGAGGTTCAAAAAAGAAAAAGAAAAAAAAGGTGGTGGTAGCTCCGCTCGGACGCGCTGGTGCCAACGCGATTTCTTACGCGTCTTGCAGGAGATCAGGATCCAAATCGAATTTGAGTTCAAAAGCAAATCGCAATACCAACAACCTTTCCAAATTGGATTGAAATGGTTCTTAGAAGGGTTCTCTACAAACAAGTTAATAAAGGTACTGTTTCTGATGTTCTATGAAAAAAAAGACAGTATAAAATATAGCACACCCAAAAATACAGTATTTGAGAGGGTGGGAAAAAATTGAGATGGTGGGGAAAGAATATTAGTACTTAAATTTACTAAGAATACGCTTCTAAGTAACACCCAAAAATTGAGAAGTGTTACCCAAGAATACGCTTTTGTACTTAAATTTACCCCCAAGTTTATGAATGATGGCTAAAATGTTGAATTGCATACAGTCACAAATATATAGTCCCTCCACATGGGTGCAATCCAGTAAGACACTACACTGATGAGGCACATGTCATTTTATTGCTTCTTTTAGTTTATAATTCATGTATGACTCTAGAGAAAGAACATTAGTACTTAGGTTCATGGCCAATATGGAAAAAGATACCATGTGTCAGTTCCTTTGTTGCAGGTCATGGCTGAGTCCCTGAACAAATGCAGGTTAGGTCTCGGCATTGAGGGAGGGATCATGATAATTAAAGAAAAGAATTCAAAGCGCAATATAAAGCTATCGTCCTAACAGGTGAGGCTGCAGGTGTCATCCTTCAAAGGTAAGATGTTTGCCATTTTCGATGGATGAAAAATATAAGACAATTTAGGTCATGGGAAAATTTTATGTGTGTTTTTCATTTCCCTTTTATATCATTTATTTAATATACATGGCTCATAGTTTTCCAACTTTGATATATCATAATAGTTGCTTCTGTTTTTGAAAAGAGGAGGGTTGGGGACAATAATAGAGGTTTTGAGGAAATTTCATGTATGCTTTTGTACTTAAATTTATCCCCAGGTTTATGAATGATGGCTAAAATGCTGAATTGCACACAGTGACAAATATATAGTCCCTCCACATGGGTGTAGTCCAGTAAGACACTACACTGATAAGGCACATATCATTTTATTGTTTCTTTCAGTTCATGACTCATATATGACTCTAGAGAAGGGACATTAGTATTTAGGGTTGATGGCCGGTATGGAAAAAGAAATTTTACAATAGTAGCGTCAAGAACTGCCTTTTTGGTTCATTCGGTTTCTAATTCCTATCTACCTCTAGACAAAGAAAATTAATACTCATGGTTGACGGCCAGTGTATTCTCATGCGATCTACGACTCTGAGCATGTTTTCCTAAGAAATGTGATCTATCATGTTAAACAATTGGTCTTCAGAATCTGAATAGCTTTCCCATATTAGATGATGGCAACATATTTTGCCTGCAAATGCACAGCTGACGCCTCAAAATAGAACTATAGTATGCTGGTGCTCAGAGGATAGGGGAGGCCAAGCCCTTTATGCAGGCAAGGGTAACACTTATGAGTGGTAGGCTAGCGTCCTCCACTGGCTACAACATCTAGCAGCATAGGGCTCTCTATGACAAGATTTGTTGGTGCCAATTTCCATTTGAGTGTTTCATGATTAAAATGAACGATTGATCATATTCCTTAGTGACTGGTAAGTTCACATCCCTTTTCTTTTTCAGCCATCCCTTGAATATCTCTTTCCAATTCACAAGTGTTTTTTCAAACATGTTTATGCTATATGAAAATTCCTGTGAGTTTCAAAGATTTGGTAAACACTATGATATTATCAACTTAAGCTTATCTAGGATTGACACATTTTTATAGTTGGCAATAACATTTATAACTAAAAAAACCACGGTACAAAATTATACTATTTCAAATACATACATTCCATAGACTGACTGTGAATATACAGTGTTTGATGCTTGCTAAAATTTCTGTAACTGTTACTCATTTTTTTAGAGTTTGCAATAGCCTTCCTAATTAATGTCTATTTTATGATAATTAGAGGATAGGGCCCGCCAAAAAAAATATAGTAATCCTAGCAGCTGCATGTGGACATAAGAAAGTTTTTTTAGTTTTGGCCTCAGCTTGTAATCCTAGCAGCATGGCTGCAAGTGTTTTTGGTTCAGTAGGTCTAATTCTTTTTGCCATTAAAAATGTACCAAAGAATGATCAGGAAATTTTTCATGCTGGCGCTTTAGATTCTTACCTATGTTGCTGCTTGCCCTTTCCTTCGTAATTTGTTTGTTGCAAGTATTTTTATATTGCTCTTCTGTTGTTTTACTGTACTCATTCAGGGATTTCTTTCTTACGTCTACATATTCTATGATGCTTGCTACTTGCTCCTTGTCATAATTTAGGGACATAGTTTTCCTGCTACTCTGTTCAAACTAAATTCGTTGTGTTGTCCTTAATTTGTGCATTGCAAATGTCTCTTGTCATAATTTCCACAGTTATTTCCTTGCTACTCTGTTCATATGATTCTGTTTTGGCGTCTCCAACTACACACCTGCAACTTCTAAAGTTTTTTGCCCTCCTAATGACATCTCTCTTTGCCTTAAAACTTACTTTCTACTGTTGTGGTACAATTGTGCCATGCTGCCTTCCTCAGCTGTCAATTTCTGTAACTGTTACTCATTTTTAGTCCACTTTACTTCACTTCTAGCTTTTTCTTTCAGATTCACCGAAACACAGTCTACTATGTTATACACATAGACACTTATATTTCCATTATTCCTATTTATGCAGCAACCACCACACCTAGATATTTATGAAACGCCCCACCCATTATAATCCACCTGAGTAAGTAATTTCTAATTAAAGTTTATATATTGTCTTCTATGCCAATATAGACTGTGTGTCTTCTAACATTCTTCCTTGTAATATTATGTCCCTGACAAAAAATTAGCTTCAAATCCTTTGTGCAGAAAAAGTTATTTCACGACGATGCTCACAGTGGAGAGGTTCCAAACTTCTGCTTCATTTCCAATGAATCCCACGCTTTTATGAATCCACTCCTTCATGTTCTTTAGTCTACTACATTTACATACATATTTTATAAGACGAAACAAAATGTGGTGGCATAATGAAACAAACACAGAAGGAAATTAAGATCCTAAGCAGGAAAAAAAAAACTGTCACACTATGTAGTCTCTGTATATGTACGCCCATGATCCTAAGCAGAGACATGTGTCTATCCGGTGCCATGTTACCGCCAAGCTGCCACTATGTGCCATGACATGCATCTATTACTGAACTTATATATTCCTTATTGTCCAGCTTAATCTTAATTCTCTTGGCACTGCATTTAAACATCATATATTACTGCATAGCCATTTCTGTACGTCTAAAATTTTCCATGTCACTGTAGACGCGCGTGGCTCGCGCTCTGCACTAGTGGCCGTGTTTAGTTCACGCCCTGATTCGGCGGTTCTGGTACAGTGCCCAGAACACTGTAGCGTTTTGTTTTTATTTGTAAAATATTGTCCAAAAATTCTCAAACTAGGCTCAAAAGATTCGTCTCGCAATGTACAATAAAATTGTGCAATTAATTTTTGATTTTATCTACATTTAATACTCCATATATATACCGGTATTTTGATGTGACGGGGAATCTCTTTTTACATAGTGCAATTTGGGAGGAATTTGGAAACTAAACCAGGTCAGTGTACTAAAGAGTAATGACATTGGCAGAGCCGCAGTGGCGTTTGGTCACGTGGATAGATGGACACAGCTAGACTTGCTGCAGTAGCAGCAGTAAATAAATAAATAAAAACTACTCGTCCAGTTATTAGTAAAAAGAATTGCACTTTACTCGTGTTTTTTTTGTTAGAATATACTAGTACCTTCCCCCTGCTAGGTCCGACACGTAAGAGTCATGAGCAGTCAGCGTTACAACAGGCCTCGAGTTACCCGTGTACAACATGCTCGGGCTATTTAATTTATTACCACTTTTATGGTTGGCGTTCCTCCCGTTGCCACCGTTAAAAACGTCCCTACGTATTTGTCATTACATGTAATTCGCCTCCTATAGATTTGTCATTTTCGCTGACGTGTCATGCCACACAGTCATCTAACGTGGCAGCGCTTCTGCTCCTGTGTTTTCTTCTATCTCCATTCACTCGCTGACATGCGGGTCCCACGGGTCAGATTCTTCTTCAACCTGTGCCCAACCAACAGAGAAGTGGAAGTCGTGCGTCCAGGCCACCGCGCCCCTGCCCACTGGACGGCTCGAGGCCGCCGAGCCCGCAACGCCCCTGCCCGCTATGCCGTGTCGTGTCACGCCTGCTGCGCCCCTGCCCACCGAGGCCGCAGCTCCCCTACCCGCGCTCCTGCCGCGCAGCACCGAGCTCGCAACGCCGAGGCCATAGCCACAGCGCCCCTGCGCGCCCTGTCGTGCCCGCTCATACTCTGGTGGCCCAAGTTATTAGGACCGGACCGGAGATCGAACCGGTGAGGTCTTCGGTTCACTGGTTCACTGGTCCAACTGTTTAGAACCGATTGAACCGTCGGTTCAATTACTTTAGACCGGACGAATTGAACCGGTCACAAATACTTTGAACCGCTATATATAAATGTTATAATAAATAATTTTCAGGTGATAAACAACACAATTTAATTATACAATCATAAGGTTCATACAATATACAATATGTATATATAGAATGATATGCTCTTAAAATTGAAAACATCAAATGTATTATTTTATATAGGATATGCTTGACATACGGATGATGTATGGAGCATTAATAAAATAGTGCAAAAAGAAGATTTAAATAGTAACTAAAATATTCACTGATGTGAAAAATCTCGAATGCTAAAATGGAGTGCACTACTGTAAAGAGATCGTTGAGTTAATAAGAATAGATATATTATTTTTCTAATTTGGAGCTCATTTGAAAAAGTTAAGAAAAAATGAAATTTAGAAATCAGTGCTGAATGTAAGCTGCCAAAAAGTCAAACGAGTCAGGAGCATAGCAGTGGCACGACGCACGCAACGCAACATCCAAATTTGAAAGTGAACAGCAGCCATGCGGGCCCACCGGTGGCAAATGCAGGCGCTTCACCAGCTTGGAATTGGATAGGACCACGCGTTCACGCTTCCCAGCAAAACTGTATTCACTGCGTCAGACCGGGACGGTTCGACTGGAACCGGCCGTTCAACCGGTTTTTACCAGTTCGATTGTACATGCGGTCTTTTAAGCGAACCAGACCGGTGTAGGCTCTGGTTCGGTCTTTTAGCGGTCGGACTGGCGGTCCGGTCCGATCCTAATAACTAGTCTGGTGGCAGCCATGCAGGCCATGGTAATGTGCGCATGCACGCTCATACTCAGGTGGCAGCTAGCGGCGACAGAAGCTAATAAGCTTGACTCATTCGTGATCACTAGCGGAGGCAAGGGGGCTGGAAGGGCCATGCCCCCCCCCCCTAACATTTAAAAACAAACAAAATTACTAGTCTAAGTTTATAATTTATATATATATTGACATGAAGAATAATAATAAAAACATTATCATATATATCTATTAATATCTTCTACTCTCTTACTCTAAAAAAATAGTCTCTTAATTCTCAGGTCAAAATTTCAACTTAGACTAAATATATATAAGAAAGAATTAATATTTGTCGTATATAATTAATATCAATAAATGTATTTTCTTAGATATAAATGTTATTAATATTTTCTACGAGCACCAATACTATAGTCTTGGTGTATCGTGTTTATGCTAGTTCTTTGCCGATCATCTATAATCGGGTTGTTCGTTTGGTCGTTTTTTGGCTGATAAGTCGCGGCTGATATTGTTTTGGCTTTTCTGTGAAACAAAAGCACTGTTCCGGTGGCTGATAAGCCAAGCAAACAGGGCGAATAAACAGCAATCTAATCAGTTGATTTGCGCTCACTTTTTATAAGCTGGTTTTTTTCGTTGGCCCCTTATAAATAATTCCTGGCTCCGCCACGGTTCGTGCTCCGTTCAAGCTGTCCTCGGATGGCGAAGGAAGCTCGTCCTATCCTGTTGTCCACACGTACGTACGATGGCGGCATGCAGCAGTATGAGGGATCGGAGGAGACCGATTGACCCCGGTGGCGTGGTGGCGAGCTGCTCGGTGCCTTGGTCGGTCGGTTTTCCCGACAGCTGGGCGAGGGGGATCGTCGTGCACGTCGACGACGCTACATCAATCATGGATGGCTCGCGGCAGCCCTGGCGAGAGGGGCGCGTGGCAGCCTCGGCAGGTGGGGCGCTGCAGCCGCGGCCTCGACATGAGAGGCACTGCGGCGCCTCGGCCTTGGAGCTCCTCGGCCTGGGCAGCCTGCCGCGTGCGGCCTTTGGGCGCGGTGGCCTCGGCGTTCTAAGCGCGCGGCGGCTTCGGACAAACTGCTCGCCTCAGGGCCATCCTCTACTTGCTGGCCTCCTTGTGCGCCGTTGGCGGGAGGTTGAAGAAGAACATGACATGTAGGGTCAGCATGTCAGTGAGTAGAGGAAGAAAGAAACAACAGCCGGAGGAGAGGCTGACTGTGTGGTAGGACATGCAAATTCGTAGGAGGTAAATTGCATACAGTAACAAATACATAGGGGCGCTTCTAAACAATTGGAGGAGCGACAATCATTAGAGTGACAATAAATTAAATAGACCTCATACGACTCCCCCATTCCCATTGTTTACGCCTCGTTGTCGTCGTCTTCTTCTTCCATTCCACGGTTTCTGTTCACCGTGCAACGCCTCGCCACGGGGCCTCTGTACAACAATGTAATTTTCTAAAATGTAAACAGGAGGGGAGGGGAAGGGTACTCAAGTTGAAGTTGAGTGCAAGTTCAAGTTGTTTGGTTTCCTACTTACTCTTTTTTTTTTCAAATTATAAGTCATTTTAGTTTGATTCAAATGTAAGAGCTATCTTTAAGAGATTAGCCAAACTGATTAGCTAAATTTAGTGATTTTGCTGCTCTCTAAAATGGATAATATGAGAGTACTCCAACAGACTCTGTAAAACTAAAAGTTAGATAGCTAGTGAGGTAGACTATCTAAAAGTAGAAAGCAAATTAGGTGGGATAGAGAATCACTAAATTTGGAGAGTCATTTAGATAGTCTGTTGAAGACGTTTTTTCTTTAGCAGTAACCAAATTTAACTTTAGAGAAGAATTTAGCTAGTCTCTTGAAGATGCTCTTAACAAGAGGCCTAAGTATAATAACAGGTTGATCCACATCCCAGATCCAGGAGGGGAAGGGTACACAAATCATGTGTTGTGGGGGCTCGTGGAGTGGCGATAGCAATACCGCCAGTTGAGACAGAGGGAGCTAGAGCCATTTCGAAACGACGAAAGGCTGGTCCTTTTTGGTCAAAGCTTTGGACAGACTGCTTGAAGTTTGCATTGCATTGCCATTGCGTGGGGGAAGCGCGCGGCTGTGATTGGCGGGTGAAAATTAAAGGGGCCCGGCATGCATCATCCATCACTGCATGCAGGAGTAGTGACATTGCAGAGGCGCAGCAGAGAGTCATGTGGAGAGTGTGAACAGTACTAGTAGCAGTAGTAAAAAAAAAACTAGTGTACTGTAGTCCCTTCACACTACTACCCTCCACTACTCCGGTCTCCAGAGCGGTCCAGGTCCAGCCACGCTACAGTGGAGTAGTACACTGCATGCATGTGAGCAGCATGGAGTATGCATGCCTCTGCCTGCTTTTGCTTTGCGACCCTGCAGCAGCTGTCTGCTGCTTTGAATATATTATTGATGAAAACTGAAAAGAAAAGCCGACCGGTCGCCCGCCGGGACCCTAGCCAGTAGCCACCACGGCCATGAAGCCAGCAGCTTTTTCTCCTTTGCGCCGCACCGGCACCGGCCAACTCCTGCATCTGTTGCCTTTGGCTTTCCGCTTTCCGCTTTCCAGGGGTACTCGAGGAGGGAAACTGGGAAGGGAGTACGGCGTCGATTCAGGCGGCCGTCCGCCCGCCCGCAAAGGAAACCGCAGGATTAGCCGGGGGACAGTTTCCATTATGACGACGGTTTTTCAGCTCAATCTCATCGACGCCAACAATGGCCCTCTCTGTCTGCATCTCTCAGTTACAACCAAGGACGAGGCAAAGGAATTAGAGAATATAGAGCATCCAAATACAAAGAAGCCAAGACGGCTTGGCTACAATTTACAAAGTACATAAAAAATAGAACAACAAAATTTTCAGTGGCCTTGGAAAAGACCTACGAAGTAGTATTTATCCTTTTCGCGAGACAGGAGCTATAGTATTTATTTGTCTTGTATCATAAAAATCACTGTTCTGTTCCTGACCGATATCCGAAAGTCACTCCGGTCAAATTTGCGGTCTTCTTGGGATTCTTCTGCTGCCCCCTTTTCCTCTGTGTTATTAAACTCTCCTGCACTCCACACTGTCCACTGCATCATGTCTCCCAACTCCCCGTTTTCTCGCAGCTGATACCGGTCTTGCCTTGCCACCAACAAAAGCTTCGATTCCATTCCAACTAACATAACCGTCCTGCCGGGACCGGGCAGCCGTTCCCCCTCCTTCTATCTACAAATAGCCAAGCGACAGCGACACTATCACAGTCTCACTCTCATCCCCACACTCTGCTCGGGAGACCCACCACCACCACCCACACCCCCCAACTGTCGCTACCCAGCCAGACGCCGCCATGGATCCCCGTCCGAGCAGCATGTCCGCCGCGCTCCTTGTCCTCCTCCTCTCCTCCCCGGCCCTCGCCGCGGCCTTCAACTACGCCGACGCTCTCACCAAGTCCATCATCTACTTCGAGGGCCAGCGCTCCGGCAAGCTCCCTCCCGGCAACCGCATGCCCTGGCGCGGCGACTCCGGCCTCACCGACGGCGCCCAGCACAATGTAATGTCAATGCTCCTACTACTCTCTCTCTCTCTCTCTCTCTCTCTCTCTCTCTCTCTCTCGCATTCTCCTCCACGCACGCACCCACCCACCACTGACGACCCCCTCACAACTGCAGGTGGATCTGGTGGGCGGCTACTACGACGCGGGCGACAACATGAAGTTCGGGCTCCCAATGGCATTCACAACAACAATGCTAGCATGGAGCGTAACAGACTTCGGCAAGTTCATGGGCGGCGACAACCTCCAGCACGCCCGCGCCGCCGTACGCTGGGGCGCAGACTACCTCCTCAAAGCCACCACCTCCACACCCAACACCCTCTACGTCCAGGTCGGCGACCCAGCCCGCGACCACAAATGCTGGGAGCGCGCAGAGGACATGGACACGCCGAGACCCGTGTACGCGGTCACCCCCTCCACACCAGGCTCCGACGTGGCAGCCGAGACGGCCGCAGCACTCGCGGCCTCCTCCGTCGCGTTCCGCCGCTCCGACCCAGCCTATTCCACCCGCCTCCTCCGCGCCGCTCACCTCGCCTTCGAGCTCGCCGACCGGCACCGCGGCTCGTACAGCGCGGGAGCACTCAGCGCCGCGGTGTGTCCGTTCTACTGCTCCTACTCTGGGTACGACGACGAGCTCCTCTGGGCCGCCGCGTGGCTCCACCGCGCCTCCGGCAACGCCACGTTCATGGCGTATGTTCGGAACAACGGCGCTCAAGATGGCGCTGGGAATGACGACTACCAGTTTAGCTGGGACGACAAACGCATCGGCACCAAGGTCCTTCTCGCTCGAGCCGTGCTCCGGCGAGATCGGCGGCGGAACGTCGCCGGACTCCAGCTATACAAGGCGCACTCTGATAGCTATATCTGCTCGCTGGTTCCCGGCGCCGGTGGGTTTCAGGCGGGACAGTACACGCCTGGTGGACTTATCTACAGAGAAGGTGGGAGTAACATGCAGTACGTGACGACGACGACGTTCCTGATGCTCGCGTACGCCAAGTACCTCCACTCGGCCGGCGCCACGGCGGCGTGTGGTGGAGGTGGTGGGAGGGACTCAGTGGGGCCGGCGGAGCTGGTGGCGTTGGCGAAGAGGCAGGTGGACTATATCCTGGGGAAGAACCCGGCGAGGACGTCGTTTATGGTCGGGTTTGGTGACCGGTTCCCGCGCCGGCTTCACCACCGTGGCGCGTCGTTGCCGTCGGTGAGGGATCATCCGATGCGGATTGGATGTGATCAGGGGTTTGAGTACCTGCACTCGACGAAGCCGGATGCGAATTTGTTGGTGGGGGCTGTTGTTGGTGGACCTGATGCGCGTGATGGGTTTGTTGATGATCGGGATAGTTTATGGGCAGACTGAGCCTGCTACCTACATCAACGCTCCGCTCGTTGGTGTTCTTGCGTACTTCGCCGGCACCGCCAAGCACTGATGATTCCCGGAGATGATGGTGGTGGTGGTGGTGGTTGCCATGCTCCTGGGGCGTCGTGTCGTGTCCGTGACTGTGTCTGTGTACTCGTCGTAGTCTAGTCGTGTTGTGTGACAGTGTGGGAGCGCCGCGGGGCAAAAAGGCTTGGCCGGAGAGAGCTCCCCCGTCAGTAGTGTCCGTTGGTTTGGGTGTACGTGGATTCTCGCCGATTCTCTGCCGGTGCTAGTGGCACGGATTTGGGGATGGACCTGTGCTCAGTGCTCGTACTACGTTTTTATTGCGCATTATTATGACGTTGCACCGTAAGCTCCAGTGGTATTTGCACGACGATATGGTGTCAAGTGTCAACTCCACTGTTGGGTTACTAGACTTTAGTGCATCTCTACTAGTTCTGTACTTGAAGCCTTGAAGCATATGCAAACTTTTGTGGTCTGTTTAAAACTTTGGATCTCATGTTCTAGAGTTTAGCCACTAACCTTTTATAAAACTATTTTAGTTCTTATAAGGCTCCAAATAGTTCATTAGACCACACAGGTGAATAGGTGATCTGAAATGATCTAAAGTTTAATCACTAAATAATCGACTAAATTTTAAACCATAGAATCCAAGTAGGACCTTACACATCATATCCAAATCATCCTACCTACAAAACCTTTGAAAATTTTGCAAGTGTGCTCGTAGAATTTACTTGGTTTTTCTTTATGAAAAAAAATAACTTTTTAAGTGTTAAACAGCGACAGGTAGTTCCGTGGAACTCATTCTTTATCAACAAATCAATGAAGGGCCATCAACCATAAAAAACAACCATTAAAACTTCAATTGTGCTCGTAGAATTTATTCGAAATTGAAAATAAAAACAACTTCCTCAGTAGTGTGTCCAGTGAAGCTCGAGCTCGTACTTTGTCAACAAGAGGCCGTTCAATCATACAAACCAGAATTCAGATTCAGAAGCTTCAACTCCACTTCACCTAATAACTTATCAAACAGTTGCACCTAGATAAAAGAAGACTGCCTCCGCATAAATTATCTTCAGTGCGGCCATCTGCAGGACTTCGACTTTCTCTAAAAACGGAGATAGCCACAAAAGGTCATATTTTTTATGGCTTTTGTCCCTAATTAAACGGCTTTAACTTGACCAGTTGTGTTAATTTTAGCTTTAGAAGTCGGTCTCGGCTTCGGCCACCGTTTTTAACCTGATTTTGGCTTCTGTTCTGTGTCTCCCCATTTCGTAATTAAGCTGACGGACAAGTCATGCCAAAGAGGGCGTAGAATTGAGGCCAGCAACGCTCGGTCCACGGAATACACCAGTGGTAGAATTTGCTCGAATTTTTACTCAACATCATTCTTATAGAAGTTTAAAAGCAGGACTAGTAGAGTCCTCTGGCGTCCAGTTTGTTCTCTTCTGTGCATGTCCTTTTAACAAGAGGCCGTTCAATCACAAAACCAGAATTCAGAAACAGAAGGTAGCTTCACCAATAGTTTCAGGTTATTGCACCAACAAGATGCAGGACATTTGGCTCAACTCGGCATAAAATTATCTCCTTAAAAAAAGCCAACACTCAAAACTTATAAAAGACAGCTAAATAATCACTCTAAGCCAACAAAGCTTCAGAGTCCACAAGTATTTCGTTCATCAGTTCACTACTACAGGTGCCACAAGGCAGGAAGCAATACAAGGCTATCACAGAGTTTCAAGTCGCATGCGTTGCATGATAAAAATTAAGTTTACCAAAGAAACAGATGGTACAAGCATCTTGCCATTGCAGACCTTATACTGGAACAAGAACACAAGCTCCTATCTCATCTCATTAAGTTAACAATCGCTTCACACGGTGATGGGAGTAGAGCGCACAAGGGTAAAGCTAGTAAGGGCGGTATCGCCGGCTGTGCCCTTCGCCGCTTCTGCCACTGTCTCTTCGGTCACCACCCCTCCGCGGTGGGGGCGGAGGTGGCATTCCACCAGGTTGTTGCCTGTCAACAGAAGAACATGCTGTCACCAACTGCAGATATATGACATTGAGCTCGATAGTGTTGTACAGAAAGGGTCTTACAGGACGTAGCCAAGGCGACCATCAGGAAGCACCATCGGCACCATCCTCATTCCTGCTGGTGCTGGTCCTCTGCCATATATCATTGGCTGCCAAAAGATATTATGTTAATACAGCATCAAGATGATACATTGCAGCATCGCAGATATGTGACTTGTAATTGTCTGAATGGTTAGGTTGGATCACCTGGTTGTATGCAGGACCACCGCCACCATAAGCACCATATGGATCTCCCATGTAGCCGCCGCCACCACCATAGGGAGGAAGAGGATAATTAGGGCCGCCTCCAGGCCTGTGCGAATGATCAGGTTTCTTATCTGCCAAAGGTTTGGCCATGGATACTTCCAGTACTTGACCTGCATTTTATAAGCCACCAACACAACTTAAGATGGATAACGCAGTAAGCAGTTCTAGCAACTGAAACTTCTTTTATAAGAGATAAATGACCCTCATGATCTAAATAAATAAAAACTCATGTCACACAATTGTACTGCAACCTGAGCTGCCCAGGTGATCAGTATCAGCACCAATAGAAACTGATGTGGTTTTAAAGTGATCCAACTACGAATAATTTCAGATTATTTGGTTAAAAACAAATTCTGTTTTTTCTGCTGCAACGACGAAAAATTTCACAGGGTACTGGATGATGACAGGGAGGGAAGCTTACCATCAATTTCATATTTTTCACTTCCTTTAACTGCCTTCAGTGCACTTGATCTCTCAGCAAAGTGAACAAAGCCAAAATCTCTCTTATGCCCAGCCTTGGCAGGAGGCAGAACGATTTTTGTGACCTCTCCATGTTTGTCAAACAGATCCTTGATCTTCTCTTTAGAAACATTCTCAGGTAGGTTCTTCACATATATAGTCTTCACCTGAATAATTGTAGCGAATATTAAAATCCACAGCCGAAAGGAAAGGACTGAGTGTAAACTTCTGCATATGAAAAATTACAAGCCAAGATTGTTCTAAACAAACAGAACACACATCTAATAAAAGTATATTTCCAGCAAAACGTTGAACCAATGACATGTCAATTAGTAGATTAATTTGCATGTCTACACAATCAACAATAATTTCCGCATAATTAGTTCCTAAGAATTCACATGAAACACTCAATTTGTAATACATGTGTCTAATTTACTTTTTTTGGAATACATTATGAAAGAATGGTTAAAATGTTGAATGGATATTTTAGCTCTTGCATGGTACTGGACTTCAGAAGCAACCAGATGAAGTTTTCCCCCCCTTCAGACTAGAACAACCCAATTTAATATAAAATGCCAGAGTTTCAAAAGTCTGGCAATACAGTCATGTATTACTACTAAACAAAAGGCATTTCAAAGATAAGCTGCCTAGTTCACCAAGGTGGAACATACCAACCTATAGCTATCTAGGCAATCAAGGAAGAGATTAGGCAGTAGATATCATGTCCACATGCCACTTAGTTCTTCATACCGCACTATAAACTCAGGTCTGATTTAAAAAAAAAGATAATAAACCTTTAATCAAGCTATCCAAGTGAGAAAGGACTAATCAGCAAATGCAATCACTAAGCCCCCACAAACTTAATACTTCTTTTTTTTTTTCATTTTCCCGTGGCCAAATCTTGTCCCTAACATATTATGACAGCAGAAAAGGCAAACAGAAATTCTTTTACATCCAAATTTCCTAATTCATCTAGGATGAGGCAGACTTGCACAAGCCTAACATTGCAAAACCAAAAGGACTAAAAAAATTGAAATACATCAATACACATAGAAATTGAAATCTTCTTTTTTAGCCCAAATGTCTACCTGAGCAGATGCAGATGAAGCATCTGTTGAACCCTTAGGTTCAGCCCAACTAACAGTCAATTGGCTGCCATCAACCTTGAAGCTTGGCGATGAAAGTTTCTGCCTGGCATAGTCTGCACAGGCATGGTTATAGTACTCAACAAAGAGGAAGCCACGGTTGCGGTTCGGGTCATGCTGATCCTGTGCAAACAGCATCTCACTATTAGTGAATCTAGAACTCATGCTGTACAAACAAAGACCAAGCACCAAAACCACAAAGCACACCTTAAACATCTCAATGTTGACGACACCTGGCCCCTTGCCCTTGATAACGCTGGTCAGCTCCTCCTCGCTCAGCCCCTTGGGCACATTCCCAACAAACAGCCTATGCTTTGCCTGCGACAGAGAGCAGCGCAAAGTCCTCCCCTGCAGCACAAAAAAACCATCCGATATAAGCACCGCAGAACACATGACAGAATCCGAAAACTCTTACACAGAACAATCATTAGCTCGTTGGGTCGTGCTAGTAGCTACCTTGTACTCCCTGTCTTGCACATCCTCAATGGCACGCTGCGCCGCGTCCTTGTCTGTGAAGGTGACAAAGGCGAACCCCTTGTTCTCCTTGGTGTCCTTATCCTTGGTCAGCCTCACCTGCCATTCCCCATTCACAACACAGAGACACACATTAGAACTACAATGCATGTAACAAGCTGATGGTAAGAAACAAACAGAGGATTGATTCGAGTGACACTGTGAAACGGACCTCGTAGATTTCTCCCAACGGCTCGCACAGGTCACGGAGGTCCTCCTCGGTGATGTCACGGGGCAGGCCGCCAATGAAGACCTCGGAGCCATAGGGTGGAAGGGCGAGCAAGTCATCCCACTTGGTCCTCTCCTCCTCATCCTCGGGCCCGCCACCGTCAGCAGTGGCGGCGGCGGCACCCTTGCCCGTCTCGTCCCCGCCTTTTCCTCCTCCTCGGGGCGGCTCCGGCTCCGGCTCCATCCCGGCGTCGCCGTCGCCGTGGCGGTCGTCATTGTCGTCGTCCTCCTCAGGCTCCTCCGAGTCGTCACGGCTGCCGCCGCGGCGGCGGTACCTGCCATCGTCGTCGTCCATGCCGTCGTCGTCCCCCTCCAGGTCCACCTGCTCCTCCGGCTCCTCCGACGGCTGCCGATTCGACATCGCCGCCGACAAACCCTAACCCTAGACCAGGCGAAAAAGGAGAACAAAACAAATCCTCAAAAAAATCAGCACAAAAAACCCACGGGAAAAAAAATTACACACGGGAACTCGCGTCGGGCGGATGGAATCGCTGCGGATCTAGCGGCCGAAACCGGGGCTCGTGTTCGTTCGTTACCTTTGCGCCGGAAAAAATCTACGCGCGGCATGATTGATCGATTGATTGAAACAGGAGCAAGTAGTAGTAGTATATAGAGATTAGTAGTAGTAGTAGTGGAGCGATTCGATTCAGTTGCACCAACGAATTGGAGGAGGGAGATCGAGGGGGGAGGAGGCGGGGAGCGCTTACTGGATTAGTGTGGAGGTGGTGTGGGTTGGGGAATTTGGCTTGCGGGCTTTTGGGCTGCCTCCACCACCGTTTGAGAGAGACTCTGCAGGGGCCGCCCGGTAGCCTCGCGGGAGCCTTTTATAGGCGGCTGGTGGAGGGTCCCCGTCGACACGGCTTCTCCTTTGCTCTGTCGCCGTTCGATTCAGATCCCCGCAACGGAGGGAGGGAGGGAGGGAGAGAGGGAGGGAGGACACTATCACACTACAACATCAACTTTTGTATTTGTTGCGCTCAAAAAACATGACACGTTAGGACTTAGGAGTAGTTGTTGTACCTTTTGTCATGTGTTTTTGTTCCTCGAAATAGGGATATGTATGATTGTGTTTTTGAGCGTGTTTGGTTCACGCCACCACTCGCCACAGCCAAAGTTCTACATGTTTGCCTGCTGTTTAGTCGGTGAATAAAGATCGACTGCCACCGTTGTCGTATCCGTCCTTGCCTTGTCGTTTTGTTCGTGGCGGAGTGTGGTCTGCGGCGGCCATATCGTTCACCACAAACCTGTGGCGCCGCCGAGGCCTCGGCATGGCTGACGAAGGCCAGTAACCAAACACGCCCTTTGTGATTATTATGTGTCTTTGTTTTTTTAGCTTAGGAGAATCTTTTTGGCATATTTTGCAATCCCATCTTGTACGTTTTCATCACAAGTTGCTTATACGTTTAGGCAAATAAATCGGATGCTACAGCCAAGGGAAACCTGCAACAAACAAGTTGCTTTATTAATCTCTAAAACGTCGTATATTTAGACCATGTTTAGTAGGGTTTCTTTGCAACCAGATTCAATCAAGAAGTTAAAGGAAGTCAAAGAAGTCACGTTTTCATGCCTTCACCGTTTTAGTATAAAAATAATTATTCCCTCTTACGCTCCTTCTGTATGGCTATTTCTTGAGCTAGCATTTGACAAGGATTCATCTCAAGAAAAAAAAAACATGATCAAATCTCTCAAAAATAGTGTCAATTCATGACCAGAGGTGATAACATTTAGAGCATTGAGTCTCCCATTCTACATTATCCCCAAGACAGAGATGAAATGGCAAAACTATGTGACCTTGAGGCATGATCTCAACGAGCATATATTTCGTGTGATTTGAATAGAGGAGCCACCGACGGAGCCAGGAAGGGGCCATGCCCCCCCCCCCCCCCCCCTTCCCTCCGTGACATACTCCTACTCCTACTTCGTATGAAGCAAGTATCTGAGCGACTGAGCTCTGTAGTACGTAGACCACTCACTAACCTCTGCTGCTGGCAGTGATCGGTTGAAGCAAGGCCCTAGCAGTAGTATGGTAGTGCTTCCACTATTCAATAACCTTATACTACTTTATAAGCCTGTTTTTTTTTTCTTTCCGCAATATGTTTCTCTGTGTAGCCTTGTTTATTCTTCTATCCTATGCTTCTAATCTTATATATATACTAGAAGTAGCTAATTATATATATACTAAAAGTAGCTAATTGAATGATATTTTATTATCAATCAAGATTCTATGTTGCTTTTTATAGAACCTTTTATGCTGCTATTTTCTTGTCAATTGTGGCTCTATTCAGCTGGTATAAAAGTTGTCTGATTCTAACTAATTGAATAGTGTTTCGTGAGAGAGAATAAGTTGAAATAAATTGTAAGTAGTTCAAGTGACAATTATAAACATTAAGATTATTTTTTCCACTGCCTGTATACTCGGTATACATATAGATATAATTGACTAATTGCCCCCCCCCCCCCCCCCTACATTATAATCCTAGCTCCGCCATTGAGAGGAGCATCATTTTTTCCAAAAAAAAAGAGGAGCATCATGTGCATTATTTCGACGTTCATTCAGTTGTGGTGGGCCACGAATTCTGCGACCTGAAAATATAAAAGAGAAGAGGTCCAAGTAGACTTCACGTACTGACGTGTAATGGATCTCAACTGGTCGATGTAGTACTTGAAATGGACATGAATTATTTTAGTATGTGTTTTTAGCTCAAAATATTATTTTGGCACTTTTGGCAATCTTATTTTTCTCATCTTATGTGTTTTCATTAAAAGTATAACATGACCAAAGGTCCATACAAGTGTATTTTAGGGCTAGTTTTGTAGAACACCACAATGTTCGATTCTATGCTGGATTGATTTTCGTGGGTAAGTAAGATGGGGAGTAGTGGAGAGTGGAGTTTTTTTAGCTCCAAGCTTGCAGTAAACAGATATGTGATTCTTATCAACTCTTTACTAGAATCTAGATGCATTTTAATAGTTTGGTAGAGTTTCGCGGAATCTGTTTGAAAAAGCTCTACCAAACAAACCCTTAGAAGTTTTTTTTTTACATTTTTTGAGTTGTTATAGTCACACCATGTGCCCATGTCAGCATGGCATAGGAGCACTACCACCAGCCAAATAAAATGGATGATTCCACTAAAGAAAACTTGCACAAAACAAGTCACTTTCATCTCCAAAACATATTTTAGACATGTTTAGTAGGGTCTCTTTACAAATCGGCCTTACTCAAGAAGCTGAAAGGAAATCGACGAAGATATGTTTACATGCCTTTACCATTATGATAAGAAAATAGTTTCTTCCATCCAGTGCTTCTCTCATACATCTATTTCTTGAGCTAGCATTTGGCAAAACTTTACCTCAAAACCGAAAAAGTCAAATAAGGTCCCTCAAGGAGCACTACCAAATTGAGCTTTACTTGACCAGAGGTGGTAGCATGGTCAGTCTCAATGCAATGTTTCACTGCGCGCTTTCCTAGTTGTATGAAACTTAACATGAAACGAGTCTCTCTCTCAATGCATAGTTTCATTGCATAGTTTCATGCGGTTACCAATGTCTTTCTCTTTCTTTTCTCTCTCATCTCCACCATACATTTGTTTTGCATGCATCCCATGAAACTAAGAAAGGCTCTCAGTGGGAATTTCACACAGTTTCCAACGTTTTGGAAACAACGCTATATAGTTTCATGGCCATGAAACTTTCTCCCTCTCTCTCCTATTCATTTCATGCAAAACGTGCAAATTTGCTGATATGACAATCTATTTAATGTGCATGAAACCCTCTATGAAACGAACGCCACTAAATCACGAACGATCATCCAACTTGAAACGAGTGAACAATTTTCGGACATAAAGTAATTTCCTCTTTTAGAAAAAAATCCCACCACTTTCCCTATTCGGTAATGCACATAGTGAACTACCCGAACGCATCCTGCGCGCTTTTTAAATTGTTGTGACATCACGTGCTTGAAAAGCAAGCATTTAGTTTAAAATGCTATAACTACTAAACGGTGTATTCATTCTCAATACCATCTGCACCCATGTATTCTACGTATCGAAGCGAACAAAACTAGACCTCACTTGTATATGTTTGAAAAAATATATTTTAATAACAACTTAGGTGTTATAACTTAAAACTATAACTTATAAGGTATAACTTATATTATATAATTTATAACTTATGTCAAAATTTGAAAACACAAAAGTTATTAAATAAAAAGGATAGAACTGGTTTATAACTTATTCCGAAACTTACATAAATGAATGAATTAATTTATAACTTGTACCATGTACTTACAACATATAACTTATACCGTATAACTTATAATTTATACAAAAACTTAAGAAACATAAAGTTATGAAACACAACTTATATACATAAGTTATGTATATAAGTTATTCTATACAACTTATATACATAAGTTATTCCGTATAAGTTGGCAACATTGCCAAAAAAAAAAGAAGGATAATAAAACATATAAAAACAAAAAAATACTTCAAAAACACATAAAATATAAATAAAAAATAAAGAATAAGAAAAAAAAATATAAAGTAAAGAAAAAATGTAGTTGAAAATAAAATGAGAAAGTGCAAGCTGCATTCCTATACAATAATAATTAGCCATATATGTTACAATAACTAATTAATAGACATCCGGCAAGCCAAACGTGACTACGTCTACGTGAGTAAGATAACGGTTCATCGCGGAGGAATCGAGCCTTCGGATAACCATTCACTGCGTAGGAATCGAGCGAACGCTCGCGTAAATGGATTTGCGCTATGAAACCCCATTGAAACTCACATGATCTCCAAGACAGGATGAAATGCGGAAACTATGTGACCTTAAGGCATGATCTTAACAAGCATAGATTTCGTGTGATTCGGCGTTCATTAATTCAATTGGTGGGCCGTGGGCCGTCGAGGTTGATTACTTGAATTCAACTAATGCGTTCAGTAAAAAATAAAAGAGAGAGTGGGGTCCAAGTCGAATTCACGTGCTGACATGCCAATGGACCTCAGATGGTCGGTTGCTACTTGAAGTGTGCCCAAAACATTTTAGTAGTTTATATATGCTTCTACATTATTTTTGAGGGAATAACAGCCATAGTACTGTCAAGCGAGACGCTTCCACTATATAACAGTTGAAGATCACGCACGGATTTACGGTTGTGTTGATGTAGTCCACGGTGGAAGCACGAGTGCCGTCAGATAGAAGCACAACGGATCGAGGTGCAGAAATATACTCCCTCTATCCCAAAAAAATAGTCGTTCTCACTTCTCCAAAAGTCAACAAATTTTAACTTAGACCAATTATATTTTACAAAATATTAATATTTATGATACTTAATTAGCATCATTAGATAAATCTTTGAATATACTTTCATAATAAACTTATTTAGAGATATAAATGTTGCACGTATTTTCTACAAACCTAGTCAAAGTTAAGAAAGTTTAACTGACACGATTCTTATAACGACTCTTTTTTTTTTGGACGGAGGGAGTATGCTCCAATATGCTATATTCGCAAATTGGCATATGCCGTTCTCACTTTTTACTCAAAAAAAAAATCATCCTCCACGGACAAGGAGGCCCAACGCTTATTTTTTGGGCCCACTTGAAGTAATATTCCACCGAGATGTGAACAAGGAGGCCCAACGCTTATGTTTATTCTATCGGCCTAAGGACTAGGCCATTCAAATTGGGCTCTTCGGGTTAATCTGGCCGCATCACAGCCCAATATGATATCTTTTCTGGTTGGCACAAGTGCACAGGCAATTTGCACTAGAGGCAAGAACACTAATGTTTGGTCTTCTTGGCTTCTTGCGCAATATCATCATAAACTACACACACACAAACTTTCGTAAAAAAACACAAGAGCTTATTGCGTATATCAGAGCAACTCAAGAGACTCAGTAAAATTAGATGTTAAATTATAAGATTTAGCCATTATATAAAATAGAAAAGCCTATCTAAAATATGGAGTTTTACAATAGATTAGCTAAATTGAAAAATACATATATCAAATAGAATTTTCTAGGAAAATATGACCAGCGAGAATGGTGGGATAGCCATCAGAAAAAATAAAAAACAATATAGACAAGCTATTGAAGTGTTTTTAGAGCACAACAGTCATAAATAGTTTTATAAACACATTTATCCGAGTTGCTCTCATGCATGCATGTTCCAACTGCTCCCAAATTAATTAAAATTTCGGATGTCAACATCACACTGGACGAGTCACTTTTACGATTCACACATGGCTTGGGGTGATCTTCCTTTGCTAACTTCGTCGATCGATTGCAACACTTATTTGGCATAATATTGGCATCTTGCTACCTGGCACTAGAAAACAAAACTAATCAATCACAGATACAAACCAAGGTGTCGGTGTTTTCAAGTGAGATGGGGCATGCAACAACTCCAAATCAAAGATTTGCCATATGGCCATCGTCAATGGAAGTTTCATATTCCAATTTGCAATGCTCTTACGTGCTAGAAACAATATCAAAGAATTTCATCTCTATGAAACTCTTTCTATTTATATAAAAACTTTTATCATTTTTTTTCTTCATAAATACAGTGTTCATATTAACATATTTAATATCCATTTATGAAACTCTCATTGAGATTGCCCTAATACTAAATACTGTCACGATCATTCAATAGTCAATTCAATTGCATTTTTTCGGGAAAAAAAAGGTCAATTCAACACCAAGCACAGACAAGTTATTACTAGTTAGGTACGCGTAACTCTCATGCTGTCCCACCTGATGCCTTAAAAGGATAAACATGAGGAACCTAACCACTCTTTAGAAATGTGGCCCAGTGGACTAGCACTATCGTGCCCTAAAATGTCTATACCCAATGCATGCAATTAAGAAGAAGCTTAATCAAAGTAACATACACAGTCTATTAACAACGACAAAATGGCAGCTACAACAAAAATTCTACCTTACCTTTGACAAAAGATGCGCCGTTCGATCATATCCTTCCAATCCAAATATATAAATTATTCCCAAACTGATCTCATATTTCAACAAACCACATTATTATACTAGTAAACACACATACCGTGTGCCACCCAACAATACATGCACCTATCAAATTCTTCACGTACAGAGGCAAAATACAATGACAGATGTTTGTCTCTCCAAGATTTACACCAATTCAATTCAAACACAAAGCAAATTACGACAAGCAATGTGGTAGCTTGCATTTTGCTTAGCTAAAAGATGGATGACTCCGATTCATCGATCATAGCTCGTCGACGAGTTGTGTGCGTCGTTCAAATACGCAGACCCTGGCGTCGGTGTAGACCTTCCCGGGGCGGCAGAAGTACCCCTCCTCCGGCGCGCAGTGGTCGTCGTCGGAGCAAACACAGAGGCCTTCAATGGCGCATCTCGGCCCGACGACGTTAGGGCTACCTCTAATTCCAAGCACCTGGTCACTCCACTCGCTGGAGAAGATGCCATCAGGTCAAACCTATCCTTCACCTCCAAGAATCTCGCCGCCTTGGGGTACCTATCCACAGCGCCATCGAAGGCGAAGTTCCTGTTCTTGCCCCAATGCGGCAACCCACCATACTTCCTCAACGCCATCTGCTCGAGCTCGTCGTAAACGTCGGCGTGGGCACGGGGGACACCGTCGTCGTAGCTCCGGTAATACGTGACGTCGAAGTCGAGCGAGTCCTCCGTCTTGCCGAGGTACGCCGACGAGCTCTTGACGTAGCGCATAAGCACGCCCATCTTAGCATCCATCCCACAGAAAGCTCTCGGATTAAGGTCACGAAGCCGCTGCACGTCGGCGACGAACGCCGGGACGTTGGTCATCGCGACGCTGAAGCCGGACTGGTAGAAGAAAGGTCCACGGATGCGTGAGTCCCAGGTACACGCGGAGAGGAGTCCGTCGTCGTTGCCGTTGATGCACGTCCCTGAAGCTTGGATCCGGTGCTGAAACCCTACCACTGGGTACCCCGTGAAGAACACGCCGTCGTTCGTGAACCCGTACGCTTGTAGCTCGAACGTCGCCGCCGGCAGCCGCGCCGCTAGACACCGCGCTATGTCGGTGCCGTTCTCTTCTAGCCTCTCCTCGGCTTTTCTAGCTGTGAGAAGGCCTAGCGTCGGCTGCGCCCGGAAGCCGATGTAGTTGTTCAGGCCGTTCCCGGGGGTGGAGACGTCCACGCGGTCATCTTCTCGGTAGATCGCCTTTCCCTGCCGTGGTAGCCATGACACGTCGCCGAACTCGTGCAGGTCGCCCCAGATGGCGAGCTTCTCCGCCATGTCCGTGTCGTCCCGTGTCACGAACTTCACTGACCGCTTGAACTGTGGCTGCAGCTCAAAAGTGACCTGCATGCATGCATGCACATGCAAAACATCTATCAACACATGCATGAAATTGAAATATATCTTGGATTCTTTTTTATTCAAATCTCAAATTTTAAACCATCTGATCTTTGATGTCAACGGATTAGGTTTGTTCTACGTACTAGTCCATAAATAAGCACGGTAATTACTACTCTGTAGAGTAATTTTCATGTCTTTTACTTGAAGGCAAATAAACGCATGGTAGTAGTACGGCAAGCCATGCATCTATGCTGCAGTAAATCTTCACACAGTACGAACGCCACCGACCGACACCGACCTGAGAGATGACGCCGAGGACGCCGAGCGAGACCTTGGCGGCGTCGAGGTCAGGGTCACCGGAAACGAGCTCCCTAACGACGGCGAAGCCCTGGGAAGCCGGAGCAGGAGTGACGATCCTAAGCGCGACGACGTACTCATGCACGGCGCTACCCTTACCCCAGAGCGAGCTACCGTGGGCGCCGGTGGCAAGCATGCCACCGACGGTGAGGCCATACCAGTACGGCGAGTGGGGCAGAGCCAGTCCGTTGTCGGCGGCGACGCGGACGAGGTCACGGAGCAGCATGCCGCTCTGCACCGTCACCCGCCGCCGCGCCGCGTCCACGGCCACCGTCGCGTTCAGCCGCTCCGTGCTGATGATGGTGCCGTCGCGTCCACCCGGACACGCCAGCTTCGGGAAGCTGTGCGAGTGGCTCGTCGCCACCTTCACCTTCCGCTTCGCCGCCGCTGCTGACGCCACCGCCGCCACTAGCTCCTGCTCCGTTCGTGGGAACGTCGCGTTCGCCGCCCGGCAGATTGTGCGGTCCGGGTACGACCCGTACGTGCTCGTCACCGTGCAGTCCGACGTGCCCCGCGTGCAGGATACCGGGTCCGGCGGCGGGCTCCCACCGGCGAGGCCTACTACTAGTACTAGCAGGAGGAGGAGGGAGACGGCGAAGCGAGGCGTTTTTGCTCCTGCTGGCCCTTGCATGGCTGCCATGACCACCATGAGCTCTAGCTCGATCTCGTGTCGAGTTGGTCAGCTAGCTGCTTGCTGCTTGCTGCTTGCGTTGCTACAAGGCAGAGCTTAGAGGGTCCTTAAATATATACACCACGGCGGCTAAGCGTCGGCGTGCAAGTGCAACTGCCCCATCATTTGTTTGTTTATATATATATAATATAAATATAAAAAAGATGTCCCAGCTGCCCTGTTGCAACTTCAAATCAAACAAAATTATTGGTCAAATTGACCAAGTAGAGTTTTAAGTCATATTCATACCGATTGAGAGTTCAGGAACTCTGGATATGTATGATGCATGTGTGGAAATATTTGTTACACAAGGTGGGTTTTTTTATTTCTTTAAGTCTTGTTTGGATGTACGTGTATCTCCTTCAAACCATATGGTTTGGAGTGGATTGGAGTGGATATTAGTTCAAATACACTCCAACACATATGGTTTAAGATTGATACATACGCATCCAAATAAGGCCTTAACGTGTGTTTTTTTCAGATAACTTTAAAAATAGGCACAAGAATCCAAGGATTGATTCGGTTGTCGCAACCATCGATATCAAGTCTTTAATATACAAGGATTGTTATCACTTTCTTTTATGTGTCCTTGGTTTACAATCCTACAGTACATCACCAACTCATAGAAGACCCGGAACCTCGGTTGTGAATTGTGATTGCTAGGATATTTTTGTTGGTCGCAAAAAAAAATATAGGATATTTTTGTCGTATTTATGGATGAGGTAGACATCCGGTGACAAGTCACCAAAATACCATTAGCGACATGAAAATGAGATAACTTAAGAGACATTGCTAGTTCTAGTTATTAGTTATTAAAATTCCAAACATGGATGATTTAATTGGTAAAGAAATATAAAGAGCATTGACAATGCATGGATCTAGTTCTTCTCATTAAACTTTAACCACTCTTAAAATTGCATACCAGTATTAGTCAAGTCTCACTCCTTGTTCAAGACAATAATACATATATGCTTTGGAGATGCGCTAGACGCGACGACTCTCTCTTTTAATTTCTACTTAGTCATCTAAGCCAAGTCAAACATGTTTGGTTGATGGGTGCAACTAGATGGCGATCATATGCATATTCTTCTCGTTCTCGTTGAACTCTATGTAATCTAGAATTAGATACAACGTCACTTTAAATACGATGGAGTACAGTGGACATAGTACACACTATCCATGGCAAGTGGAGGAGGCTGCAACAGGATGTTTCATCGCGTCTTCCTATGTCATTTTTCTAAGGCATGTGGCCACTAAATTCTAGCTTATAGCAACATGGTGAAAGAACAAAGGACCACACCTTCATATTTAACCATCGTCATTATTTGATATATTTGGGAGTATTACGTGCACAGTTAATAATGTCGACTTTTCAGCAAGCAATTCGAGCAGTTGTCCTGAAAATATCCACAATTTCAGAAGAGAGTTCATAACTCATTGCATCTTACAAAAGATCAAGAACAAAGGACATGATTGGTCTGTGACCTGACACTGGCAGACAGGTAGCCTACTAGTCAGCGATCCCAGCCACCAAGTGACCGGGCCTACAGTACCTAGGAAGCTACTTTTGGCTAGGTAGAGTTGTATGTGCGCCAAACCAAACACAGAGTATCTTCCACATATGTGAATTGGTTGTCTTTACCTTAGCTTGTCTTCTCTTTTGCTAAAGTTAGCTCATAATCTGTGTGCAAATGTGCTCTACCTCTAACAATTATATGCCATATCGTGAGTCGTGACACATGCCAGAGAGAAACCAGGAAATTTCTATAAATAGGACAAACAGCAGTAGCTGAATTATTATTAGAAGGGGCCAGGCTTTTATTTATATGATTTTCTAATGTACAAATGAAGTGTGCAGCAGGTACAGCATTGATCCAACCAAAGTACAAGTTGATCCAACTACCATATGATTCTGTAGTCTAGGGGTGCCGTGTTTTATCCTAACAGCTGGTAGACAAAAAAAAATACCTCTTAAAGGTGGTACTAGAGATATACTTTCTCCATCCCAAATTACGAGACTTTTGATTTTTTTGACACCAAGTTTGACCACTCATCTTATTCAAAAATTTGTATAGAATATCACTTCTTTTATCGTGACTTGCTTTATTAATAAAAGTTCTTCAAAAATAACTTAAATTTGACTATGTTTGTATAATTTTTTTAATAAGACGAATGGTCAAATTTAGAGTAAAAAAATGAAACGTCTTTATAATTTGAGATGGAGAAAATACCATACCTTCGCCTAAAAATAGATAGATCATCTCTAAATATAGAATGTGATTGGTGTTTCTAGCTAGCCACCCCAAGAAATGTCCTCTATTTTCAGGGCCCTTAACACACCAATCAAACACCCCCAAATAACATTTTTAGATGTTGTTGGACAATCATATCTGAAAATAAAGGGTTTTAGATGCAGTTGGAAAACTTGGGAGCACCAACCGTTTACAAAGTTGTTATCTATAACTTTGTAGTTGACGTTCTTTTCATTTGAAATTTATTTAGTATCAAAGAAGTACATGTTTTAAGCTCTTAAAATTCAGAGTATTTTTTTTGAATTTTTCAAATGAAATCAGATGGAAAACACTATATACCAAAATTGTAGTGCTCGACGAGACCTAAAATTTTATAGTTAAATTTTTTCTCATTTGATATTTTATACAACGGTCAAACATTCAATATCCCTTCCCATAAAAGTGTTATATTTAACTTTGACAAGGCATGATACACTTAATTAAGATACAAATGTTGCTAATATTATTTTACAAACCTTGTTAGAATTTAAGAATTTTTTACCAATCTAAGTCGTATAGCGACTCATTTTAGGACAGATGGAGTAATGGCTCATAGAAGTCAATATAAAATTCAACATCATGCATTTAGTGGTAAATGATGATAGTGTACCATACGACATCAACAGCACAAACAATCGGCAGACATGCACCGTACCGTCCTTGCTCCCCAAGCGAAACAGATGGATAGCGGTATAGACCATAGCTCATATCCTAGCAGTCAAACGGGATGAGTATCTTGTCATGAAGTGTCTGGGACTCTCCAGCGTGATGCTATCTCCGTCGATATTGGCCAAGAAGACGTACAATGAAATTAATATTGAACGGTGACCCCGCTCATATGCATACATTGTGTGAGTTGGTTCCCACCAGTTGGTGACATAGGTCTATGCAAGTGGCGCGGTTGCTTGACAAGTAGGGCATAGACCTCTTACAAGCGCCGCAAACTTGGGTCAATCACTCTTCAATGTAACATCCTAGCTAGCTTATAGTACACCAGAGGATCTAAGCGTTCATGTAAATTTTTATTAACCCATAGGATGCCAATAAAGTATGTTGTATCTTTGTTGTACTATTATACGAGCCTCACACGAGCTAAGAGGTCGAGCCAAAAAGAACACGATTTTTGAAACAGTGGGCGTGGTGCTTCGGTACTTTGGACTTCTTGTATCGTTTTCTTTTCTATTTTTAAGATGGATTTTTAATTTTAATTTTTGTAGAGGAGAGTCATGTTAAACCACAGCTAGAAATCGATTACATTGTTTATTCATTTTCTAGATGCCCCCAGAGTAAAGCGAGGTAGTTGTTATAACAGCCTTTACAAACCGAATTTGACCGAAAAAATAATCTATGTACAATGTATTAGTGCAGTGAAATAGAGGACGATGAAGGAAAAGAAGCCCGACATGCATAACTCATTAATCGATAACGCATCATTGATCAGCTGTTTTAGTTTGAATGAGCTTTAATTTAAAAAGTATTATTAGATAAATAATAAATAATTTAAAGTATGAGCGACTCTAATCAAGTTGGTGACTCCCTCTTTCTCGATATGGTTCACTGTCATATTGATCACGCTCGTCAATCAATTAATTGTATTGGCCTAGTATAGAGGTAAGCTAGGTTATGATGGAGAAATCCAAGTTCAGTGTGCTACCGTTGGTGGTTGGAGAAAAATAGGATGTCGATCTGGAACTCTGGATCTCTCTTGATCCTTCACACAATGTCGTTATGTTAACGCAAGCAGTAAAATCTTTTTTTTTTCTTCATGGTTTCAAAACGCTACCGGCTACCGCACAGTACCCATACACACTAACCAACTGAACACTGAATGTTGCTCCCTTCATACCTATATTAGTTGACGTTTAGGACAACAACACGGTCTTCAAAGCGTAACTTTGCGGAGTACTTCAACACTGAATTGCTCAAATTGCTTGCTGAAAAGTCTGGTCATTATTAACTGTCCACAAAGTACTCCCTAAATATATAGAACAAGATGATTGTGTTAAACAAAGGTAGTCAAAGTTACGCTTTGAAGATCATGTCGTTGTTCTAAACGTCAAGTAATATGCGTACGGAGAGAGTATACTACTGTATAGGGGTAAGCTAGGTTATAGGTTATGGTTTGTAGCTGGAGAAATTCAAGTTCAGTGTGCTACCGTTGGTGGTTGGAAATATGTAGTGCATCAGTGGACAAAACCGTTAACAAGATGCATGGAACTCTGGATCTCTCTTGAGTCGCCACATAATGTCCTTATATATGTTAACACAAGCAGTAAAATCCTGTTTTCCTTCATGGCTTTAACACGCTACCGCACAGTACCCATACACACTCAAACGAACGTGTAGTGCTCATATCACACTGAACACTGAATGCTGACTTTATCTAGTCTAGCTATATAGTAGTACTATCACTTCGTCATAAAAAACTTAAGAAAATACTGCTTCAACTACAGGGGCAAAGTGACGGCAGAAGAAGCACGTCACTATTACTCCTCACTCACTAGTAATAACTACTATTGAGTAAAATCTGCTCAAAAGTGACAGATTGACGGACTTCAGAACAGCCTATCAGCGCTCCTGTAAATGAGCGAGGGCCATATAGCTTTGCCTGTCACTATTTAAGAAGTCCTTTTTTTTTCTTGTCCGTTTTTTCTTTTTTGCTTTGTTTTTTCAGACAAAGTATCAACATAACAAACTGATTGAAGTCCCAGCCATCGTTGTGAAGTCAGATTGTTACTTTCTTTATATGTCATTTGGTAACAACAATCCTATGTGTGTATCATCAAAAGATAGACGACCCAACTCTCAAGCCCCTTTGTCTAAACATTGCTTTTTAGCTTTTTTTTGAAAGAATTTCACATGTCGGACATGTTTGATACACATGATTAGTTACTAGTTGCGGCTAAAAACTAACGGGTGGCTACCTAGTTGGTACTCCGTAATTAGCTAAAAGTACTCTTTGATTGATTAACCCTTCTATCCAAACATGCCTTAAACTCACAGGAGAAAATATTATAAAAAAATGACCTTTGAGAAATTAAGGGGCATGGTGCCTAAGCAACGCGTGAGGAAGCTTAGGAATCAGGCTGGTGTACAGTTCGCACATACACATTATATATTGTTCATGAGTCATGACAAGTGGAGGATAGTCAGTTTCTTTTCATCTTCCTATGTCATTTTGCTAAAGGCATATGTTGGCACTTCGCTGGCTTAATTAGTTGGCACATAAACATGTTGAAATAAAGACCAAAACAAGCACAAATATATACTATTGAGTATCATCATTTTGTTCTATATATTTGGGGTTATCGCCAGTTGCTAGATCAGTTGGTCAAGTCTCCGAAAGACGTCTCCCGTGTCACCATACTTTAAAGGCTCGAGAGGGCGAATTTTTGGTCCATAGTGCGTGTGAAAAAAAAACCCTCTTTGACTGCCCGTGTTCCCAAGGCACATGTTTGTGGCGCCGACCCTCTCACCGGGTTACGGGTCCTGTGTGCGGACAAGTTACGGGGTTCGGGGTTTTCCTCTATCTTAAACTACAATAGCTCGCGATTGGGGCTTGTCTAACCCCTGAGTTTTTTTTTTCTATATATAGTGGACAATGACTATTGAGATTTAGTTTTAATAAGGAACTCGAGCATGCATTTTTGCTCTTCAAATTATATAATTTCAAAAGGGAGTTCGTTTATTTTCAACTCCAATCCTTGCAATTGTATGTAAAAAGACTTAAAAAACTAAATATATCTCCGACATGTGGGTTATAGGTCTCTATCTTAACTACTCTTTTGTCCTGTTTGTATTTGGTAGCATGTTGCATATGTTTATTGTGCAAATTCAGAACAGGTTGTCCTGCCTCTAAAAGTTTTGTGCAAACGAGATGTGTGTTGCACGAGACAGATTTACTTTTTTTCATTTTTAAGTGGACTACACACATGAAGCCACCTAAACTACGCGTTGATGTTCCACCTAACCTAAACTACAAGTCGATCCAACTACCCGTAATAACCAATGAAAATGTATGACAAAAAATAAGGATTCTTTTTTTTTTGCGAGCAAAAAAATTAAGGATTCTGAGTTTGAAATAAAAAAAGAGAGACTTCAAAAATTCAAACTCCAAACATTCATGCATGGTTAACTGATGATGCGTCAGCACTGATCGATATAACCTGTTTTTTGTTTAATTGATTCTAATTTAAAGTATAAACATGATCAGCTCTTCTTCTTCTTCGACATGTTGAGTGGCATATATATAAACTTGCCCGTTAATTAGTAATATATTTATATTGACGTGGAGAGATAAGGTTGGACGACACTAGCTAGCTACATTGTCATATTAAAAAAGAGTCCAGTGCAGAAATATGACCGAGTGTGGAACTTTTTGTTGCCTTTGATATTTTATTTGTTTGATGAGACGAAGATTTTGTTATTAGTAGATAGTGGGGACAAAATTGATGACACGCACCGTATCTCTCTTCGATCTACCGGCTCGGATGAAAAGGCTAGATAATGTTAACCACCACAAGTAATATTCTTTGTTCTTTTAAAGAATGAGTTAAATTTGAGTATGTTTACACAAATATTTAGAATAATGAGTGGTCAAACTTAGAGTAAAAAAAAACCAAATGTCTTCAATTTAGGATGAAGGAAGTATATAACAATAATAATCATCATTAATAAACACAAAAACCCAAGCACAAACAAACAAGGATGTCTCCATTCGTAAGAAAAAATCTTCACAACTTAACAGAACCAGGGCATTTGCTTTGGTACGTGGTATATGAAATTTGGGCCGTCGCCGCGACTGCTGCACGAAAGGCAGGCCGGCCAGCCGGCCTGTCAGCAGCCCGTTTTCCGATCCCATTCCCGCCCCCCAGTGGCGGAGCGTGAAGTAATACATAGAGGGGCCCAATTCGTACGAACTGACGACAAACTCAGAAAAATGATATCTTGATTGACAACAAATTAGTACTTTGGAGCAAAAATAGAAGAAGCGAAGCGGTATCTGGCTATCTGCATGCATGCAGCAGATGCAGAGGCGAGAGCACGGTGCAGCAGATGCATGGAAGCGCCGACTCCAGGCCAGAGAGAACTGAGAGCGTGTGACAGCCATGCATCAGGTATTGAAGTAGCACACACCAAATCCATATAGGGCAATTTGTATGCTGAATTTGCTTGTGATCTTTATAGAACTGACCATGGCAAGGTGGGGCCGTAGCCCTCTATGGCCCTAACGACGCCCGCCAGTGCCCCCCCCCCCCCCCCCCCCCCCAGCTTGAGCAACAACGGGAATGAAAAAAAAAAGTGGGTAAACCTTGTTCACCACGTGATTGGTAATGGTAACACACAGCTATATATTTTGGAAATGGAACTTTTCAAATCATCTTATTTTAGTACGAGATATTAGAAGTTTGAGAAAAAATGTGTTGATGGGTTTAGTTCTGTTGGTTTATATTGTATAGATTGTATATGTAGTTATGTTTATAAATGAAGCTAAAGTTTCGTTCATTAGATACAATATAAGTAAATGTGAAGAAGACGTACACATTTGTGATTTTGCATGAGCCTTCTCAAGCTCAAACAAGCCTCTAACCAAATGAACAATCTTGAACTAACCACATGTGGGCAGTCAGATGATTCTAATAAATTTTATACATACGTACAACACACATGGGACACGTTGGTCTCCACGTACCGTACCTTTGCTTGACACTAGCAACGCAAGCTTGTACGTACCCTCCACGTTAGATCCCCCGGCCGGCCGCGCACTCTCGAGGAGTGCACCCAATGCAACGTTGTTCATCAAAGTGGCAGGGCGGAGTTGGTTGAAGTGACACGTCCTCGGGATGGAGCGACGTCGCAAGGTCTTGTCAAAATGATTGATCAAAACAACAGTGGTATCCCCAAGCTGACCAAGCTAGCAGAAGCTGCTGGACGACGTAGTGAGACCCTAGTCCCTATACTGTAGTACTCCTAGCACGTAGTATAGCACACTATAAAGTAGTAGTAGGAAGTAGAATACAGTACGTACGTACGTACGGGGTACTCGTAGCAGTAGCACCCTAGCACGAGCTGGAGCTGCTGCATGCAGGTGCTTCTCCGTACTGGTAGTAGCTGTTGTTGTAACTTGTAAGTTGTATAGTACGTGTGGACTGGTCCGGATATACTATATCTCACAGAACGGACTGTACACAGTACACATTTGGCCGTCATGTCAGCAGTGCCTCGATCGGAGGACACGGAGGTGGAATGCAGAACGGGACCTGGACGCTTTCCCGGCTTCCATCGTTGCACTACTGTACGCAAGCACCAACAACACCCCGGAAACAGGCAAAGTAGGCAGCGCGCTGCTGGCCGCCCGGCCCGGCCCGGCCCACCACCAACGGTCTAGGCACCAGCTGCATGCACCGCACTCCACCAGGCCGATCGAAGCGGAGTTGGGCCCGCGCGCCTGCCGCCGCCACGTGACGAGGCACGCGGACCGCGTCAACAACCCCAGTCACCACCACTAGTCGCGGATCCCTCACGACCACGACCACGTACGACGTCCAGCTGCGAGCGCGCGCGCGGCACATGCATGCATGTCCGGCTGGCCGGCTTCACCCGCTTGCCGTCGCCGTCGCCGTCCCGGTGACAATGGATGCATATTGTCGACTCCATCTCCATGGATCGAGGGCACCACCGCGCGCTCGCTCCACGGCTAAGGTGCGACGTAGTACGGGGCACGGCCTCGCCTAATAATGGACGCAGGCGGCACTAGCCCGCCGTACGTACTACTACTAGCTGAGATGCTACCAGGGTTACCGACCGGTTACCGGCAAACCGCCCGGACCGGTTCGGTTTCGGTACCGGTTTGAATTCAAATTTCAAATTTGAAAAAAAATCGAAAATGCTGAAAAAATTTCTAAAAATAGTTCATGATTTATAGAGTTGAATGGTGTACAAATTTTTTAAATTGGAGTTCGTTTGCTATTTATTTTGACGTGTACAAGTTTGAAAAAAAAAGAAAAAGGATTTATTTTATTTTTTTTCAAACTTGTACGCGTCAAAATAAATAGCAAATGAACTCCAATTTGAAAAAAATTTGCACCATTCGACTCTATAAATCATGAACTATTTTTAGGAATTTTTTCAGCATTTTCGATTTTTTTTTTCAAATTTGAAATTTGGTTTGGGGCGGAACCGTCCAAACCGGACGGTAACCGGCCCTAACCGACCGATTACCGGTCCCAAACCGTTTGAACTACGCCGTTTGAATTCAAAATACAAACCGTTTGGTTTGAGGCCGGTTTGGACGGTTACCGTCGGTAACCGACAAACCGCCGACGAGCGGTTCCCGACGACTGGTCGGTAAGGTAAACCCTGGATGCTACTGCAAGTACTACTACGTACGTGTACGTGCATCGTCGTCCTCGTCCCACCGTCCGTAGTTTTCAAAATGGAATGATCGGGACGGCTTGGGAGGAGAGGGCTGTACGAACAGAACAGGGATACTGGGCCTGGGGGGCTCAGATCCAGGATTCGATAGCCGCTTGCCCCGGCCCCTTCGCTCCAACGTTAACGTTAGATCGATCCGTCTGCCACTATTGAAGCGTTGCGGGTGGCTCAACGTTCAAAGCTACTAGCTTCCGGGACGGACAACATGAATCACCTCGTGTGGTGGAGTATAGCAGTAAAAAAAAAGTTGTTTGAAGTGACAGGTCCTCGGGAGCGACGTCGCACGGTCTTGTCAAAAAATGATTGATCAAATTAAACAACCATGGCAGACGGCAGTGGTATCCCAAGCAGAAGAGCTAGCCGACGAATCAGGCGACGAGCACGCTGCTGCACGCCGTAGTGAGACCCTAGTTCGAGTACTCTACTCCTACCACTAGTACGTGTACGTAACTGTAGTACCGTACGTACGTGGAAGTGTGTAGAATACTGAATACGTACGAAGTACTCGTAGCAGTAGCACCTTAGCACGAGCTGCAGCTAGCAACAGGGAGTGCTTCTCCTTCTCCGTACTGCTAGCTGCTACAAGTAGGTCCGGATATCTCATCTTACGGGTACGGACTGGTGGTCATATTTGGCGTTCCTCATCTTACTGCTAGCAGTGCCTCGATCGATATATGGCAGGACGGAGGTGGGGGTGGAATGGAATGGAATGCACGGACAATGCTGGATGCTTCCCGGCCGGAGTGGAGTTGAGACATGCAAGCACCAAACCCCGGCCGGACACAACGGCAAAAGTAGGCAGCAGCCGCGCGCACTCGGCCACCCAACCAAACCCCGGCGTCCTGGCCCGGCGGCGGGCGGCGCGCGCATCGGCATCGGCATGTGCGGCGCGGTGCTGCCCACGCGCCCGGTCCACCACGTAGTACCAGTCACCAGTCCAGTCGCTAGCTGGGGGCATGCACTGTGCACTGCACCCGGGCGATGCGATGCGGAGTCGGCCCCGCCTTTGCTGCCGTGCCTGCCTTTGTTGGCTCCTCCGTCCGCTTTGGCTGCCGCCGCCACGTGACGAGGCACGCGACCGCGTCAACCCAACCCCAGGAGCACTCCCCATGCGCCATGCATGCGGTGCCAGCGCCATGCATTCAAGTCACCACCACTACTGCTGTGCTGCTGGAAACGGATCTCCCCTCCCTCCCATCCCATCCCACGCCCACGGAGGCTCCACAGCGGTACACGGCCTCGCCTATTACAGTGTACAGTACTATGGAGCGGCGCACGCAGGCAAAACAGTGCGTACCGTCCATAGTAGTACTGCCTGATACTGCAAGTCCTACCTAGCGGTACACTACTACGTAGGGAGTACGTACGTGCCGTCGTCCTCGTCCGATCCGCAGCGCGTGAGTACAACTACTAATGCCCGTAGCAACCGCGACGAACGAGGACGGCTAGCTGCACTGCAGCCTCCCGCCGCATCGCCCGTGCTCGTCCATCCCATCCGTCTACTATACCTCTACTCGTCGTACAACACAAAAGTATCTGTACACGTGTCGTGCGTGGTCACACAACACAACAGTTTGTTGTTGTTGCTGCTGCAGGCAATGCTGCTGTCCAATGACTGTGCAGTAGGGGTTGGATCGCAGTGGCAGTGTCTCGTCTAGTCGCAGGCAGGTGGCGGTCTGCTGGACTGGATGCGTCATCATGTACAGTATGCATGCACACATTGAAGAGTCAAGCCTGGATTGCGGATTGCGTGGACGACGGCGACGGACACGAGGCCGGGAGGGGAACGGTGCCGCCGGCCGGTACGGCGCGAGTAGCTGGCCCAAACTCCCATGCCCCCGCCTGCCTGCCTGCCCGAGGAGACCCACCCTCTCCTCCTAGAAGACGGCGAAAGGCAAAAAGGCGCCATAGCCCGCCGCTTCCAGATGCAATGCAAAATGCAAAATGCAACGCGAAAAGGATTCGCCCCCGACGCACCCGCTCTCCCAAACCGGAACGGAAGGGAACCCCGCCTGCTCGCTTTCCAGTTGCACTCCAGCCTGCCTGCCTCTGCCGCCGACTCGGATTTCGGAGCAGGGACACACACCACGCGCACCAACTCAAAGAAAAACAAAACAAAACAAAACAAAAGGCTGCCATGAATTACACCTAGAGAAACAAGAAAGGAATACAGGAACGAACGAGCTACCCACGTGGCCGCCGTGTCCACGCGCGATCCGGCGGCCGTTAGCCAGCCAGCCGGGGCCGGTCAGCGGAGCCATCGCCGGAGGTCAGTGGTGGACGACGGCGACACCACCATCACGTCCCCACCAAGGCTGTCCGCGCACGACGACGACACCGTCGACCGCTGCTCCGACGAGAACCGTCCCGCCGCGCTCTTAAAACTCGGGCTCCTTAAGCTCTGCGCGTACTCCATTGCCGCCTGGTGCCCCTGCTGCATCAGCTGCGCGGGGAACGACAGCCGCTTCTTCGCGCCGTGAACGATACCCCCACTGCCGCCGCGCTCCCGGTCCCGCTCCGGCGTCGCGGGCCGCTGCCGTGGCGCGCTCTGACTCCGCACACGCGCCTTAGCCGACTCCGTGGCCGCCATGTAGTTCGGCACCGCCGACGCCGCTGCCGCATGCCGCTGCGAGTGGAGCAAGCTCGGCGTGTAACTCCCGCCCGAACCACCAGACCCACGGTGGTGGTGGTCGACGCGCGGGCTCGCCGACCGCACCTGGATCGGCGGCCGCGCCTTGACAGGCGACGGCGTCCCGACCGCCGGGTGCAGCTGTTGCTGCTGGTGACCGCCTCCGCGGTGCATCGGGGAACCCGACCCCGCGTGCCGCCCCCGCGGCGTCGTGTACGAGAACGGCCGCGCCGTGTCCATCTCCAGCGTCTTCACTGGCTCGCGCTGGTCCATCGACGCGCGCCCCGGCGCCGCGGCGGCGGCTCCGCCGCGTATGGTGCTGCGGCTCGTGTCGAACGACGCCCGCGACGCCATCCATCGCTCTGCCCACCGTGGTTGCCCGTCCACTTCCATCTCCTCCGCCGACGCCGCCGGGTTCCTCCAAATCTTTTTGTTTGCATTGATGTGATGCTATCACTGTCACTATCTGCCAACCAATATTCCTACTAGAATAGAAAGAACAAAAAAAAAAATGTGGTCTCACTTGGTGCGAGAAGGCGTAGGAGAGCGCTCTCTCACGCTTGAGCGCCGCGTCCTTCCTCGTCTGCAGCATGGCCTGGATCTCCTCAATCGTCCGCGGCCGGTCATCCCAGTCGTCGGCGGCGGCGAAGCTGCTACCGTCGCGCGACCGCTCCTACAACCAAACCATCCACATTGTAACAACAACATTGATTCTCGCGAACACCGAACAGCTAGATCGAGCAACAAAATGGCAAGGCAACTTACAACGGATCGACGGTCAGCGGCGTAGTCGTGAGCATACTTAGAGTCCCAGAACGTGGAAGTATCAACACTATACGACGACTTACTACTCCCACCACCACACGGCGCACCACCACCACCAGACATAGACACCAACGAGTCCTGGGACAGCCGCATGCGCTGGTCACGAACACGAGCCTGAACACGCACGAGCGCCTGCATGCACCGGAGCGTCATGTTGGCCTGTTTCCGTACGTTATGGCCACGAACCAGCGCCTGCAGCTTCACGAGGCCCTTGAGCGCTCGTAGCGCGCGCCGGGCCAGGTAGCCTCTGAACGCCGTCTGGATCACGACCGCCGCGTAGTGGTCCCGCCGCACGAAGCTGTTGGCGGTGCCTGGGCGTGTGAGCCGGACCACCTCTGCTGCTGCCTGTGCTGTGGCTACCGCTGCCTCGGCTGTCGCTGCTGTTGCTACTGCTAAAGCGATTGCGTGCCGCTGCTCCTCTGTTACGGCGGCGTGACGCTGGTGTGGGTGCGGCGTGGGTTCTGGTGCTGTTGGTGGTGGTGGTGTTGGTGCCGGTGATGGAGATGGGGATGATGAACGACGGAATAGCCATCTCCGTCGCTGCTCCCGCTTCCCCTGCGCGACGACCGACCGGGAACGTGAGAAGGAGCAGAGAGAGAGAGAGAGAACAGGGATGAGGAGGAGGAGGAGGACCTTGTCGTCTTCGCCGGCGTCGGTATCCTCGCGGAGGCGCGACGCTTTCCTTGCGGGGCTGCTGCTGTCGACGTCCTTAGATGGGGAACGGAAGGCGCGCTTGACGGCGGTGAGCCACGACGTGGCGCCCTTCTTTCCCATTATGGCGTGCGGCGTTGGTGGCGAGGGGCATCGACGAGCGGGCTGGGAAGGGATACGAACAGCGAGAGCAGAGCACTGGAGCGGAGAGAGCAACGGCAACGGGCGTTTGTGGGTGGGGGGGTGGTGGTGGTATTATTGCAGGCGCAGGCGCAGGCGCGGGGGCGGGGCGCAGAGGTCCACCACCATGGCTGCCTGCCTGCCTGTTCACGCGCTCGGCGGCGCTCTGCCTTCACTGCCCTGCGCTGCGCGTGTCTGGGTGGCTTTTATGCGAGCACAGGGCCGTGGCCCGTGGCCGTGTCAGGGAAGGACGGAGGACGTTGGGGAGTTTGGGTAGGGAGCGGGGGAGAAAGAGGTAGCTGAGCTAGCGACTGTGAGAGTGAGGAGTGTGAGGTGGGCCCGGGAGTGGATGGCTGCAGTGTTTGCCGGTCTGCAGCAGTGGGCCGTGCAGCCAGTGTTTGGTGGAGGCAGGCAAGCAAGTGTCATGGCTTTTGTTTGAGCCGTTTGTCCAATCCATTCGTCACAGGAGCCTCCTCCGCGGCCGGCCGGGCGTGGTGGCGCCGTGGTGTGTGACCACCACTGTCCACTGACCGTGCGTTGTGGTCTTGTGGATGGAGCAGCGAGGCGAGGACCCAGCCCGGCTCAATGATTCGCTCGGTTTTCCGTGCACGCCGTTCCGTTGCCGGCAGCGGCCGCGGTCGTGAAAGCGATTTTCGGTGGGGGCATGCAGCAGTGCAGTGGCCGATGCGCATCCGCATACTACTCCTACTACACAGACACAGTACAGGCAGGGGGGTCCTGTCCTGCATTCGATTCGATTTGGCGCGGCCCGCCCGCACCCCGCCCATGATCCTGAGCTGGACCTGCACGTGCTCCGCACTGCTCCATCGCCTTCGCCTCGCCTAGTAGGCAGCTGGAGCACTAGTACGTGCTTTGTGGTTGGTTTGGGTTGGTTCGGTCTCGGTCTCGGTCTTGGTCTTGGTGGGCGCTAGCTACTACTAGTAGTGCGCATTGCCGCCGGCCGCCGTGTGGGCGTGGCCCCCCCGTGGAAGCGGCGGCTAGCTAGCTCGCGGCTCGTCTCAAAGGACCTCCTCACTTGCGCGCGCGCGGTGAGGAGTGGGTGGCGACGCAGGCGTCTTGAGCAAGGGTTCGCTTGACTTCGCAAACTCTTCGGTCACACGTTTAGTTTTTTTAGTTAGTTATGTTTTACCGTATACCGGTGCCTTGTGTTCGTGTTTAATCTTATCGTCATGTCGTCGTGATATGAATATATGATGTTAGACTTGTAATGAAAACTTGAAACACATATGCATGCTCCCATGTCCCAGGAAAAAAAAGAGATTTCTACTGATCCCAGCGAGCACCACCCTGGAGTGCATGCATGCATGTGGCGCGTGCGCGTCGGGCCAAGTGCACGACGCCGAGCGGCAGGACATACGTACTGTACAGTAGTGTCACGTGCGTACGCGACGCATCGCGTGCCCCCGTGCACGCTCGCACGCAGACGCAGGCACTGCCTGCCTGGTTGCTTGCTTGCTGTGGGGGCGTTGGGATTCCGATCCATCATCATGCAGTGCACACCATCCCATCCCGGGGGACAGGGGCAGGCCATTTGTTTTCTCGAGCCCCCATGCAGATGCAGTGCTTTGCTGCTGTGGTGCCATGCTGGCGCCCGTATTAACAATCCGGTCAAATCCCCAGTCAAACCTAACCCGTCTGCACCTTTTCTCCCTCAAGCGGACTGTGTGTAGTATACGTAAGTACTTACTACGTACAGTAGCTTTCTGTTTTCACCTCTCGCTTCACACTCACTTCTCTGCTTGGCTGCTGTCAAAGTGTCAAGTGTGCAGCTGCGCCTTTTGTTCTCGCCGGCCGGCAGCTAGCCCATTGGATTGGGGCGGCAGCCAGCCTGCGGTGTCCGGTGCCATGCCCGCCGAGCCAAGCCAAGCGGCACTGCGTGAGCGTGACCGCGCCTGCCTGCCCTGCTGCGTCCGTGTTGGCAATGCAATACAGTACAGTACACATTGGCATGGCAGCGTGATGTGACGGTGCCACTGCATCGTCACAGTACTCCTAGTCCTAGCAGTACAGGAGTACGTGTCATCGCTTGCCTCCACCGCAGTGCACCCTGCACCTGCTCTGCATGAGCTCCCAGTCATTCACGGGCTCTCCGTGTCCAGTGTGGCCACTGCGCCGCCGCTGCATTTCCTCAGCTCGTCTGCCATCATGCGCGCGCGGCAACCGTAGGTAAAGCCTCTCTCAATCATTTACAGATGATGATGAAAACAAATGGTGGTAACGAAGGAAATGTTCTCTCTTTTTTTTTCAATGCTGGTATAGGTATCTGAGAGTAGTGAGTACTGTAGCTATCTACCTGTACAGTTATTGTGCGCCGGAATTGTTAGTAAGCCGCTGCTGGCGTGCTGCTGCCGGAGTACATCACTGCACGTACAGTTTCATCATCAGTTCCATCCTAAATTGTAAGTCATTCCAAGAATCTTAGAGAGTCAAAGTTTCTCAAGTTTAGCTAAACTTAAATAACAATATAATAATATTTATGATGTCAAATAAGTATCATTAGATTCATTATCAATTATATTTTCATAATATACCTATTTGATGTTATAAATCTTTATAATTTTGTCTATAATTCTTGGTCAAACTTGAGATGCTTTGACTCTCCAAGATTTTTGGAATGACTTAGAATTTGGAATGGAGAGAGTAGTATGTAACGCGTCGCGGTTGGGGTCCAGGTTGTACGTATGTTTGCCTGCGCCTCTACGAGACCCGGCCCGCCGGCGGTGCAGCAACGCCCGTACGTACTGGTCACCACTCTGTTTTACTCCGATCCGATCCAGTAGTTCTATGTTCTTTTTTTTGCTTGTACACGATGCATGGCGGGATTGATGGCTCCTTCTCTGCAATGGTACTGTGCTGGAGTAGGAACTCCCCTTTGGACCCTAAACAAATAGATGATGATTCCGCAAGTACAGTAATGGAGTCGTAATAGCTAGAGCCTACAACTACAACAACAAATTTGAACTAAAGCATGTCATATTATATATCTAATGAATACAAAGTCTAACAGTACAATATTTTTCTATGGTTTTATATAACTTTTTAAAGTTTCAGTCAATTTATGATTTTTTTTTTAAAAAAAAAACACATGACACCACATTGTTGATGTTGTACTACCGATAGCCTGTCATGGAGGTACCCAACACAGTTGTTCAGGCTTCTACAAATAGTGAAACTCGACGGTCACGCAAAGAGAGACTCGCGATTTATACTGGTTCAGACACTCGACTTGGTCGAGTAATAACCTTACGTCCAATCGGTGTTGGCCTATTTACGTTGTATTGCTTAGAATATCGAGTATATATATGTGTGTGTGTTGCCTTTTGCCTCTCACAAGCAACTTGTCTCCTGTTACTTGTGTTTGTTTTAGCCTGTTACTTCTTTCTTTTCCTCATGATCATTGGTCTTGCATGTTGTTGATTTGCTACAAATTGCTTCCTAGTGTAGTGCAATGTAATCTTTGAGTGGGAGACATTTCTTTGAGTGATCTTTGCTTTATGAATGGACTGGTGTGTGAGGTAGAGCAGCCCCTGGGCCTTTGCCCACTTGGCGGTGGGTACGTTGGCGGCCAGAAGAATTCTTGTGAAAGGGGTTAGTGGCAGACTAATACTTTAGGGAGATTTTCCTGAGAAGTTTGGTGGAGCAGATAGAAGAATTCTTGTGATGTGACTTCCATGTCTTTTTTATCTGTTTTTCAAACTCCAGAATATCACTATTACCGCTCCGGTGTTGGTTGATGTGGTGTGCTCCATTATCTTGGTGGTTAATGCTTGCATTGAGCTCCTACTATAGCTAGCCCTAAGTTGGAGGTGATCGAACTTATGTGACGAGGGTGGCTCCCTGACCGCAACCTAGGGATTTCTTTATGCTTTGCAGTTGTAGTGTATCCCGGTTATTTTTGTTCCGCTATACATTAACCAGGGTTATCGTGTTCTTTACCACGGTGAACCCGGTATGACCATGGTTTTGTCTTTGAATTTTGTGACTTATGGTCTTTTTTTATAGTTGAAATCCTCAAGGTTCCTTGTTGTGATGTTTAGAGCTTCCCACCTATTGTTATTTTGTAATCTGTGTGGCCTTGTATTGTAACACTAAAAAGATTGAATTTTGAAAATAGATTGAAAATCAGTTAATTATGAATTTTGGTGCTCATAAAATATAGTAAACTAAAGAATTTTTATCAAATTTAAAAGTAACCTAGGGTTTAGCAACATGTTTGTGCACTCATGCCATGCATTATATTTATGTGTTGATTGGTTTTTGACCAAAAGCAAAAAGGATTCAAAATTCATTTTGAAAATCGATTTGGGAAAATAAGTTTAGAAAAAGAAAAGGGATTTATTTTCTTTTTCACTCTGCCTCCTTCCTTTCTGGCCCGAAGGCCTTTTTCCTTTCCTCCAGCGCAGCGCAAACCCCCTCCTCCCTTGGGCAGAGTCCATCTGAACTCCCCTCACTCACCCCGGCCCACACATCCCCTCTTCCTTTTCCGCAGCCCAGCAGCCGCGGCCCAGCGAACGAGTCGGCCCGCCTCGCCTGTGGACGCCTTCCTTCTCTTTGGTTGACAGCACCGGCCCGCGAGTCAGCTTCACCTTCCTCTTCCCTCTCTTCTCCGCCTCGTCGCTTTCGGGCGCACGCGCCGCGACCGCCCCGCCCTCGCTGCTGCAGTGCCTGCCGATCACGACCGATGTCGGCACCAAAAAAAAGACCTTGCTCAATGACGAGTTCTACATCGGCCTCCGCCAGAAACGTGCCAACGGCGAGGTCAGTCAAACACTGATCGATCTGCATTCATGCATCCTCCATATTTTTCACTTGCATACATGGGCGCAGTTGGTGAATTTGGTGTAATCAATCTCTTTCTCTTGCCTGGATTACTGAGACGTGAGTTCCGTGTTGATGGCTCACAGGAGTACCACGAGCTTCTCGAAGAGTTCATGGCTGCCGTTAAGCAAAACTACGGCGAGAAGGTCCTCACCCAGGTCAGTTGTCGGTCAGAGTGGACCAGTCAGTCACACACAGATACTACCAGCTGTTGTTGGTTTTCGCCTTCTTGGCCGGCTTTTCTCTAGGCGCCTCTGCCGACTCCTGAATCTGAAATTGCGATGTTCTTTTTGACCTCTGACGTTGCAGTTCGAAGACTTTGCGAACCACCACGCTTTTGACCTGCTGGAGAAGTACAGGGAGAGCCATCTCGTCTTCAACGACGATATCTAGGTAGGCGACAGCAGCCCCATGGATGCCAAGTTCATAAAAAGGGGGGCACTGCTGCCTGTTTTTGTTGTACTCGTCCTTTGTTTTGTACTACTACTACTGTATGAAATAAATTACTCATGCGGTTAGTACAATTTTTTTGTGAGAAAAAGAGAATACTATATTTGACAAACTAATCACAAGGATTATAGGAAAATAGAGAATACAACAACAGGTTGGTTTTGATTCTTTCCATGTCGGCTAATCTTATAGTCCTATCAAGAGGAGGATAGATATATAGATACAGTTATTATTTTTTTTAAAAAAAAAAATCATACAGATACAGTTACTACTTACTAGTCGTACTAGGCCTTTGTGGGCTGACCCAATTGGCCCCATCCGAAGCGAGCCTTTAAAAATCCGAAGGTCCAAAAAAAACGGGCCGAAGCCCAAACTGTCCCTCCAAACAGAAAGCAGCCCGCGTCTTCCCCCAGTGGTCTTTGTTTCACCTCTCAATTCTCAAATCCGCCGCCGCCGCCACGTCGCACGCCCGGAGTCTTCGTCAGCGCCGTGTAGTCCTTCCTGTACTTGGTGGCCGGCCGGCTCGATGAGTTTCCGGCGGTTCCTGTACTTGGTGTCCGACGTCGAATGCATCGACGGCAGCTGCTCCCTTCGCCGCATCGACACGTGGCGCCTCTTCTTCCGTGCATCGACGCCGCCGACGACGGAGGGGGCACCAGTACCACTCGACAGCATCGGCGGCGGAGGAGCTATTGATCCGTCGGCGGCACATGACGGCGGTCGCCTGCCTGACCCCGCAATAAAGCTGTGGTCTCCTGTCATGCCGCGCATGATCGGTGCTGCCGTTCAACAACCTCGCCGAGTACCTCCCCGAGCACAAGCAGAGATCTCAGACGACGGCGATCACTTCTGCGCCGCCGCGGCTGCCGCCGACGACACGAAGCCGCCCGTGGTGCGTGGCGTCTGGAAGGAGTACGCCGAGCTTCCCCGGAGTGGTCCCCGGCGTTGTGCTACGCGGTGCACTTGGGTTCCTCCAAGTTCTGCGTTGTTAGGTCCTTCTACACTGGTAAGGTCTACGTCTGCCCGGAGAGCCACCATTCGTGGAGGAGGGAAGAGCTAGGACCTCCATGTGGTGATCACCGGCGTCGAGGTGCAGGGCGGCGGCGACACGGCGGCGACGTCCAGGTGGTCAGGCACAAGTCCGAAAGTTACAAGGTCGATATCAGACTCTACTACGAGCTGCTCTAAGAATGCATATATGGTCATCGATCAAATGTAATTAATGCGGCAATAATATAATAATGGAGCCGTGCCATTAGTAATTGTTATTGTTATTCAGAGTATTATATATAGTGATGGAGCTCTGAATAACAATGGCTGCCGCTGCAGGGGTTTGTTTGTTCCATTCTTCCATGCCTGCCTGGTTAAGAGACGTTAAGTTAATAATGTTGCCAAAACTACTCCATTTATTGTTAAATTTTCATTCAAACTCAGTTTTCCCTTTAATTTAATGTTGTTTTTTATCCATTTCTACCTGACAGTCTTATTGCTCAATTTTATTATGAGTACCATTACTTTTATTCATTAGAGTAACTTATTAGTGCATTTGGATGTATCAACCTGCTGGAAGATCATGCATGCATGCATACTACAGTAATAAGGAAATGTGGTATCTAGAAGGCCTAGCATGTTGTTCCCATCCACAGTCACATTATTCGATCTTCCAAGATGCAGCTGTCTGTTGCCAGTACTGATCATGCAGCTTTTTATACTCTCCTTTTCCCCCACCTATATATTGAGAAGCAAGAAAGTTGTTAATTAGTATTTGGAGAACCAATCTACAGACTGGGCCAACTAAATGGGCAGGAGCTGAACCTTGTCTTGGCCCAGGGAGCCCAAACTCTAGAGGTCAGCCATTTGGAGTTGGAGCGAGCGGTAGCTCGAGGGGAGTCATGGCTTTTGTTTGAGCCGTGCGTTTGTCCAAATCCATTCAAACGTCACTCCTCCGCGGCCGGCCTCTCTGCCGTGCTGGGGTGTGACCACCATTGACCCTGGCGTTGTGGTCGTGGATGGAGCAGTGAGGACCCAGCTGGCTGAACTGAATGATTCGCTCGGTTTTCCGTGCGGCCTCCCGACCGATGCGCGTGATCCTGAGCTGGACCTCCCTCCACGTGCTCCGCACTGCTCCATCGCCTTCGCGCCTGTTCTGTTATTCTGATTCCCTCTGTGTGGCGGCGGCTGGTTCCGTGCTGTTCTGTTTTCATGGTTGTTCGTAGTAGTTGTTTTGAGAATTGAGACCTGATCGATCATGTCATGTTTCTGCTTTAGCTGCTGTCATAGGTTGTGTTGTTGTTGTAGCAGTATATATTGTTACATCTTATGGTGGGTGCAGTCATCCCAGCCCAGCCCTGTAATGAGGAGTCATAAACCATTGTACAGTAAACTAGCGAGTGTCTCTCACATGGTCGGTCACATGCATGCGTGTAGCTTTGACCTTTCTAGTCCCGGCCGGCCAGGCCAGCCGCGTCCGCCACCTGCACGGGGTTGGGTTAGGTAGCATTTGGCTCAGCTTTTGGGCCCGCAGTGGACCAGTGGCGGTCGTACTGAGCAGAGTCCCGGCGCGTAGTGTATCCATCTTGATCGTGTGTCCACCACCGGTCAGGGACATGTTGGGACCCAATGAACATGAAGAAAACACACACCTGACGCGGATTGTGGAATCTTCGCCGTCGGCATACCGCGATGACCTGCGGCAGTGCATCGCTCCTGGTACTGAATGCAGCGACCTGAGATATCGTGGGTGTTTGGATCTTAGCTAAGTTTAGTCCTATCACATAAATATTACAAAATTAATTATAAAACTAACTGTATGAGAAATTCGGTTTCGACCGTTGTAAAGAAAAAACTAACTATATAGATTGAGTCTAATTTACGAGATGAATCTATGTTCCATCAGGTTGAGGCTAATTTACGAAACGAATCTGCATTATAAAACTATATCTAAATTAACTATATTTAATTGATTTGCCTTGAATTTGCATTATAGTAAACTTGTTTTTTTAATGTAGCAGATACTTTTATCCGAACTTTTATGCCACCCGAACTAAACTTTCGATAGGTACGACAAGACGCGACGTTAATTGTCAACGAGTTTTTTTTCGAAAAAAATAATTGTCAACGAGGTTTAGCTTAGGGAGAGGAGCCGTGACGGAATGAGACGACGGCACGGACGAAGAGGCACCCGGCTGACCGGCAGCGGCAGGGAAGTGAAGGACATGTCTACTAGTGCTACGTCAGTTGTCAGGTAAGGTACGTACGCGTGCACTGCGGTGGGGAAGCAGAGCATGAGCAAAGCAATTGAGCATCCTCTCATTCCTCTCGCAGGCGTGGTGTGTGCGTGCTGCCTGCTGCCATTCTGAATGCTTTGTGCATGCCAAAGTACAGGTAGCACTCCCTCCATCATCTTTTCACTTGTCCGAGATGTAAGTATTATTTATTAAGATTTACGGTGCGCAGTAAGTACCATCAGTATGTAATACATTTATTTGGAGATGAAAATGATACATTTATAAACGTAATCAAATTAAAGCAAGTTTTACGTGCACAAAAGTATCTGCTACATTAAAAAAGAGTAATGTAGAAAAAAGAACACAGGTGAGGTGACTATCGTGTTTTTCTTGTTTTCTTCCTCCTCGTCTCTCGCCCGATCGAGTGCCTGCCTCACCACTGTCCATCATGCATCTTTCTGTCTTCTCTTCCCTTTACTTTTGGACTGCCCTTTTGACTTTTGTTTTGTGATAGGAGGAGAGAGAGAGAGAGAGAGGGGATGAGGATCCCCTTCCTTTCTGATGCTAGATTGCTCGTAGTACGGTACGGTTCTGGCCTTCATGTCATAGGAGGAGTACTAGCACGTACGTATACCTACTACTGGTCCAGCCAGCGTGTCAGTTCAGGTGGGTCGACGTCGCAGCACTCGAGCAATGTGCAGGCACGGGGCCACCCCACGCTACCTCCTAGCTGCCCATCAGCCCGGCGCCTGCCATGCCAACCAGTGTGGGGGTCAATAGCATGATGGTATCAGTAACGTTCCATTAGAATTTCAGAAATTTATTAGGGCCGGTGGACCCCAACGGCAAACCGTAGCTTCGCCACGACCAGTGATGCTATATATATATAGTAACCAGTAAAACACTATCACCATTCACGAGGTAAATAAACACGCTTCGCTTCCGTGCTCACATTACATAGTGCTACTGATCTCACTTCTTATTAGATAGTACATCACTCAGTTTCTTCTAGTAATAATATAAAAAGCTTTTCTTCCAAATACAACACCCCCCCTCCCTCCATTCAAAAGAGAAGAATGATTTTTTTACTTAGAAAATGGCAACGGGTTTGCCATGCTATGTTGTTGTTATTATATCTAGTTTTAGTCATAAATGAATGATAATATTATTTCGAATAAACCTAGGTCCCGATTGTTTGAACTTTCAGTCACTTTTGATCAACTTTTCAAAAGCCAAACAGCTCATAGTATATATATTAGAAGTCAAAAGCCTAAGGTCCAAAAGCTCATAGGAATCTCAAACAAACAGGGTCTTAATCTGAGTCATGGATCGAGCGGATCGAGACAATAGATTCTTTTAAATGACAAAAAAAAAACCTGTGCCAGTGCAAAAGTGAGTCCTTTTTCTTCTTCTTATTGAAAGAAAGATGCAATATGCCAAAGTAAGAGTAACCCCAGCTTCAGGTGTTCCCTACACAGGTTGGTAGGTAGGTGTATGTGTTTTATATGGACCATCAATCTGAACGCAAATTGCAATCAGGGAATTAATGAAGGCAATAACAATAATCATCATGTTCGTCTGATCGTTTCGGTGACTGATAAGCCGGATAATACTATTTTTTTGTTGTTTTATTATGAGAGAAAAATACTGTTTTGGTCACTGATAAATCAACTCATTAGTCGAGTGAAGAGTGTGCTCACGCGAGTCACCCGTCGCCATACACACCGCACACCGGCCATCCCCAGAAACCCGGCAAAAAGCAATGTGAAGGCTGGCTGCCCCTGCCATTGCCCGCCCGGCCGGCGTGTTTCAGGGGCCCTTATAGATGCAACCCAAAATCCAAAATTTTTCAAGATTCCCCGTCACATCGAATCTTGCGGCACATGTATGGAGTACTAAACGTAGACGAAAAAAAAACTAATTACACAGTTGATCGAGAAATTGCGAGACGAAACTTTCGAACCTAATTAATCCATAATTGGACAATTTTTACCAAATAACAACGAAAGTGCTACAGTAGCCAAAAACCAAAAAATTTTGGAAGTAAACGCGTCCGTTTCAGAGAAGAGGCCGGGTTTGCATTGCTTGCACACAACAGCTTGCTCCTCTCCCAAGCCATTATATTGCGTTGCAGCTGCACGTACGTACACCATCAGAACAGCAACTAGCTCATCAACAATAGTATTATCGCCGCCCAAATCCTGGTTTAGCATGGCCCTGCTACCACCACCAAAAAGATAGCTCGTGTGATCGATCACGTTCTCTTCTTCAACATATCTCTTGCTTAATGAATCTATAGCTTTAATTTGAGGGACCAGGACTTTGCTTATGCTTCTGCTTATGCGTGCTCAACACACACATGTGTATTACAGACACATTATTCTTATATATATTATATATATATATATATATATATATATATGTGTGTGTGTGTGTGCCGATTCCTTGCAAGCAGTCACAGTAGTGTGTAGTCTCTGCATGCAGAGCAGTTGCTCTCTCTGCACACCGGGCACCCATGCATGCATGACCCATCATGCATCCAGCATCAACTCATCACTGCTGTGTTCGTGTACTTGTGTGTGTGGACATGTCATCGTCAGTGCGTGTGACCAATCTCTTGACGTTTGTCCAACCTCATGCATGCATGCAAGCACTTGGATCGATCGATCGGTTGCTTTTGCTTGATGCTGGCGTTGCTTCAGCGACTACTCATCATATCACTGCCTGCGTGCAGAGACGATAGATTCCGACCAGCAACAATGACAAATCTTTATCCACATGCCACGCTATATATATATATATATATATATATATATATATATATATATACACACGAAAACAGATTCATGTAGTCCATGTGACGTACAATTGGCCAATTGGGGTTACATACACGGTGTGGTGTCCATGTCCATGTCCATGGGGAGTTGCGCATTCAAGTCCTGCTGCGACCGGTGCTGGATGATGAGGAAGGTGTTGGCCACGGCGATGACGACGAGGCGGCGTGGGCGGCATCAGACCTGCGCCGCGGCGGTGCACCCCTGGACACCGCCGCCCGAGGTGGTGCCGGTGCCTCCGGGCCAGCGGGTCACCGTGCGCATGCGCACCAGCGAGTTCCGCGCGCTGGCCGCCGTCCGCACGGCTGCTGCATGCGACGCCGCCGCCGACGTCGCCCGCGTCATCCTTGACGGGTGCGCCGCCGGCGCCGGCGCCGGAGTAGGACACGACTGGGCCTGCGTAGTACGTACGTGTATATATATACTCCATAGTATATACTAGTAATTCTTGGCGTACGTAATTCGTGAAATTTAAAGGAACTGTATGGTATAACATAACACCACCTATATACGTACGGCCGCGTACATCATGTCATGACATGACATGCATATATACACAGCACAACAACATGAATATGGAAGACTAACGCCATAGCTAGCTGCACGTTTCGTCGCCGTCGCCGTCCGCGTGGTCGCTCTAATCAACATAAATATGGAAGACTAACGCATGCATGCATGGCTCGACCGGCCGGCAAATCTATCTCCAGGGGTTTGGTTTAGATTTCGGTTGAGACGGACGGACACATACACAAACGACGGATTAGGATTAGTTGCTCTGATCCATCGATCCATATCCGTGGATCCATCGCCACACACTCTACAGTTCTCATATAAAGCGTACGTGACGTGATTGCGAAACGGACCCGATCCATCGACGAGAAAGGAAGAAACGAAATCCACGCACTAGACGCTGTCGGGACGACCTCAGCTGGATCCCTTGTTCCACGCCGGCCATGCGTGCCTGCCTAGCTCAGGCCGTGCCGTCACATTTATAGGCCCGGTACGACGCACTAAGTGAAGCCTGAATCGAAATATCAAATGTAGTAAAAATAATATATATATATACTACAGAGCAAATGCTATATATGAAGAAAAGTACCTTTTTAACTTTGCGTTTTCATAATCTTTACTTGAATAACATCATTCTCTTAGTGTTTTTTGAAATGAAGTCTTCAATAATATCCTCATAATTAATCTTCTCCAGCAATCCACTCTCAAGTGCTATCATAGCCAAACTATTAAGTCTTTCTTGTGTCATAGTACAACGCAAGTATGACTTCAATAGTTTCAACTTAGAAAAGCTCCGCTCCGCTGATGCAACGGTCACAGGAATGGTCAATAAAATTCTATATGCAATAACAGCATTGGGAAAACAATCATGGCGCTTTAGAAACTTAAGGATTTCAAGAGGACCCATATTTTCTCTTGGAATGAAATCCTGAAGAAATCTCAACTCTGTATATAGTTCATCGACATCAAATCGGATTTCCCATCTCTTTTAAGGACTTCTTCAAGATTGTCACAAGAAGATTTCAAGCTCTGACTATCCAATGACTGCAACAAGTCAGAAGTAAATAAGAAACCAAAATTCTTTTGGTACTCCTGATATTGTTCAAATCTTCTTGTAAGTGAGGCAATAGCTTGATCAACTAATGCTATAAAATATTCCCTTCTAAACAATTCCTCTAGAGACACTGTGGCAACATTTGTATCATCTGCGTTCTCATCAAAATGTCTCTTTCTTTTAATTGTTCGCTTTTTAGTAAATGTTGTGCCAATATCCAGCTCAAGTGCAATTCTTTTGGCTGCCTCCAATGCTTCTAAGAAACCAGTTTCTCTGTACCCTTGGAAGAAAGAAATTAGCCCTTTCACTTTTTCAATGGCAACATCAATAAGCATATCCTCTTCTTGCAAGTGTTTGCTTACTAAATTAACAGCATACAGTACCTCATACCAAATGACTATTGCCACTATAAATTCAAATTCTCCAAGTTCATTCTTTGCCAAACCTTTAGCCTCACTGCTAAGTTTTACATCTTTATCAACTTCAGATACCTACAAGTTATAAGGAAACAAGACAAGTTAATTTTTCAGGTTATGCAGAGAAAATGTGTTGTTATTAATTAATATGTTAGTTTCAAATACCTGAAGTAGAGCCTCTCGAATATCGGCGCATTGAAATCTAATAGCTTTAACACTTTCAACACGACTCTCCCATCGTGTAGTTGACACTGACTTGAGAGTCAATCCTATTATGTTATCTTTCAGAATCTGCCATTTCTTAGTGGAATTAGCAAAAGTTGTATAAATGCGTTGGATGATTCCAAAGAAGTCTTTAGCACAAGATTTGGTCATATCACAAAGTGTTAAATTAAGGCTATGGCAACCACAAGCAGAATAGAATGCTCTCGGATTTACATCCAAAAGTCTCCTTTGCACCCCTTGATGTTTTCCTTTCATATTTGACCCATTGTCATAACCTTGTCCTCTCACATCATCAATATCAAGATCAAGAGACTTTAGCTCATTCTCTAGCACCTCAAAAAATCCTTTCCCGGTTGTATCATTTACTTCTATAAGTCCTATAAAGGATTCTTCTATGGAAATATTATCTGAAGATGAATCCACATATCTTATAATTAAAGACATTTGTTCTTCGTGGCTTGCATCAGGGGTACAATCAAGTATGACAGAGAAATACTTTGCTCTTTTTATTTTCCTTATAATTTCAGACTTAATAGCAGAACCGAGCAAGTGTATCAACTCATTCTGAATCTTTGGATCAAGATAATGAAGGTGAGTTTCTTCATTTGTAATACGACGAACATGCTCTTGGATATCTGGGTCAAATTCAGCCAACATCTCTATCAAACCTAAGAAATTTCCATTGCTATCTTCATATAGTTTGCTATTAGTACCATGAAATGCTAGACTGTGCTTGGCAAGAAATTTAACAATGCAAACAATTCTGAATAATACTTTTCTCCAATGATCTTTTTCTTTCTCAAGTTGTCTCTAGGTAGTTTTGTCAATAGCTTGATCACTCTGCAACCTACTACGTAACTCATACCAAGTGGTCATATTCAAAACATGATCTGGACTTGTCTCATGCTCTTTAAGCCGAGTGCCAAGATGTATCCAATCATTATACCCCTCATTTGCCAATTGACCCTTTCTGTGCCCTTTTGTAAATAATTTACAACTGAAGCAAAATACCCTATCGAGTTCCTTAGAATAGACAAGCCAATCTCTATCGCAATGCTCTCCATTTGATAGAATTCTAGTATAGAATCGTGCAGAAAACCTTCTAGAATATCTATCCTTGGGACCTTTCTGAATTGATAGTCTCTTCTAGGGCCCTTGTGTGCTAAAATATCTATCTGTTTAGGATTAAGTGAATCCCAGTATCTTGGATCAAATATATCAGGCTGAAAATAATCACCAATATTCTCACTATTATCACCATCATTACTAGGAACTTCATGAACCTCCTCAGCATTATTTTCTGTCTCTGTCTGACCATCGGCATCAGCATCTCTAAGATCATTCTCAATTTCAATATTACTATCAAGCATGGACCTTGATCGATTACATCTACCTCATTACCAGAAATCACGTTTGATTCTTTTATAACAAATCTATCCATTGATCCTTTTTAGATTCAGTTAACTGCTCAATTCTTTGTTTCCTCTTACGCTTTTTGGAACCAGATTCATATTTTCTAATTCGATTTGAGGAAGACATGGCTTCAAAAAACAAAAAGAATAAAATTAAATTATAGTACAAGAAGTTCCAGACGTATAGGAAATTGAAAAATATATACCTACACTCCTCCAGGGGCCTCCGCCGTGACTCTCTCTCTCTTCCTCACGGACACCGACACCGTGTGGGCGTGTGGCAACAATTCCTCTGCAGGGGGCCTCCGCCGCCGGCCGGATCGGAGACGAGACGAAAAGTCGAAAGGTCGCGCGTCGCCAGGCCAGCCTACGAACTCGCCGCGAGCGCTGCGCACTTCTATTTGCGGAGACGAGCAGTCGATCGGAGTCGGACGGACAGAATACATACGGCCGGTATTCTACTATTGGGCTTATTTTTGGGGGCTCAACAATCTTGGGGGCCCTGTATCAGCGTACCGGCCGCACATGCCTCGACACGGCCTTGCCTAGCTGCATCTGCATGGACGCAGATGTTTCCCTGTTGATAGGCTTTATATATGCTAGACGGAAGAGATATATAGAGAAAAAAGAAAGAGAGGCTCGGACTGTCTGCTCAACTTATGAGCTTAATTAACTTATCAATCATAATATATTATTTTTCTCTCAGAAACTGAACAACCAAAATAGATAAATCGGTTTATCAACTATAGAAACCATCTATCGAACATACTCTTGCTAAACAACTATTTGTTGTTTTAGCTCCTTTTTATCAACCAAATCTGTGGGCGTTGGATGAACAACGAGGCTGGTCATTTGGCGTCTGATCTTGTTCGGCTCGTTTCTCTGCAGCTCGCCCTCACTCCGATGCTACCGCAAGGCACCGGCGACATCCATCCGCCACCGCACCCTAGACTGGTCGGCCCCCGCCTCTTCCCCTCATGCCATCCGCCGCCTCCCCTGGCACCAGCGCGCCTCCCTCCGCCGCAACCGCCTCTCAGGCTGGCCCAAGCTGGCTGTGCGCCGCCGCCCTCTAAGTCGGCCCTCCACCGCTCGTCCCTAGTACCGGTTGCTGCTACCTCTGCTGCCGCCCCTCAGGGCGGGCGTGCTCGGCGCTGGCTTGACTCCCCTATGGTAGCTGCAATCCATATAATTTGTATCTTTTTTCTGAAATTTGCGAAAAATTTGATGACATTTGTGAATAGTTTGACATATATTTCTCTCATATTTGGAATCTATAGAAATAACTTATAATGTTTTTTTTTAAAATAGCATATATTTGTCTAAGATATACAATTATCTTCAAATTACATCCGTTTATCCAATAAATTACAAATATAGTAGTAAGGCAATGTAAATATAGATAAAAGACAATATAAAATACACACAGGCAAAATTCAGTTGTTAGGAGGGGCTCGAACAACTGAATGTCACCTTGACAGATTCGTAAAAAGAAGAAGGTAGCAGTTAATGTTTGTTGTATTTTTGCATAATAATCCGGCGGAGACATTGCTCTAAAGTCGGATGACTTTATGGCCGGACGATCGGACACCGACGACGACGGCGAGATGGATGCATCGGTGTCATCGTCGTCGTCGTCGTCTACCATGCTCTCCATCTCTAAATGCTGCAGACGACCATGCATGCATGCTTCTGGTCCAGCATAGTATCTATCTGGTACCCTATCCGATCCGCCCGATCGAATCTTTGCTGTTTGTTCTTGGCGACATCTGGGAGTACTGCTGGAGTGCTGGGGAGGTGAAGAAGAAGAAGAATGAAGCTAGCACATATCCATGCATGCATGCATGTGAGTACGCGTACGTGTACGTTTGTTTGTCAACAGAATCTACCGGGGTTCCCATTTGGATTTTTGGGCACCTTATCATGCATGCATGCGTGCAAAGCAAAAGCTGTCAACGACCCAGTCCACCACGACCGCCTTTAAGTTTCAGGCAGATCTCTGTAAGTACTACTTATTTCGTCAGCACTCTAAAAGTCTGAACTATTTTCGTCAAAAATAAAGAGTCTAAACTATAACTAATAACCTGAAATTAGGTATAGTGCTAGTAGTACATATGTTACTGACGATCGAGTACTCTGGCTAGCTACATTATTCATGCTCATGCATGAACCGACAGCAAGCTGGTCCATCGACATCCTCTGGCCAGCATTGCCTTGCCCCTCCTGTCATCCTGTTATGTGTCAGTAGTCCAAGGTTGCATGCATGCATGCATGCCTGCCATTGACAGCCAAAAGGGATCGAACCTTGAAAATTGGACCAGAAAATCACGTGAAAGAAAGAAGAATGAAATTTAGTGGTGAAGATGGCGTTAGTAACTCCAAATATGAAGATTGCCATTATAATTCTAGCTATAGTACCGTGCAACGTATGAGGATTCATAATTTTTCACTATCTCTTACTCTATTTTTTTCATGGTATGCTTCCACTGCAACCTTACTTTATTGGTTCTTGACAAAGATTAGAAAAAAGGTTTTATGAATAATTTTTTACAATGAAACCAGTGAGTTCAAAATGTCTGATTTTACATGGGGCCGTGAAATCATGCTCAAAGAGGTCCATGGATAGCCGAGAGAATATTAAAATCGCTATTAAGTCTCTTTGATTCGAGAGGCAGGTGAAGACTCTAGCTCAAGAACAAAAATGAAATGTTATTTTTTTTGAAGAGAAATCGTGGAGCATTGCTCCCCAGCAATATATTAAAACGAACAGGACAGTACAGGGATACAAAAGGCTAGCAGGTAGCTAACCGAAAGCCAAAGAAGAAAAACGACTTACCTAGGACTCACCTAGAAAGCTAGAAAAGAAGATTACAGGGGCCACTCGGGCAAAGAAAACAACCACTATTACAAGCTGTCAATCCAATTCATTATGAAACCTCTTTTTGCAAAAGGTAACCTAAAGAGATGAAGTTTAACTTCATTCTTGAACAGGCGCTTCCAATTCTGAATGGAGGGCAACACATTGTTAAAGATGTAATCATTCCTCTCCTTCCAAATGCACCAGGCAGCAATCATGAAGAAGTCCATGAAAAAAGGGCCCTGAAAAGCAGCTTTCTGAACTTGCAACATGTCAAAAAATGTACCATTTAGATCCCACTGAATGCCTATAGCAAACCATCTTGCCACACTCGAAGAACATTAAAAAAATAAATGCATTACTCTTTCATCAACTCCATCTTGACAGAGTGAACAATGGTATCCTTCTTCTAAAAATTTATGCCTTCTTCTTAGGATGTCCCTTGTGTTCAGTCTGTCAACCAACAGAAGCCAGGCAAAGAATTTTATCTTTGGCATGGATTTAGCTTTCCAAATCCAGCAAAGAGGGGCTGGGGGAATGAGATGCAAATGAAAATACTTGTAATATATGCTGGAGCTATATAGTCCCCCATTCCAGTTCATGATCCAAACATCAGTTTGGTCACTATCAGATCTGAGATCTTCCAAGGTATTTCTGAAAACAAGGAATTCATTATAGGCTGCTCTAGACATTGGAATTCTGAAAAGGTTTAGTGGCTCTGCAACTTCTAGCACTTTTTTTAGTGATAGCTTCTTATTGACTGCATACTCAAAGAGATTGGGGTATGTACTTGAGAAAGGATTACCATCAATCTGATCTTCCCAAATGCCAACTGTCCCCCCCATACCAGGCAAGCAATGAGCAAAGTCTTTAAATAGATCATACAATTTTAGAATGTCTTTCCACCAAAAAGACCCGTTAGCAATGGTGAGGTGTGGAACTTTGCTCTGGTAGTATGTTTCCCATATGAGCTGCACCCAGGGAACTTGCACCTTATTATAACTGCACCCAGGGAACTTGCACCTTATTATAAAATTTCTGAAGATGCTTTAAAAGTAAAGCATCATTCTGAACATAAAGATCTTTAATCCCCAAACCCCCCTTGTGTTTAGGCACTGTTACTGATTCCTAAGCTACAAGATTATATCCTTTGGCATTTATGTCAGAACCTCTCCACAGACAATTTTTTCTGAATTTATCAATCATGGCTATTACTGACTTTGGCAAACTTAGGGTGCACATGTAATATGTAGGAATTGAAGACATTACTGAATTGATGAGCTGCAATCTTCCAGCAAAATTGAGAAAAACAGAACTTGCAGGATAGCTTCCTCTCCACCCTACAGATTAGAGGTGCAAAATCTCTCACCAAAGGTTTTGTAGTACCAAGTGGGATGCCTAAATATGTGAAGGGCAATTGTCCTTGTACACAACCAAAAACTCCTGTGAGCAAATGAAATGTTATTGATACTGTTCATGGCATTAAACAACAACAAAAGGACAACAACAAGGTCAAATTCTCAAGTTGGCCTAATTAAAGTAGGTCCATGATCATATCCTCACACACCTATAAACCAAGGCAACCAGAGAGCAGAGATTGGGTTTGGAAAACAAATAAAGTCAAGAATTCCAGCTCAAAGGTGCAATTACTATCAAATTTTGACCGACTTATGAACAAGTATATCTATATCTATACCTAATAATATTAAAGAGGCAAAATTTCAGCTATAATTTTGGTCTGGTAAAATTTTAGTCTGGCCTCCCACGTTCTTATGCGTTACGGTTTGTTTTACCGTCCTCTGCTCGAACTCCGTTACGGTTTGTTTTACCGTCCTCTGCTCGAACTCCGTTACGGTTTGTTTTACCGTCCTCTGCTCGAACTCCGTTCCTTGTCCGTACAAGAGTCCAAGCTAAAATATATATGTTAAAGAAAAAGAGTCCTAGCCAAACCACGCTCCCAATCCCAAAACACGGAAGAGTTGACATTGTTATATCTCGTGGATTCCTCCCAAAAGCCAAATGTGAAATAAGATCTCTTCTCTGTCAAACCACACATAAACACTATCAGCTGGTACGAGATAGATCAGGAGTTTGTGTGGTGACAAGACAAATCACAAATCACAAACATGGAACAAATAGAGAGTTCGAGACCAAAACAAGAAAGGCATGATGAATACTAATAAATAAATAAAATCAGATCGAGGTACCACAGATCAAAATCGGCACCACCACGGTCCTCATATCTGTCGCATCCACAGAACAATGATTCTTTTAAAACAACGAAATCGAAAGGAATAAAAACAAGACAAGAATATCATCGTCTGCAAACAAAATACAACATAACTAGCCAACAAATCGAATCAAACACAGACATACCGAACAAACCGAGTGAGGACAAAAAGGAAGAAAACAACAATATATATATTAAAAAAAGACAAGCAGGAGATCGAAGAAAGGAAGACAGAGTTCCTCGTTCACACACAGACGTGCCGGGTCCAAATGCCGCCGCCGACCATGCCTGTGCACGGGAGTTGGAGCCCAGCTATCAACGGTGCCCAAGCGCAGATGAGGAGCTCCGCCGGTGATCGTGCCTAGGCGTGCACGGAAGAACGCCGCTACCAACCGTGCTCACGCTACACGAGGAGGAGCGTCGCCGGCGACCTTGCCTAGGCATGCATGCTGGCTTGCTGGGAGGAGAAGAGGACGGGCGGGGTGGCCTGTGCGTGGCTGGATCTGGATCAGAATGATGGGTGGTTCACTGCTGGGCTGTAGCTTGTGGGTGGGTGCGTTAGTTTTTTCCCCTTTTTGTTCCGAAAAGGAGCGCGGTTGATATTTTCTTTGACTGGACTAGGCTTTGGATAGCCACCTGCTCTTTCACGGGAGGCTTCTAGATAAAGGCCAACCTGATAACCTGAGACCTACGAATGCAGCATTATATTCTTTCAGTGTCTGTGAGCCGAAGAGAGTATTATCTTCTCTTGTTTCTTGAACTAATCTCCTGTTGATTCGGATAATGGAGTACAGTTTCTTATTTTTCTACTGACTGTTATCACCCGTGTCTAATTTTAGCGGCAAACTAATAGTCCATGCCTCTAAGTCTCTAACCATAAGTTAACAAAAAAAATATTTGCCATGATCTCCATTCACATTCTTGTAACTAGAGTTCATTTGATACCTACATAAATAGACATGCTATGCATGTAACTAGAGTTGATCACCTGTATGAAAAAGTATGCTATTAATTGGAATAGTGTATACAGATACAGTGCAAAATCTAACCGTATTAGAACGCATCACTCTCCCACGCACCACCAACATCAGAGTGTAATTACAAGATAAATCCGAATAACGACACACTCTTTCATAGGCGTATATGCTTATACGAGTTAGAAAAACACGTATCCTGCAAATCTAACTCTAAGATAAATTAGAGTGGCACAACTGTTAAAAAAATCTTTAAATTATAAAACAATTATAGAAAATTATACAAGTATATATCCCGTTGCAACGCACGGACATGTTTGTTAGTATTAAGCAAAAGGCTGATTCAGCCAATCAGCCCATTAAAAAGGAAGTCAAATCATCTCTGAAGCAAGTTTTATGTGCCTAAAAAGAAGAAAGTTGCGTTGTTGTTCCTATGGAGGATATATGTCAAGCAAGCATCTCTCATCATTAGTTCTATGGAAGTGCTGCTTAATGAAGTTGAAGAATCGATTATCATTATGAATTTGGCTCAATCCACTATATGCAAAAAGTGTAGAAATAAGTTGCCTTTGCAATATATTAAAGATGAAGTCGAGGGCAGCAAACTGGATTCTAAATAGTTCCAACCAAGGTGGTTCTCTTTGTGCTTGACCAAGCCGGAACAATGTAAGCTTCAGTGCACTCATTATAAGAAAAAACAAACAAGAAACCTATAGCTGCTCGAAAGATGGCCAATATACACATATCGCTCTTAAGAATTAGTAAAAAAATAGCCGACAAACTCAACATTGTCTCTATGGTTTTTGAGGAACTCGACATCGTTTCCATGGTTGTCGTCATATGTTTTTAAATTTGCATACGCTTCGCTTAAAAATAGGAGGGAGGGCATATGTTGACACCCAAAAGATATAGGAAAATTGACAATATATAGACTTCAAGTCACGCGGAAGCAAAAAAGAATTGAATTTGGATTAATTCACGTGCTCCTTAATTAGAAAAACTGGCCTAGGCTGGTTTGTATTGAGAAAGTGTCTGTATAAAGCAGCATGGGCCAATTTTGGTAGGAGGGCTGCAGTGATTTGGAAAAACCAAAGCCTGCGCTGCGCCGATGGACGCTCTACTACTGTAGCCACGTTGTCGCTGCGGACGTTGGTTTGGTCGCTGTGTGGGCATTGTACACCTGTGTCTGTACTAGTGGAAGTCCTACTATCCCATGTTGTCAGTGACTCAGCGGGGGAGTAGGGAAAAAACGTTTAATGGCTCTACTGTACCTACTCCTACCAACTCCGTACTCGGTACTCCCTCCTCCTCCGTTAGATATTGAAACAATTTTTATAAAAAAATTTATAAGTAAGTGTCATTAATTAAATCAAATACTAGTAGAGTAATTATTTTTTATAATGAGATCTAGTAAATGTCTACCGTATTTTCTACTATATGCCTAATACAGTTTTGGAATACTAAAGTTTTCGAAAATCCTACACTGCGTCTCAGTCGTGCTGCCCAGTGGGCCATGCATGCATACGCGACCAATCAACTGCCTCGCTTCCTCTTGGTCTGCCTGCCCTCTAAACAGATTGGATTTAAGCCGGCTGAAAAGCCAAGTGAACAGACTGCAGATTGATGATGCTACGATACCGACACGGTCGTAATCTCTGATTGTAGTATTAGTATTTTGTGGTACCACCGCCACCGCCACCGCCACCCAACCTAACAAGGTCAAAAAAGAAGAAGAAGACACTCATAGTTTGTATGCATGTCAATTACTATATCAATCATATAGTTAACACATCCGTAAACTGTTGGATGTAACGTACTAGGAGAAATGAGTTGGCTCTCCTCCGCGAGAAGACAGAAGAGGTCCCGGGCCGGCCCGGCCCCAGGGCCGGCCCTAGGGGACGGGCAGGAGGTGCGACGGCCGAGGGCCCAAACACGGTAGGGGCCCAAGCCCAGATATAAAACCCCCATAGTAGATATTAAATAGCTGTCATTTCGAGGAGGTAAAAAATCGCCGACGTCTTTCTTTCCTCGGAGACGAGGACCTACGCGCCTACATCGTAGTGCCGGCTGCTCCACGTCTTTGGCTGGGAAAGTGCAAAGACGGTAGAGCTACCAGCTACAGCTAAACTGCTGCGTGCTAGTTCGAGGACACGACTACATGACAACAGGATTAGACAGGTGAACGGTGAACTACATATTACAAATTCTACAAAGGACCATTCAGGAAATTGTCTAGGTCCTAGCTTATTTTTTTATTATTGAATAATTAATTCAAATTAATTATTTGTATAGTTTTATAGACTTTTAGTATTTGTACTAGTAATTACTCATATAGTAGTATTTTTCTTCTAATTTATGTGTTAAAATTTTAGAGTGTTACTTAAAAAAACATTTGTCAGGGGCTGCGAAAAGAAAACGAAAAAAAAATCACTTTATTCAATTACAATAAGGTGCTATACATAAATTTTTATGCTAAGATTTAAAAATTTATTATGGCTGTAAATTGCTATCTAAATATTATAAAATTTTATATATGATCTAGATTGACTGTCACGACGAGTTCGCCAGATGCCCTCAAAATCGTAGGACCGGCGCTGCCCGGCCCCAGCCCTCCGGAACCATGCATGGCGCGGCTATGTTAGCTAGTAGTGCAAACATGCGATCCACTGCGCTACTCGCACGTCGTCGGTCAGCCTGCTGTCGCTGCCCTTTGGCCGCCAGCAAACTACTCCCAGCCAGCCAGCCGCAGCCGGCCGGCCTCTAACTCGACTAGCCACAATGTACCAATGCTCCATTCACTTTCATTTAAACCACAGTGTGCCGATGTCTCAAAGTTCATAAACAAATACTACTTTATTCTCTCCCCTCATAACTCTTGTCAATCTTCATGTAACTTACAGGTGGGACCACCTACCCCTTTTCAAGCAAGCATCGGTGCATCTACTTTTCTCGATGCCAAAGTTTTCAATGCCAGAAATCTCTCTTGCAGTGGGCAAACATCGATGCTGAGATGAAAAAACTAGTTTCAAGCACCGGTATTTCACTACGCTGTGGGTAAGCGACGGAGGAGCCGCACTTGCACTACGTGGACCGACGTGACTGTACGTATCGTCTGAATATTCTTCAGCCTGAGTTATAGTGATGTGCCATCCAGCTGCATGCATGCGCCAAATACTCCGTACGTGTGCTGCACCCGTGCCTCCTCTTCCTCCTTCAACCAAACCAGAAAGAAAACGTACATATATCATCGTGAATTGGTTTGTCAACCTTTAACGTACATAATACGATAATTGCTCTGGAACACGTTGAAACCAGAGGCAGGTCAGACCATATATATACTCCTAAGAAACAACAAACAACAACGTGATGGGTCGTCTGATTTAAAAGTCAAACGGCATTCGATATCTTGGACCAGGAAGTAACCGTTGTGTGAACATGCATCTGTCAAGGTGGGTTGTTCATGGCACGTGTTCATGTATATGAATCTAACATAAGAGGAAGTTGCATTTTTTTTGTGTGTGTCTTCAAACTATTTGTTCTGAATTCAAGCAAAAACCCATATGTATATACATGGACATATGAAGTCGTCGGTCCACGAAGCTCACGTACGGGCTCACGGCTACTCCATGATGCATGGAGACGGTTCCTACTGATTTTATTATTATTATTTTCATATTTTCTGCAGGGCTCGATGATCAGAAGGAGCTAGTATCTCGTAACAAGCTAGCCATTTTCAAGCGCATTGCTCGATCCTATGACATTAAATTAATGCAAAATACGAGATGCATATCTTCGAACAAGCCATTTGCCTAAATTTTAGTTAAATGGTGTTAATGTAGGTCTCGACTAAAAGCTATACGGATTATGCTAGCTCTATTAGGTGGCTTTGTTTGTCTACCTAATATTTCTACTATTCATAACTTTAAAACGTCTAAAGACTATTTGGCACGTCTCTAAGGTAGGGTGTTTTCACCGACCCACGAGCACGAAGAAAAGAGCGAGTGAAGCTAGTTTTTTCGACACCCTCTCCTTGTAGCCTCTCCGGTCCCCTTGATTGAAGAAACTCTGGGTTTTGAGCTATACTTTCCACACGGTGTGTTTGAATCAGCGAGACATTGAACTTGCTTCTAAAGTGGCTTAAGGAGTTTCTATTTAGATCCACTCAAAAAAAAAAAGTGATGACCTGGCCTGGCCTGGTCTGGGCACGATCACACCACGTTCACACACGCTACGCACGCAGGACATCCGAATTGCGGCCGTTGAATCGAATCGAATCGAATCTACTGTCCCCGATTTTATAATACTGGCACGTTCTGGAACGGTTTGACTCCAGACGCCAGAACAGAAGAGGAAACAACAACGCGAGCATGACCCTCGAGGTGGCAATGCAAAAGGGCACCGCACCTTGCTGCTACTCGTAGCTGCCACTGTGGCCTGTGTGGGCGTGGACTGTGTTCTGCCATGCCCATACCCACTCCAGAAACACGGACGTGGGGAGACAAGACGAGACGGCACAACGCGTGCACGCACTGGCGCACGCGCACGCACGTCGTCTCCTCCTCGCCCGTCGCCGATGGACGTGACGACCGATGGTCATGACGACTCGTCACGTCGTCGCGGCTCGCGCGGGGGTAGGTGGAGGTGGAGACATGTCCCTAGCTGCGTTCTGTGTGGACCCACTGCCATCTCGTGAGGCCGTGACCCTGACCAATGAGTGTGGAGCACACAGATCGCTCCCCCGGCCGCTAGCTGTGACGGACCCATAACACGATATCACGCGGATCGCTCCCCTCCCCTCCCCTCCGGCCAATCAGAGAGGAGCTCCCTCCTGGCCTCGCGCACCCATCTTGGCCTCCCCTATTCCCCCATTGCTATATAGACCCACGGTACGGTCTACAGTGTACCACCGTCACCAGATCTACCTGAGACAGAGGGCGAGCAAGAGAGATCCATCCACTGGAGCGAGCGAGAGAGCGGCGGAGGAGGCCCCGGAGATGGCGCTAGTGGAGATCCATGGGCTTGCAGAGGCGGCGTTGCTGCTGGACCTCCACCACGTGGAGCCCGTCGACGTGGAGGTGAAGTCGGTGCGGATCCGCCACGCCCCCGCTCTGCTTCTGCTCCTAGAGAGGGCAAGGGAGGTCATCGGCTGGAGGATCGACGACGGCGACTTCAAGAAACTTGGGCATGTGGCCCGTGTCTCCTGCGAGGCGGATGTGCTCCTGGAGGTCAGTCGTCCCGCTCCTCAACTCAGATCCATCCAGCACAGTCGGGGGGGGCTGCTGATCCGCTACGGATGGTCCCTCCGCAAGCAAGCAAGCACGCAAGGTTGACGGCGTCGTCGTACCTTTCTCCGTCCTCGCCGCCAAGACCTCCAATTTTAACCGTCGTTTCGTTTTGCATTTTTCCCTCCTCTTGTCTCTCTGGACGCGGCGGCGCTGCGGCCGAGGCGACGGTGCCACCGGTGTGCGTCGCAGCGGCGCGAGCGGGCCTTGGCCTACTATCTCTTCCTCCCCCTCTCTCTCGCTCTATAAATATTGATGGTCTGATCCTTATATGTACTCACTTCTACTTATAGTGTTGCTTCTGCTGTCTTGAAGTCATGCATATTGTAGTTGGTGAGGTAGATGAGCCTGTAGGGTGTACTTTCTCTCTCTATTCCTAAATAACTATCACCGTTGGTTTCCATGCTACAAATTTAACTCGATTTGTAGAAAATACGTGCAACATTTATATCTTGAAGTAAATTTATTTTAAAAAAACTAGATTCAGAAATCTTTCTAATAATGTTTCGATATATATTCAGTCAATCATTTTTTCTCCATTAGGAGTACTAGTGTAGTTGTAGCCTTCGTTACATGATGTGTGGTTTTAGTACAGCTCTAGATAGAATTAATCTGATGTCTATGCTTAAACATTCTATTGTAGCAGAAAATTAGAAATTAAAAAAAAAGAGTCTTGGACTCAACAAATAAGAAATGGGGTGAGAGAAAATTGAGAGCACGCAAATGAATTAGGGCTAGGTCCCTCTCTACCTCCCCATCTCTCTCTTTTATATAGGAGATGAGAGAAGAGATTTTCATAATTTCCATTACTAGAGGTTGTATTTAGAAAAGAATATCTAGGGACGTGAATGGACCCTATGTTGATATTTCTTATGACTATTGGATAAATCCGCAAGCACACAGATTATACCGTTGTAACATTTCACCTAGGAGTATTCCAAAGTATCATAATTTATATTTTCCCCAAGGGAAAGCAGAGCTATAAATGATAATTAGAGAGATATCCTAGATAGCACCTCAACTTAGTATCAACTATTATAGGGGGTAATCGAATAATGTGATAGGAAGGGTGATGAATAAACAAGCCAAAGTAAATGATAACTTATAATAACTAGTAAGTATAGCTAGGTGGGATGACAACGAGAGACATAGGGACTCCTATGTAATTCACTTCTACTTTAGTGTACTTAGCCAATTAATTAGTCTAAACACAATAGTTTGCCTCCTCAATACAAGTATGCTAGGCGAGAGGATAGATTAGTAGGAGGGCAAAACTCCTACCGGACCGCGCTCTCTTTTTATGGGGCCTTACCTTTTAAGAACTTGCCTAAGAACACGTGGTGAGATATAAAGACTAGACAATGCTGTCACTCTCTTGCTAGCTACCACAAACAATCCGTGCAACAAGCGATAACAAGGGTAAGATGATATATAAGCACCACGCTTACACACAACTTACTACTTCAATTATGATCTATAACCTGACGTCCCATGCTGTCCGTCGCGACAGACGCTGGCGTCGGACGCTAGGGTATGCACCCAGAGCGTCCGCCGCACCAACAGAGAGTTCCAGAGAGTGCAATTTTGCGACGCACGCGTCCGTCGGCATGGCGTCGGACGTTGTGGAGCGTCCGTCGATTAAATGCCAAGTTTCCCGAGAGCATCGAGTTTGCGCCGGACGCTGGGAGCAGCGTCCGTCGCAAAGCGGCGGAGCGTCCGTCACCTACAGTTTGAACAGGAACTAGCCGTTGGGCAAGGCGACGGAGCGTCCGTTGCCAACTTAAAGTGTTTTTAGCAGCCCGAGGCTAGTTGTGTGGGGAGTATTTATACTCCACCCCTTGCCTTCCCACCTTGCCTTTGCTCATTTCAGTTGCTGATAATCCTTGTGAGGTTGGGAAGAGAGCAAGAGCCCTAGAGAGATAGAGAGTGATTTGTGAATTCCATCCATCCTCTCCCTAGTTCATCCAAGAGATCAAGTGTGCATCCACTCTAGCTGTGAGGCTTGATTGAGTCAAGTGAAGGTTGAAGCTTGTTACTCTTGGTGATCGACATCACCTAGACGGTCCGGTGGTGCTCGAAGGAAGGTGATCGCCGGAAGATTGTCGGCGGCCCTTCTCCATCGACTTATGATCGGTTGTGGGCGGTTCACCGAGCCAGAGTGGCGAAGAACCAGCCCGTAGAAAGCACTCTTCCCTTGCGTGGGATTGAGGGGGAGCAATACCTTGCGAGGTGCTCCAACGAGGACTAGGGGGAGTGTCGACTCCTCGATACCTCAGCAAAACGTCGTCGTGTCAAGAATCTCTTTCCCTAGCTCTTTACATTCCGCACTTGCACTTTCATTCATACTAAAATTGTGTAGGGTGTTATTCCATTCCTTACCTTGCTACCGCTTTCATAGTCTAAGACACACTTACGCTAGGCACAGGGTGATTGACATTTGTTTAGGATTTCATATTTGCTTTAGAAATTTGAAATAAGCCCAATTCACCCCCCTCTTGGGCATCTTGATCCTTTCAGGGGTCCTTAAGAAACTAGACTATTTTAGATCTAGATTTTATTGGCAAGGTGATGAACATAAGAGAAAATACAGACTCACAAAGTGGTCTATTCTTTGCTAACCAAAGGATCAGGGTGGCTTAGGAATAGCTGATTTAAATATTAAGAACATTGCTTTGCTGAGTAAATGGCTCTTCAAGCTCCTAACAACAGATGGTACTTGGCAACAATTGCTACGAAATAAATATCTTGGTTTTAAGCTTTTAGTGCAAGTGGAACGCAAACAAGGTGATTCACATTTTTGGGCTAGCTTGTTGAAGGTGAAATCTGATTTCCTCCGCTTTGGGTATTTTATCATTAAAAATGGTTCATAGGTTAGATTCTGGGAAGATAAATGGTTAGGCAATGAGAGTTTGGAACCAGTATCCTGGTTTATATAGCATTGTTAGACCAAAATTTGTCACAATTTCAGAAGCCCTGAGTTCTTATCCACCTATTTTTTTCTGGAGAAGAGATCTCATAGGTCCAAAATTAGTGGATTCGAATCATTTGTTAGCACGCCTAGCCAAGTTATCGTTGTTACAAGGTCATGATGAATTTCACTGGTCCTTGCATCCAAATGGACAGTTCTCGGTGAAATCTCATTACAACGCAATGATACAAACCACAATTCTTAATATAAATAAACGGTTATGGAAACTAAAAGCACCTCTTAAGCTAAATTTTTTTCTATGGTATCTTAGGAGAGGGGTAGTGTTAACAAAGGATAACTAATTAAGTGTAATTGGCATGGAAACAAAACTTGTTGCTTTTGTCACGATGAGAAGACAATTCAGCACTTATTTTTTGTCTGTCGTTCCACATTCTTTATTCGAAGTTTTTGTCAGATAGCCTTTAACCTAACAAAACCTCAAAGTGTAGAACATATGTTTAGCGGATGGCTAAATGGAGTTACAAAGCATCTAAAATCTATAGTCCTACTTGGAGCAGCGGTAACTTACTGGTCTATTTGGTTACACAGGAATGATTTTGTTTTTGAAAAGAAAAAACTTAATTCTCCTTTGCAGGTTATTTATGCAATCTCCCACAGGCTTCGTTCGTGGGCTATCCTTCAGAATTCGGAATTCCAGGATATAGTTGTGGCGGCATCGCAACGTTTGGAGCAGGTGGCGAATGATATCTTTACCCGGGCATATGGGTGACGATCTAGTCTTAGGATTGAATGTCACTAGAATATGTTTGGTCTTTTATCTTAGCTGTGTGCCTATCCAGCGGCGGAGCTCGGCACAAAATCAAGGGGTGACAATTTGACACAAACACGAGATGACAGTCGCGAGGCAGAGCCAGAGCGACTGCCCCTGCTCTGCTGCGGGGTGCTGGTGTCCGCTCGGCTAGGGTCTGGCGGCGGTGCGGTGCAGCGCCGTGGCGGACTGCCGGAGTGCCGGACTGGCAGAGCAGCGGACGCCGGAGACGGGAGATCGGAGGAACAGACGAGCGGAGGTCGAGTCACCGAGTCAGGCAGGCCGCAGACAGCCTCTTCTATGCTATTCGACTCTCGTAGCTGGGCTGTCTAGCTAGTGGGCTTCATGGGCTAAATAATATTTGGGAATTTTGTTTTGGACAAGGGGGCCCGGAAGTTTTTTCGATCCAAAGTCATGTATCAACTCATGAGGCTGTGTGCCTATCCTCTAGGCAGAGGCTAAAGTCATGTCTCAACTCGAAAGTCATGTATCAACTCGATGTATCGCTCCTGGAATGTAAAAAAAATCTTCGCTCCTGGAATGTAAAAAAAATCTTCTCCTGTCTTTTTACATCCCTAGAGATGTCATCTAAATCTCATCTTCAATAAGGATACGATTGGCTTAAAGAAAATGGGCGTGGAGAGAATTTTCACCACAAAATTGACCGCACTTTTAAGAACCACTAAGGCATTCAGTCTTGACTACACTGGCATGAGCGGGTACAATGGCACTAGTTATTTTGATAGTTGGCTCCAGATTGCTCTTAAGCCAGGGATTGAAGAACTCACTCTCGTGTATATTGGAACCAGAAAACAATACAACTTCCCATGCTCACTATTAACCGATGGGGTTCGAAAATCACTTCAGTGCCTTAAACTTCGTTTTACTGCCTTAAACTTCAGTGCGGAGATTATTTGCCTAAAGATACCTTGTTCATAAATAGTTCAAGAAACATGGCCCATCCAAATTGTTCATATACAAAGCATGGGCCATCCAAATTTAACTTAATTCATATACACAGCCATAAATAGTTCAAGAAACAAAGAATGGTACATTCCACCATCTTCCTCGAGAATATTATATTCCACCGCCATGGCACCGGCTGCAAGGCCCCAGAACAGTTAATTTAACTGTAGATGGAACTTTATTCTCAATGTATATCCTGATAGCCGAGAGTGCTCTATGGGCTTCCTTGCGAAAACCATTATCAATGTAAAGACATTTTTTATACTCGCCACCACACCTAGGGTTATAAATGGTGTCCAACGTTAGACACTCAAGTGACACCGCACTCTTGAGAATATAACAGGCTAGTTCAACCAAGCACTTGGCTGAGGTAAAACCAAATATCTTCACACTCTTGAGGTAGCCATGGCTGAGATCTGGCATGTCTCTCAGTTGTGAATCAGCAAAAATCGATTCATGCATCATCTTTGGCTGAGGCGCCTGAAAATAAAAAAGGATAAGATGATTCAACAAAATGGACCCAGACTGGCCACATAGCTTTGCATGAAGAAATGAATGAACAGCACAAGAACCTTACAACTAACACTAAAGTCTCCAAGGAAGGAGACGCATCAAGGAAAGAAACCAGAGACAAAGAGTCATATAGTCGGGAGTTGTATGTAGACAGCCGGATGTTTAGGTGCTTAAGGTTGAGGAATTTGGTAGATAGCATTGGAGCATCGACCACCTCCAAAAAAAAAGTCATGTATCAGATATGTGTAAAAATGTAACCCGTACATATTACTAGCTTAGAACACCCTATCTTGTAGAGAACATACCTCAGTCCGTGAAGTTATGTCAAGAGTTTCAAGATTTGGCATAATGGTTTGCAGCTTGGCACGAGCACCATGGACAAAGTTCGAACAAAAGGACACTAGTTTCTTCACTTGCAATGTTTTCACAAGTGAAAAGTTCAACCTGTGTCCTTCAAGGAAAATACTAGAGAGATTTGGAGCTTTGCTTTCTATACTTTCAGTCTCTCGCATTCAACAACACTAAGGTAGCTGAGCCGCTGCAGGGCACAAGGTATCTTTAGGCAAATAATCTCCGCACAACATCTCAGCTCTAGTTGTTGAAGAGCAAGGGAATTGCAAAGAAGGCACTTTAACTCATCCCATGTAATGTTCACACGCGACAGATGCAGCCTTGTTAGGCTTCCCAAGGGGCCAAGTTCAACTGTGGGATGGAGGGCAACAAAACGAAGTTTAAGGCACTGAAGTGATTTTCGAACCCCATCGGATAATAGTGAGCATGGGAAGTTGTATTGTTTTTGTGTACTAATATGTAAGAGGGCGAGTTCTTCAATCCCTGGCTTAAGAGCAATCTGGAGCCAACTATCCAAATAACAAGTGCATCCCCCCATGCCAGTGTAGTCAAGATTGAACGTTTTCAAGCTAATGCCTGAGTGGTTCCTAAGAATGCGGTCAATTTTGCGGTGGAAATTCTCTCCATACCCATTTTTCTTCAAGCCAATCGTATGCATATTGAAGATGAGATTTGGATGACATCTCCAGGAACGTAAAAAGGCAGGAGATACACAAGCAGCACTAGCAGCATCACGCATTGGCAACAGGGAATGTATGCGACACAATATATCCTGCACACACAAGCATTGTATATATATAAAAAAGATCAGCATTGAGATTATGAAGTCATTACTGTATGTAATTGGACAAGTGAAAACAGAACAAGCACAACGAGCAGAGTGGTGGAGCTGGTGAATGTTCACGCCTACGGCCAACATTTATAAACATCTAATCTATCAAAACAGGCCACAAACCTATAGAAAACAAATGCAAGCTATAAATAAAATGCATTATCTAGATGGTATTCTAATCCTTAATAATTAGCTAAGTACAGAACGGGGATCATCTTGCACAGCTTTATTAGAAAGAGGAAAAGGATTGCTAACAAATGAAGATTCTAGTGTGGCCTACAAAATCCATCACAACTAACGAACATGCAATTTAGCAGTCGGTATTCAAATTTCTCGTTAGTTCATTAAGACAGTAGGACGTGACCAAATCACAGCGCCAAAAGAAATTCTCTGTTTATAAATCACAGTATGAAGGTAGCCTAGCACAGTCCAGAGTATTCATGACGATATTATGTTTCGAATGTACGTGTAAATTAGCTCTGCGTCATTAAAAATAAGGTCCCCATACCTCAGGAAGGTATTGGATTGAACTTTTCGTTACTTTGAGAGATTTAGAATCACCATCGTCATCTTGTTGACAAGGTGATCCCTTCCTTTTGAGACAATTATTGCAAACATGGGACACGATCTTCTCCTTCCTTTCACCCGTCGTAGGAGCAGTAAACCCACCTGCGACAGAAAAAGAAAGAAGACGGTAAATGCGAAAACACCCAATCTCTTGAGATCTCCTACCAAAATTAACTTCATCTCTTTTTCTCCCACTGAGGAACCTAAGCAGGCTATAATCACGTGTCTCCCAACTCAAAATTCCAAGTTGCTTACTCGTGCCAAAAAAATATACTTGTAACGGAGATCGATTGGATAGAGAAACTAGGTGAAGAAATCAGCGACCGAATAAACGATGAAAGCGACGGCGCCGCTGTTAGGACGAAGGGACTTACACCGGGCTCGGGCTCGGTCTCGGTCTCGGTCTCGCGCTCGGGTTCGGATTTGCCGGCGACGCCGCCGCTGCCGTTCACGCTGCAAAGACATCCTGATGGACGAGAACTTCCTCGCTCGGTATCTGGCCGAGCAATCCCTTCAACCAGCGGCGGCGGGGTATCTGGCCGAGCAAGCGGCGGCGGCGGTGGCTGCGGCGCGGGTAAAAACGGCGAGACGCGAGAACTCAGCCAAACAGGAGGATACCCTTTCACAGTTTCACTCGAACCGGCTTTTAAGTTGGGACTGTGATGGGTGATGGGCCGGCCCAAGAGAAGAGGGAGCTGTATCCTTTTCCTTTTTTTTTTTCACTTCCCGTGCACCCGCGCACGACTAGAGTTTTTTTTTCCTTTTTTTGTTTCCTTCCTTATTAATTGCTAAAAACAATAATTAGGCCTGGAATCACGCTGCTCGCGCTTGGCCACATATTCATATCGCGGATGGTGCACACCAAGACGGCTAGGGCCTAGGGACTCCTCGGTGAAGCAACTGCGCTCCTCGTGGTCAGCAACTTGTTGGGCGCTTTGCAAAGGCGCTCCAAAGTCACAACAATACAACAAGCTCCTACCTTGTTTGGACACACATCTGAATGAATTAAAGTAGATACATATACATCTAAATAAGGTTTTTAATGAAACTGTGACAGGATACGAACCATCTACTAATGTGCTAGTATTACATAGGCAAACTAGGCATTTGTTGTGATACCTATAAATAACTATGAACCGTTCATTTATTTTGATCGGACGGTCACAATCATATATTACCTCTTATATTAGAAGGTAATAGATGAAATATATATTTAATTATTTTTTATTTTATAAAATAGTATAAATAAGGAAAGTTTTAAATATAAAAAATCTTTTTTCTAGATTTGATTGATGACTGCGTGATCTCTAACTAATATGGTTAATCTTTTTTATTCTATAAATTTATACTTAATATATTTTAATTATCATATAATTTTGTATATGACTTTATACATTTGATTTTTGCATGCGGTAGGATTTGCATTTATACATAATTGTGGTCATGTATGTTAGTACGCGGCCGTGTGTATGTGACTTGCATGTGTGTGCATGATTAGCTTGTTTACATGATCAGCATGTGTGTGCTTAGATGTACGTGTGTGGTTAGCGTACGTGTGGGCATGCTACGTGTGTACGTACGTGATCACCTCTCTTCTTCCTTTTTTTTTTTGGATCACATCACCTCTCGTCTTTTATTCACAAGCAACAAATACAACGATGCCGATATTTACGACACCAATACAGCAAGGATGCGAGGGTCAGCGCGGTTATCACGGAGCGAGGATCCCGCGCAGCTCTCTCGTTTCCCGTGATTATGGAAGTATTTCTGTTTTTCTAGATTTTTTAGTTTATGAAGTAACCCGTAAAATACGAAAAATCAACGGCTGAGATTAGATTCGGGATATTACCTCCTAATAAAATTTATACCCGAGCATTGCCCGGTAAACAAAAAACAAAAACAAAGACTAAGTGTTGTAACTACTTTCCTTTTCACTTGAAAAGTTTGGTATAAAAGGGGACTTGGAAGCAACTCAGAATTAGCAATCACGGTTGTCGTGAGCAGCTTGAATATTTAAATGTCAATGTTAAACTGAACAATCGTGGTGATAACAATATCTGTCTTGCTGGACCATTAACTAAGACTGGTTCTTGCATCAAAGATGACACATGACATAGGTGTACCATTTCACTATACCACAACCATTCAACCAATCTGTAAGCTCGGACAACGATTGCTAAAACATAATATTAACGTCCAACAATCGGTCGCTATAAATTTGTTATAAACAAATCCTAGATTCAAACAATCGGTCGCTATAGCCCATTTTTTTTGGCACGCTCAGCCCAACCCACTCGCGCGCACTAAATTCGCTATAAATTTAGTTCACACTAAATTTGGGTGGAGTATCGTTTACATTCAATTATAGCAGCACATGCTAGTCTCTAAAAGGATTGCTAAGTCTTGTGTGCAACAAGAATTAGTATCAAAATATCTGTGAACCTGACTTCTAGTATTTCCTTCACTGTACCTGACGTGTGTTGAGCAAATGCTGCAGTTTTAACGTTTTAACCTTTGTGCATAAACACAGATAGCCTTGATCTTAGTTGTTAAGATGAGTTGATTGCGAAGCTTTGAACTTTTGTCCAGCTATGTGGCCACTGTGGCGGTGCAGACTGGATTGTTGAAAGTGGGGTCAAGTGTATTTCCCTTGCATGCCCAGTCTTCTATGAACGGAGGAAAGTTCGAGGGAGCTGGGAGTCGTCTCAGAATCGGCAGGAGAAGCTGGGTATTACCCTTTTGCTGTGGTGAAGCTAGAGAAAATTTAAGGGGGGTGCACTTGGCTTGTGCGTGCATAGACCTATGTCATGGGAGATGTCAACATGGTGAAAAATTGATAATATCACTGTTTTTTAAAATTTTAGGGGTGCATAGACACCCCTAATGAGAACATAGCTTCGCCCCTGGCTGTGCTGAACTCTATTGAGGAGAACATTTTTTAGGCTGCATGTCTCTGTCCATACCGTGTAAATTGTGGAATCTGTAACCTGTGCATCACATGTGTGTATATACATCACACGTGTGTATAGCTGTATCTAACATTGTAGAACATGTACTGTGGAAAGAATACATACAATGTATAATGTGCCACCGTGTCGCTCGCTGTTCAGTTTTAGTGGATGCTTACTTCTTGATAGCCCTGTTCAGTTTAAGTGGATGCTTACTTCTTGATGGCGACAAACGGACAAGGCAACCGTTCAAGCGATTACTGTGCTAATAATAACAAATAGATATGGCACTTGAATGCGATTGGATTTTCATGTTTCTCTACTGAATTATCCAAGTGGTAGTTAAACTTTCCTCAAGTTTGGAGCTAACACATGTCCAAGTGTTCTGCTGTAAGTTACATCGTGTGGTCACGTAAGGAAGCCTTTTGACTACTACTATCTCTATTTCAAATTATAAGATATTTTGGTTTTAACCAAGTTCAGTTTGATTATGCTCCAAACAAAGGAGGCAACAATTCTAGAAATTCTGACAGGCTACAACCTAAATTATTTCAGTTTCACGTTGTATTGTACATAGTTCATCGCGTGAAACCAGAACATTCCCGTGGTGAGGACGACTGCATGTTCGAAGGGCGCACGCTTGTGCTTATTCCTGGAGCTATGGACATGGCACCATCTATAGAGCAGACTGGAATAGAATCTCCGCCAGTTCCTGCATCAGGAAAGCACATCATCATGATATACCTAATCAGCAATCATCAGCGCACAGATTATATTGTTGCTACTACTGTACGCGGTGGAGAGGACGCCTAGACTCTAGAACCTTCTTTTCTAGTGTCTCAGAGTCTCCTTTCCCAGCCTGTTTGAAGCCATAGAGCAACGTTACAAACTACACAATTCCAATCCAATCCTTTGCGGGCAAATTCCAAATTTGTAAAGTGCCATACCTCAATCGAGGCGCCAATCTCACTGTCAAAGCTTTGGTACCTCTTGCGGACAAGATCATCTAGGGAACCATCTTAACATAACAAAAACAAACTTTCCAGATTAAAAAACCTGCATCGGAAAAGTCTAGGTCTTAACGTGTTTTCAGTTACCTCAATCAGCTTGGCAACGTTGCGGAGGCCACGTGCCAAGGTGTCCATTCCAGAGATATGAGCAAGAAACATGTCCTCAACATCAGTACTTTCCCTCCGCCTGTTATCACAAAGGAATTCCACGTTGGTTCAATTCTATTTTTTCACAGAACAAGAAACATATGACAACAGGGACTGACAATTTGGCATCAAAGTTGAAACCACCAGGTGCAAGTCCACCCTGTTAAACAAAAATGCAGCAACTTATGAGTGCAGGCAACTTTGACTAAAGAGAGAGAGAGCTGATTCATGCCACTCACATTCTTAACTACACTTGACATGACCAAAGTAGCCTCTGCAATGTCTGTCATGAACTGATCTGTGTCTCAACCTGTCCATAACGGTAAGGTAAGTTACTATACATGCCTCATTTTTTTTTATTTTCTTCTTTCTCTAAAAAATAAAATACATGTATGCTTCCAGTGTAAGGTCATATGCTTATTAAACAAACAAAGGAGTTATATACAACAGCAACACATACCAACTTGAGGATCACCGGTGTTTGCATCAATATTTCCAAGCAGCCCATTAATCCGTGCAGTCTCAAGTTCATGATGGCAGCTGCAAGTTTAACATGCAGTTCTTTAAGCTATTATACAACTGAAGATAGGAAAGCCAAAAATAAACTTACCTATGTCCAGATAGAGTAGCATGATTGCACTCAACATTAATCTTGAACTCTCCTGTGTCATGTGATACAGTAAAAAAAGAGTACATTCAGAACAGATGGTTAAATTCACACAAGATTTAACAGCAGAAAATTGCTGGCAATGTATGCACATCCTGAAAATATGAAAACTTATATATTACCTGTAAGACCATACTTTTGTAGAAAAGCAAACGTAGTTGCAACATCCCAGTCATACCTATCACAGAAACAAGGATCAATGCTTCTGAATCCTGTAGGATATTTTGCTAATTCATTCCTGAGAAGCTTACTGGTGTTTTGTAGGTTCCTGCGGTTTAGGCTCTATCAACAGTGTTCCTGAAATAACAAAATCTCAGTTCTATCACCAAATTGACATAGTAAAGACAATGCACTATGTCAAAGTTATGGACATTGGAACAGGTAAACATAAAGAAACAGGACTGAAGTCTGAATTACCATTGAATCCGATCTTCTTCTTGTAGTCAACAGCAGCTTGAAGAAAGTTAGCCTGGACAAATCCAGCAAATGATCAAATAATTTGTGCCACAAGTAAAGCAGAGACACAAAGTATTCAGCAAATAGGCCCGACTCATACCAGATGGTCAAGTTCTCTCTTCATATCAGTATTCAGAAGAGTCTGGTAACCCTCGCTTCCACCCCAGAACACATAGTTTTCACCACCTAGGTAGTGAGTGACCTGTAAGGAGACAAAGTCAAATCAAGAATTGGGCAGAATGAAGGAAGATCAATCATGATGATCACAGATAACCGACCTCCAAAGCTTTCTTAACTTGTGCAGCCGCATAAGCATATACTTTAACCTCTGGGCTGCAACATTAATGAACAGTGCTCTTAATCTCTAGTCATCCTCCGAGTCCACAACTTCGTTTATAACACACAAAACCAACAAACCAAAATACCAACCTAGTAGCGGCTCCATGCATATAACGTGGATGCATAAAGAGCTGTGCGGTACCCCCACAATGGCTTTATATTGGTCTCACCCTAAATGTAATTTAAATTTAAATGAAATAAAAAAATTGAGCAAATAGGGCAATGCAAAACGGCGGTGTACATCTAAGTGCCAACAATTAAGGTTACACTAACCTGGAGCTGCTTTGCCAGCTCAACTATCGCATCCAAGTTAGCATTTGTTTCCTGCAATGTGAGATAACAGTCTTAGCAAATTTCTGACAGACACCAAAGTCGTCAGCTGTTGCAACACTTCATCTTAACAGGGGAGATGAAATGTTTGCTGCTTCAAAATGAGTAAAAGCTTCCTATACCTAGATGGTTTGGTGTGAATGAAATAGATGATCAGAATCATATTCCTATACTCAACATGTAGTCACATAGGAAATTTCTGACAGACATGTTACCGAACCATTTGTAAGGCTGTATATTCAAAACAGATTCCATGATAACAATAACAGACCATGCTGAGATCATGTGTTAACAGAAGTACAACACAACCGAAGGACCTACTTCAAGAGTCTTCCCATCCGGGGCAATATCCCTGTCATGGAAGCACCATTTGTCAACTCCCAGCTTCTCCATGAACTCAAAGTGAGCTCTCACTGCAATACCGGTTGAAACAGAAGTTAGTCCCAACAAACAGACTGGGAACATAACCCAGAAGGCTGGAACTAACTAAACATAACGTAAGTTAGGTTAGGCGATCATCATACTTCTTCTCTTAGCCATGGCCAACGAATTTGTGCCGTCCTCCCAAGGCCAAACCTTCATCGATCTTCTTCCCGAGAATCACTTCCTCCTTGTGTTATACCACTTATAAGCAAGCAAGAGGGTTCTTGCTGATTGGACCCTGCAGCACAACCATCATCAATCGTTCAAGGAACAATGGTTGGGTTCACAACAACCTCACAATCTGTTTGAAGAATGTGGGAGTTTTCGTGGCCTCACCTCGTACTTGATTTTCGGGACGCCAGGGAAGAACTCCCCCTCCCACTCCCAATCATCAGACGCGCCACCATCGCATTTGCTGGCGAGGTCAGCAGGGCAAGTCTGCTGCGCAGAAATCTGACATAGAGCGGCGAACCAAGATCAGAACCACAACGTCACCACCATGATTATCAAGATCAGAGAGTAAAAAGAGCAGTAGCGACTGACCACGGCGGACCGTAACGACGACGATGCCACCACCAGCAGCAGCAGCAACAACAAACGCTCTGAGCCCTTCATGACGGGCTTAGATCAGAAAATGCACCACCTGCAGAAGCGCAGCAAAGAAATCGAGGAATAGAATTGAACGGCGCGCGCGACGAACGGGATGAAACTCGGGAGGAAGAGAACTGCAATTGAACGGCCCATCTAAGCACAGGAAGGGATTCCTACCAGGATCTCTCCAGAAGACCAATAGATGACGAAGAGTGTTGCTGGACCTGGACCACGCTGAGGAGAGTGCTGCTGCGAAGTCGGCTGGTCGTTGAGGCGGCTCGTGGGGCGATATATATATACAAAAATCGACTCGACCAAATCAGGGAAAGAAATCAGCAGAACTGATGTAATCGGGATGGTACAGGGGCCACAACGGATCGAGTACTCCAACAGAAGGAACCAGTAGTTTTTGAGACTTCTGGATCTCGGAGGAGTTCGTACTTTGAGTGTGGGTCACCTCAGAGATCTACAGAAGTTAACATTGAGTGGTCTCCATCACAGTAAGTGAAAAATCCTCTGATTACATGTCATAGGAGTGCCATCAGCAATAAGAAACTGAGACTCTGAAAACAAGATTGGATTTTTGCTTTGCAACTGCGCAGCCACTTGAGTACTAATGAAAGACCCCATGCTTCCTGAATCCACCAAAATTAATGCTTTGAGTACATATACACAATTGTTTCAATGATCTGCTAAAAAAACACTGATTTCAAATAAATTGAGTATGTGTTAGAAATGTCAAAAAAAAAAAAATCTAAATTGCAGAGGTGCAAAAGGTCAGGCTCTGAAAAAACAACAACAACAAATCATTGGAGTTATATATGCTGAAGGCCCTTCACAACGTTATCATATAGAGTTGGGATGGTTTGCATAATTGCATTCTGACCATTTTTCCCTCCCTTGCAAATTGGAAGGTACTGATTTACTTCAGTTCAAATAGCACACTCTTTTTTTTCAGAATTCATGAGTTACTTTTCTTATGGTTTAAGTAGCACGAATTAAGGGGTATAAGCAAATATTTTTTGCCATTTCTAGTCTAGTATAGCATTAGAAACGTATATATATTCTCTAAAGTCCAAAACAACAATAAAGTACGATCATGCAACTAAATTAACTATCATATTTCATATTTCAGCTAAATTAATACATAACAATAGAAACACATGTTTAAACCCATTCCCATGATTAAGCATATAGCATCAGTATTCCAAGTTAACATCATCTCCCTTTTATTGTAAAAACAGGTAATATAGTTGGAAAGATTCATACCGCTCATATCCGTGAGCACGACTACCATGATAAATTTTAGAACTCGGCAGGGTTTGTACAAGGTTACCCTTGAGTCGTGATTTACCCTTTCGGCCGAGGTAGCTAGCCTCTTAGCTCACTACCAAGGTAAGCCGGCAGGGTTCACTACGAAGCCTTACACTAGCCACCCTAACAAGTTAGTAGCCACAGGGTTTTAACTTAGGCGAATGGATCCCCCCCCTTCAAAATGGCACTTTTGTTAGAGTGAGCGCAACCTAGCACACATCTTGACAGGCTCGGGAGCCATCCTTAAACCGAAGCCCCCCTCTAGCGCCACGAGTTGGTAACTACTAACGAGCTAGAGTAAACTAGTTTTACGACTAAGATTAGAGCCATATGATCCTCAAGGCTATACGGACTTCCTGGGTTGTCTGTCCCAAGTACAAACCTTATAGAGAGGTACTGGAGCATATCGAAATAAAATGCATCTCCAACCCCCCCCCCCCCCCCCCCTTGTCAATTTTAAGAAAAACATTATCATTTCAGTCATGAGTCCATCCTTCCATTAACAAAGTTCATATAGTGAACTTGAGCGTAGCATAGCTATACAATAATTATCATGCTTTAACCCCCCATAGGTAACAAGGATGTGGTACAAGTATTTCTAGGTATCTCTCTAGGGTTTGAGTAAAATAGACACATGCATATGAATTACAAGTGAATTAAGTTTGCTAGGTAACAAGGAAACCATAGGTTATACTTGCCTCCAAAAGCTTTCCAAACTCTTGAACTTTTCCTTCTGCCGGATCATCCTTGCATAGCTCCACTTCTAACGGCGGCAAACAACTTGAACAAGCATCACATTTGAACTTAAGAACAATACACCAAACATTAAAACAACATACATAAAGGTTTTGAAAAGGTAGGGATTCTACTACTAACGTATGAGCGCAAAAACTAACCAAAATGGGAGCCATGATCAAAAGATGTGAGAGTTGGAAGGTACACATGGAACGGATTGGATTTAAATGATCAAGGTGGAGTTTGTAATAGCATAAACATATCCATGATGACAAAAAGGATTGGATATGCGAATAGGTACTTTGGAACATATCATGGTCAATCTATGCACTAAGGCGGATGATAAATCAAAAGGAAACACGATTATGGTGATTTGTGAATCGATTGAGTGTATCCAGTGGCGGATAGAGGTGGTATGATGATCGACTGCATGGCTATAAAAGAGACAAAAGGTGATACATTATGTGGAGTTGCTAGGTATTGTATGAATCATGTGGTGACAAAAGAGTATGATGTTGCAACCATCGGATAGCTAGGGAACAAGATTACAAGATTTCATTGCGCGGTTAATTGGCATGTCATGAGCAGCGACATGGTGATGTTTATAACTCTAATTTTGTGGTTCATATGGACAAAGATAACTTTCAGAGATTTGTACAAGTATATCATATATATTGTGGTTGAATAGCTTGACCACCATAGTAGCGAATCAACGGGAACATGCATGTGAACAGCGCGGCTGCAGGGCAGCAGGACAACAAGCACAAGATAGGAACATATCTCCTTCATAATTAATCCTATAACCATGAAACTTTGCAGACACATGTGCAAAAATATAAATGATATTGTAGCCAAAGGGTGCATCCATGGGGTCAATGGATCAACGAGAATGCCATTGCCAAAAACAGGGTGGGCTGCTGTTGGACAGCAGAGGTAGCAGAGACATCAAACACTATATCTCAGTCATATGGTATTGCATAGCCAAACCAATTGGTGGGATCATGGGCAAGGATGTTATAAACATGTAAAAAAAAGGACTTAGTGATTTGGACAGCAGATTAGCGAGGAACGCCAAAACAACAGAGAGCTTCAATCTGCCAAATCAACAGGAACAGCGACACGAGGATGATCATATCTCGAATTCCACAAGTCCTATGACCAAATCACATTACAGAGGCGTGTTTAAGGATGTAAAAAACAACTCCACCAAAGGGTTTCCTCACTGGAGTCACGAAACTGCGAGGAATGTTGAATCCCTCAACAACAGCGATTCTGTCCCTGTTGACAGCAACACCTACAACGGGTAAACATCGCCGGGGATCAACCGTTTGTCATCCAAGGAACATGAAATTCGTAGGGGGGACATGAAAACAGTATGGGGGATATGATGGAGTGTTCTCACCATGGGGAAGGGAGAGGATGAGCAAGGTGATGCGTTGCCATGGCCCGTGACGACGAATCGGTGTGGTGGAGCGCCGTTCTTGTGTTCCGGTTGATCAGGGCGGCCATGGGAGAGGGGGAGGAGGTGCTGGAGGTCTCCCTTCTGTTCTTGAAGTGGGAGATGAAGAGGGGGAGGTGTGGGGAAACTAATGGGAGGCGTGAGGGGGATGCGGAGGTGAAGGGGTAAGGTTGGGAGGTGAAGGGGTGGGAGGCAAAGGGTCATGAGTTGATATTATCTTGTCCTTTTGATATTTTTTTGAGCAAAAAGGAGAGGGACCAGGGGGTTGACATGGTAGAGGGGAGAGGAAGGGTTAGAGGGCTGGTTGGGATTTGTCTTAGACCACAAGAGAGAGGAGGATGGTTGGGCTTCGATCTGAGACGAGAGCAAATGCAAGATTTAGACCGGGTTTGGCCCGAAACAAGAGAGAGATATGGGGGATGGTTTACTAATGGACTAAGCATATGAAGTTGTCCCAAGACAAGAGAATATGGAAGGCAAGATGTTGGGCTCGGCCGGATGAATTCTCAGAGACAGGATTAGGGTTTCTGGAAAACTTAGATAAAAAAGGTGGGATAAAGGTCATATATTTTTCAAGGATAGTTCAAAAACAAGTTGACTTTGATTAAGAGGAGAAAATGTGGAGGGGAAAGATCATCCCATGTGAATATTGCCCAAGGAAAACAAAGCACAAAAAGTTAGAATAGAGATTAACATTGATACAAGACATGTGATTGATTTGATTTGAACAAAGTGATGGTAGCATTGAGAGAGATAGAAGAGATACAATGATTGGTCATCCAACATAGACTTTGAGAGTTGGAGAATACTCAACCAAAAAGAATTAGGAGCTCAAATATAAGGAGGATAAAGAAAGAATAAGAAGAGAGCAAAACAAGATATGACTAGAGAGGATTTTGACAACACGAAAGATAGAAGATCCATCAAGGTTTTTGGAACAAGGATCAAGGTATATGGTTTCCAAGGATTTCACCAAGGATTTGGAGGTCATGAAAACTTGGTCAAAGATCAGGAGATGTTTTGTTTTGGTTCAAACCCTAGGCGCATTTGAAAAACTTTAAATCCATTTTTCATACATCAACACTATGCAAAGGCATGAAATTCATCAAACCATTGAATTAGATTTTTAAAATTATTTGGAACTCATATTTTCCACTAAATAAATTGTCAACCACCTAGCCTCGCTCGGTTCTATTGGGCTGATGGAATTGAGCCAAAAAAAAAATAAAACTAGAGGCTCAGCGGATGAGGGGTTGACACAGTTAGATCGACGGGATATGAAATATGATGGTTGTGCCTCCGCTGGTTGTGCCTCCACTGGCTGCCACGCACCAAGGAGAGGAGAGGACGCGGATCGATGAGATGGCTTCCATCCACCCTCTCCCTCTCGCTCGATGGCATGCATCCATCCATTCCCCTCTCGGCTGGCACAGACCAATGAGCGGTGAGGACGCAGAGCTGGCATGCATCGATCCGCTCCTTTCCCCTGACTCCCCTTGGCCCTCCATTCCTATATAATTGAAACCACGTCGCAGTCACGGAGTAAGCCTCTTTTTAAGCCTCTTTTTGGGTCCCGTCATTTCTAGTCTAGTCAGTCTAGTTAGTTCAACTCCGGAGAGAGAGGGGGAGAGGGTGTAATCGTCGCGCCAGAGAGAATAAGATAGCGATGGGCGTTAGGCGGGTCAACATTGAAGGGCTCACCAAGGCGGCGTTGTTAGTCGACAACACTCCCGGGTGCACATCAAGCCTGTGGTGGTGTTCGTGCAAGTTCGGCAGGCCCCGACGCTGCTCCACCTCCTCACCATGGCGTCGCATCCGGAGCGGGTGCCGACACTACCTCACCTCCCGCCTGTGGTGGCATGGACATTCGTTCGGGATCGGAAGCTCCGCCACCTTGCATGCATGTCTCAGCTTGGAAGCCTATGTTCTTCTGGACGCAGTGGTCCCTCTTCTCTCTCTGTTCCTAAATAACTGTATCGTTGGTGTCTATGCTACAAGTTTAACTCGATTTGTAGCGTGCAACATTTGTATCTCCAAGTAAATTTATTTTAAAAAACTAGATTCAAAATTCTTTCTAATGATGCTTTGATATATATTCAGTCAATCAATTTTTCTTCATTATGAGTACTAGTGTAGTTGTAGGCTTCTCACGTGATGTGTGGTTTTAGTACAACTCTGGATAGAATTTTTCTAATGTCTATGCATTGTTGTAGCACAAATTAAAAAAAACAGTCTTGGACTAAAAAATAGAAATGAGAATGGAGGTGAGAAATTGAGAGCATGCAAATGAATAAGGGTTTCCCTCTCTACCTCACCATCTCTCTCTTTTATATAGGAGGTGAGAAGAGAGATTTTCATAATTTCCCTTACTAGAGGTTGTATTTACAAAAGAATATCTAGGGATGTGAATGGACCCTAATCACAAGACTCTTGACTATGTAATTGGATCCTGAACACACTAATGAATCTCTGACACCTAATATATAATACACTCCCAACACGGAAATCAAAACATCTAGAGTACATTAAATTATCTACTGAACTATCGAAAGATGTTAGAAAGGCGAAATGTCTTGTGGTTTAGTGGTAGCACAGTCTAGTTGTAAGGTCGAGATGGCGGAACAGAGGGGTGTGAATAGTCTTTTCTAAAACTTAATCGTATCAGCTAACCAAATTAAATACGTAATTAAAACTATCGGTCTAGTCAAGACTACACCCCTCTATCTATAACAATAGCACATAGCAAATTATGCTAATTATGCTTACTAAGGTGTCGTACTAGAAAGCTCACCTAAACAAGTCTAGGTTGAAAGGTCACACAAACCAAAACAACTAGTACTCTAATCAAGCCGGGGAGCTCCTACACATGCTAGTTATGCAAAGCGCACTAAACTTAAGTTCACTAGCAATTCTCAATAGAAAGGCCGCACAAGCCAAACTAAAGAGCTCAACTTACTTAGCTACACAAACTAAGCAATGTGACTAACAAAGTTACTCAAGCTAATTAGTCACACAAATGATACTTCTAAGCTACACAAGCAAGAAGGTAACTAGCAAGATATACAAGTTCAACTAGTTACAATAGCGTCAACTAATCACTAGCACAAGTATGAAACAATATGTACAAGCTAGTGAATTGAGAATGCAAACCACCGAGGAGTACTACCGGCAGTAGGACCAATACTACCGGTTGATGCCGACCGATACTATTGGTGTATCCAACTAGATACTACTGGTACTACCGGTGACGCGCTATAGCTCCGGAATCCCAATAAGATGAACCTTGAATCCGTATCCAAGCTTTTCCGATCCCCACACTCCTTGAGGTTGAGGTTCATGATGTTGAGCTTTGCTTGGATTGCTTCCTCTCCAATTTGTAGATCGGGGCTTCCCAACCTATAAACTTGAGGGAGAGAGGAAGAGCACAAAGAACACAATAGCAAAGGATAGACAAAGCACGCTGTCTCCACAACATCAAGCACACGAGACTCACGATTTATACCGAGGTTCGACAACTCTACGATAGAGTTCCTACTCCTCATTGTTGAGGTGACCGTAAAGGTCGGAGTCTCTTTCACTTCCTTGCCTCCCTTGATGATTTAAACACATAACACAACCTGATTATCAAGAGTGGGACATCCCAGTGAACACCGAGACACATTTTTGCAAAACATAATTTGACTCCAGTTTTCTAATTTGCACTTGTTTATTTGTACATGTTCCTAACGCTGAATAGTGTAAAATCCATGATGAGACCCTGTTGTTTTGTTCTTTTTTAAAAAAGGCTTAAGCAAGCAAGCATAACGTACATCCTCGAATCCACCACACCATGGTCCATTTGGATTGATTGAATCCACCACGGGGATTGATTTATGGAAGCATAACCCTCAAATCAGTGAGGATTGATTTCCACGAGCATAAACTGTGGCGAGAGGGTTGATAGATTTACCTTGGACTTGGACTCCACCATGGGGATTCCTAATTCAAGAGATATCATCTGAGAAATGAAAAGAGATGATGATACATGCGCCTTTTCGTTTAGACAAACTTGTTTATTAATTATTTTAGGACGGAGGGAGTATATGCCTGTACTGATTGGGTGCATGATTGGGCGAATTGGTATTCCAAAAATATGCAATTACGTGGATGGATGTAAAGGATGCAGATGATGTAGGCGTAACTGATTAACTAACTGAAACTGATGGTCAGTTCATCTCCAGTGTTTCTGTTTGTGTCGTTTTCATCATCATTCTTTGATGATGGGTCACCAAAGCAAAGAAGAGATAGCGTCGTCGTTACATGCATTTCCTCTCTGGTCGATGGAGTCATGGAGGGCAGTTCAGACTCAGATGACAATGCACACCATGGAGTTGGAATTGCACGGTTGATGATTGCACGCAACTACATACTAAGCTACACTTATATCAAACAAGAAAGTCTCTGCATGCACTGCACTACTCCTATCTGCATCTGCTGCATGATGTTGATCGAAATCACAAGTCATGCACGGTTGCGTATGAAATTTTGTTATTAGGTGGCATTTGAGATTTGAGTTTAATTTCTTCACTGGCGCCCAAGGTAACAACAGCACCAAAATTTAAGTGTTAGATGGGCCAAAATAGCAAGTTCATATTATATTAATTATATGACGATCGACCACAGATTTTCTTCACTGGCGAATCGTCAGTTTCAATGAAATGAGATTTAATTGGCGAATTTGTCCTCAATCACTCCCCTCGTCAAATTAAAGCAGACAAATAATTAAATCCTTTTGCATTTCTCAGTTTGATGATGATTGACGATGATAAAAAAAAGGACAGGCTTTGAGCCTTTGATAAACGACATTTCAGCAAATTTGAACTGAACAACAACGCTAGCAAGCAATTGCAGTACATCGCTCGCTCTTCACTGAGAACAGATCGAGAGGTGTGCGATCTCGATCAGGGATTCCGATTCTGTCAGAAGTCAGAACTGGCCCCTGCCCTCGAAGCTCTGGCCAAACGCCCACCCAGGCGGCACGACGTCATCGAGCACAACGGCGCGTCCATCACTAGCGACGACACGGAACGAGAGGCCCTCACCAACGCTCCGTCCATCACCATTAGTCCAGACCTGACCCCAACTCCGCGCCAAGTCGACCCACTGCCCGTCGCGTGACCCCTTAGCAGCGACGGCCTTGACATCACCAGCACCAGCGACGTTGAACACGAGCACGGCGACCCACCACGGACTCCCCTTCATCTCGAACCGCACGCCGCCGCGCCTGCCGCCGCACGCCACGCGGCGGTACTGCACGGGAATAATGCCGACGTGGAAGTCGGTGACGAGGCGTAAAAACATGGGCTTGGACAGGTCGAAGTGCCGCTGCGGCGGGTTGCACCAGTTCTCGTTCGGCTTCGAGTAGTTCGCCGGGCACAGGTTCGTCGCCGTCACCGTCACTGAGGCGCCGCCTGGCGCGCAGAACGTGCTCCCCTGGCACCGTATCTCGTAGCAGCCGCCGCACGACCACCCCTCGTTGAATAGCGCCACGCTTAGCGCCGTCGTCTCCAGCCCGTACCCCTGCTGGATCAGGTCGCCATAGCCGCACGCACCCTCTGCACGCACCGGTACAAAAACATGTCAAACTAGACGTAGAACGTGCCTGTGCGTACGTGACGAACAGCAGATCGAGCAAGAGAGACGCACGCATGGTGTCGGCTCCGCTCTCGTCGCCGTAGAACGTGGCGTGCGCGTCTTGCCACTGTTGCCAGTCGTCGCCGGCCGACAACGCCGGAAGGAGCAGCAGCGCCGCCGCCACAGCGGCCGCCGCCGCAAAGCGAGACGACGACGCGCTAATGTCCATGAAAGCCACTGACGAAACAAGGTTTTGGACTGGTGTAGCGTGCAGCCGTGTGCTATGGTTCAGATCATCGCGTGGACATATATAGAGAGAGCTGGCGCGCAGCCAATGACAGTCTTTTTTTAATTATTAATTTGGTCGTTTCTTTTTTTTGCGCGTTGACGATCGAAATACTGCAAGTTGCAACAAGTTACTAGCAAGCAAGATTTCGGATTTTGCTAATTGACAGCCTGCAGTAAGCTATGAAATCCCAGGGGAAGATTTTGGGTTAATCGCTATTCATAAATTTGATCTCAGTTAGGAAGTATTTGTTGCTGGAGATATACTGTATATCTTTCAGATTTCTATGGGCACAATATATATTATTCTATAAATAATTTCCTATGTGCATGCATGCAGGTCATGATAGTAACTCACGCGTATTCAACGTGCTTTTGTGGTTTGTCAAACATCAATGGGTCCAAGAGTCCAAATTAACTTGGCATCTATAAAATTTTGATAAAACATGAAAAAACATCCTACAATAATTTGGTATCCTAACTTGGCAAAAATAGAAACTTGACAAACTCTTGGCATAAGTATTTCTATGAATTACTCCAAGTTTTCAGCCATTTAAATGTATATAAACAAAAAAGATAAAATAAAAACGGTTTTGCATCGGAACCTGAACTTCTCATAAATCAAATATGTTCAGATATGTAAACTCTTCTCTCTGGCACTTTTATAAAGTAAACACGATAAAGAGTTTCTGTTTACTAGATGATCCTTCCACTTCAATCTCCCGACGAATCAGCCATTTAAATGTATATAAACAGAAAAGATAAAAGAAAAATGATTTTGCATTGAGAACCCTGAACTTCTGAGAAATCAAATAAGTTCAGATGTGTAAACTTTCTCTCTGTCACTTTTATAAAGTGAACAAAATAAAGAGTTTCTATTTACTAGAAGGTCCTTCCACTTCAATCTCCCGACGGGATGCGAGCGTATACGCACTCGCATATATGTGCGTCGGGAGTAAAGATTTGTCAAGTTTCTATTTTTCTCAAGTTAGGATATCAATTTGTTGGAGGATGTTTTTTCATGTTTTGCCAAAATTTTATGGATGCCAAGTTAATTTGGTAAACTTTTGGAGATGCTGAACTTTTAAAAAATGCTTTTTTGAATTCATAGGCATAAGTAGAACATTATGACAAATTCATGAACCGTGGATGCATTTAACTCAAAAAATTGACAATTTTAAAATTTAATGAAAGTATAATGCTAATGCTTTGTTGTGACGATTGGTATTTTGAAATGAAAAGCATGCCGCTGATACTTCATGTTTTAAGATGAAAGTATGTGTACCATGGCAAACCTACTAACCTAGCATGAGTACCCCTAGAACTCACCACTGCCAAAAAAAAAAACGAAATTTCTATTTGTTCCAAAAAAACCCAAAATAAATAGACATATTATAAATAAGAGGCCTACTGTGCTAAAAAAAGGCCCACGAAGCAGTCACGTAGACATTCACTGTCCTAAGAATTGAATAGCCCAAGCACAAGAAAAATATGGGCCGAAGAATACAGCTAGATGGGCTAAATCACAAATGAAAGCCCAGTAAAGCAGATAAACCCAAGGCGGAGGTAAAAACCAATAACTATCTGATGAACTAAGCCATCGAAACAAAGGAAAAACAGTCCACGCGGCAGTAGGCGGAAGGAGTGTTACAGCATTCGCACGAATCGTGAAGTGATTAGATGGCCAGAAGCTTGACTTGAGAATGAAAAGAAAATCAGCTGGCTAATGTGTCTAGAAATTTCCTTCACTCTGTTTTTTAGTAGCAGGTGTATACACTACCCATAATGGTAGAATTTGCCTCTTGTTTTTAAGTAGTAGTAATAAAATACGTAGTTATGGCATGTGAGAATTCTCGCTAGGCTAAATTTTAGTTGTGATATGGTTCTGCCGGGCAACTCATACATGATAAAAAAATCGGTAACCTTTGAGTGAATCATGAAATTTCTAAAAAAAAAAAAGCAAGCAGCCTTGAATTATACACCTAGCTATCTATAGGTTATTCCTCCATCACACTTCTACTTGGACTGTTTTCTGAATCAAGGAGGGTAGATGAGCTCTGCCATTATTAAAGAAGATATATATAATTATATATAGAGCAGGGTACCAAAATAATCCAGCATAGGCAAAGCCACCAAATCAACTAATCATGCTACTATACAAGCATAGTGCACGCACCTTTTACACTATTTCTTAGCTGACTATTAACGCTTACTATTTGTCAGCTAGAATAAAGCTTGGAATGAATGAAGGCACTACCATGACGTACACACACTTAATTGGCCACTTTTCAGAGACTACTCCCATCTGAATTACACTGTTCGAAACTAGCTAACTGAAGGATTAGCTAGATCCCAATTCCCAAATGGGATAACCACGCTACATACTGACAGGACCCCCAAGATCACAGTACAGCGCGGAGAGGGTGGAACAGAACAATTACGTACTAGCTACCGACAACGCGAAGGTAGGATTAAGAGAGATGAGCAAGGAGAGATGATGATTGCACTAGCTACCGACAACGCGAAGGTAGGATTAGGATCAGAGCACCTCGACCTGATGTCACTTTAGCTTCCCAAGTCAATGCAGGGAAGCTAAAGCCGCCGATGGCGATGATGATGATCATGAGGCTCGACCCTGCACACAGTGTGCATAGTAGCTAGCTGCATGGGCAAGCTAGGAGAATAGGAGCCGGAGGTTAGCACGCACGGCACGAGCGCGTGCAGCTTCGTTCTGCTGTAGGGTAGCTGGGTAGTAGGGCGATGGGGTTCGCTAAGCTAGCGCTAGCGCTAGGTTCCGACATGCACGAGCCCTAGAGGGTTTGTTCATCTGGCATTTCTGCTAGCCTTTTGTGCCCTGCGCGGCCTGTGGGTTCAGTTCAGTCACCGATTATTAGTAGGTGAAGGTCGTCGCCGCCGTTGTTTCACCCGTGCTTTATTTCTGTTTCTTCAGATAATGGAATAGGAACCTATTGCTAAATGTTGAAATTATATGTACTGTGCAGTGTCCCCCTATTCGTTTCTGCTCTGAAAGTCTGAATATGATCTATAGTTAAGCGAGCAATGGATCGAAAGCATAAATATATTTGTATGTCGGTGCATAATGCATGGCCCTGTGTCGTCGTGCGCCTTCTCGTGTTTATCTTATCAAATGTTATAGCTTGGTGGTTATGGAATAGATTAGCAGCCGGAAATAAAACCACAGCAGTGCTCACGAACTTTCGTTATATATATTAATATATACCTTATTAGCCTATTAGGTATTTAGGTGTTGTCAGTGACCGGACAAGGTCGTCCTTTCTTGATTGGGTTTAATTAATTACTAGCTAAATCGATGTTTAATCGTCAGCATCAACAACCACCCTAAGGAAATTAAATATATATGGACACTGTTGAGGCTTTTGATCACCGGTTCCTGTATATTGAACATCTTCTCCAAAACCTTCAGATGGTGAATGGTGCAGATATCTGGATATATATATTTGGGGAAGCTCTAGATTTTCTTCTAAGAGAGCTTATCTTCATCTTTTGAGATCAAGTTAGTCACACCTGATCTTCAAATGGATTTGGAAGTCTTCTTGTTAGCACAAACCCAAGTTATTTTTTCTGGCTGCTTTCTCAAGATAGACTTAGAACACGTAATATTCTGAAAAGGAAAACTTTCAGTTGGCTTCTTTTAATTGTGTGTGTTTTGTGCTCATAATCTTGAAGAAACAGTCGAGCACTTCCTTGACTGTGAAATGGCTCGAGCATGCTGGGGCCATGGTTACATTTAATAAATTTTTAGTAGGGCTCCTGAACCCCTCCTGTTTCTAAAAAAAAAAATCAAATATATATGAAAAGAAAAAACTGGTCTAGCTATCTGAGCCAAGTAAACTTTGTCAGATCCTCTAGATATATACAAGTATGGTGTCCATGTATCAGGAGCACCACTACTGGAAACTTGATTTTTCTGTCATTCTAATTTTGTGGGTTATTTTCTGATGATACATCGTCAGAAAAATATTTTTCTATTGCGATACGTAATTTTCTATGAGTTTTTGCACACACAGGCCTATTTGAGTTTCCAATAGTGCCCGGCGTCCATGGATCCATGACCAATGTCGACAGTTAACTTGAAAAAAAAAGAATATAGTTGATTGGGTTTAGTTCAATGGCAATGTTTATTAAAGGTGGTTTTTAGCACAAAAAAAAAATCTTTTTTTCATATATATCTTAGTTACGGTGCTGCAACTGGTAAGATGCTTTCTTATTATATTATACTGCTCTAACCTGTGCGTCTCGCATGGATTAAATTTTTAGAAGATATAAGTATTAGGCATTATTAATAATCTCTTTATTCCAAATTATAAGATATTTTGTTTTTCTAAATATATTGTTTATACTATATATGTATCTAGATAGTACACCGACATGTATAGCAAAAGTTATATATTTAGAAAACTCAAAACATCGACACGTACATCTGACTAAATAAAGAATTACTTATATTATATTTTTCTAAATATTTTCTAATATCTAGTTATCATAAACTTACTAATTACTATTTTTCAAGGAACTAATCTATATATTGTGTATCTATATTCATATTATTTTGCATGGAAGATTAAAACCTTATCACTAGTCATGATGGCTCTTGTTGCATCATGTATCTTATGAAGTCATGAATCTAATTTTTATTTGTTCAAATTTTATTCTTCTTGGTTGTTACATATTTTTTTCTCTCTCCTCAAGTTACGTTGAAACTCTCGTGCTTATTGTATATTTCATTAAATCTTCTTTTTGCACTTTTCAAAACAAGGATTTTAGGTCATACAATATGTCCTTAAGTACTACAATAACATAAGCCGTTATTTAAAACATGGACCATATCGCTTAAAATAAGTCATAGAGCTTGAAGTGAGATTTTGGACGGGGTTAGCAGTGCTAACTTCAAGAGATTTTTAATACATAAACCTCATAATGATCAACTTTTTACTCTAAACTATTCTTATAGGCCCCGAAAAATATAGTCACCAATGGTCTCCCATAGTTTTTAAGATGATTAAATTTTACTATCAAGGAATTATATTTACAATTATAGTTATACTATCAATATAAACAAATACAATTTTTTAGTTAAAATACATAAACATATCTAAAATAAAAATCTATATAAATTATATATTATGTTTACTAATATTGTTTTAAATAATTTATTAGTATCATTAGTATATGAGTTATTAATAATATATTTTTATATGATGAAACATAACATATGTATTTTATTCTTCATGCATGCTGGCATGACACGTATATTTACTTTAATCAAATCTTATTATATTAATATTGATAGAGGTGGGGTAATGTAGAAACAGAAAAAAAAAATTATATGCAACGTTGCCGTATTACCTTCAGTGCGAATCCACATGGTGAAATCCCTCCCCCAATGAGAAGCACATGTCTGTCGTGAGAAAATATCATCCTAACTTCTCGAGTGGTTGTTCGGCCACAGGGACGTTTAATTTGTTGGGGCTCAAAGTGCCAAGCGGAAATCATCAAGCAGGTGTTGCATGGAAGGTTGGGCATGGCAACGCCGAATTTCTTTCCTATAGAAACATATGTATGTTCTATTCTATTAGTTATCTAAACAAATTATTTTGATAGGAGAAGTTGATAATTTACATATAGATTTGAGGGGTATCATCTATTTTTTCTAATAATGAGATGAATATTAAGTTATGTAAATTATCGATCATAATAATTAGGAAACATCGGTATTTAAATGTAAATTTAAGTCTACTTTAGATTATATTTCTTAATGACATATGTGGCATATTGTCGAGGGTCGTCGACCTGATAAAAATAAAATCATATAGCCTTGTATATAATGGGATCCTTTATTAGAGGACTTTTTTCTAGAGTTAAATGGTAGCATTTCAATAATTGAACTGATTATTACAAAGTGGAGACCAATAAGATGAGATCTAGAGCTTCGTGAAGTAGTTGATACAAAAACGGGCTGATTTCGACTAATTAAATAGTGCTCTTTAAGAGAGAATAAACTAAAACAAGCTGAAACCGCGAACAGAGACTAAAGCTGATCGGCCAAATCGCCGAGTTATATGTACTACCACATTACAACATCTACTCATATGGATGAAAGAAAAAGTAATAGAGAAGAGCCTCGAGCTGTCTTTGATGTCTTGGACCTTGAGGATTATAATAGATCCTACTTTGAAGACTCTAATTAGCAATGTAAGATAAGATATATATACGATATAAATTGGTAAGTTAAGATTTGATTGTCACCAACAATCTGCCTAATAAAATAACCTGCTCATATGTGCGAATCTAGAGAGTGAAATTTATGAGATCATCTATATATATATATAAGAGCACGAAATCCATGGATCCCCTCATCTGTGGCCAATGTGGGGGCGTTAACTTGTGAAAAGAAACACACAGACACACACTCGCACTTACATATTACATGTACGATGTACATCTACCAAACATGCTCAGTCACCCATCTTCTTCGAAAAGACTGAGGTCAGGAGCTCTGTGTCTCGTTCACCCCAAGGAAGAAAAGGACGAATTCATGATGGTCTCACGCTGTTTTCAGCGCATTCTACCAACCGAGCAGCGCTGCTTTGTTCCCCGCAAGGCTTTTGTCATGTTTAACACTGCAACCGCAAAGCGAGAAGGATATGATGCTAGCTGACCAGTCATTTTTGTGCTGATCTGTACTAAAGTTCTCTAGTAATAATTAGGAGACAAACACACTATACCTGTACAAGTGTAGATGAAAAAGAAAAAGAGATCTGCGAACACATGGTGGATAAGTACCCATGTATGTTCAGTTTTGTGATGAGTGATTGCCCAACACTTGAGCGTTTCAGTTTGAGTGGCTTACTACTAATCTTTGCGAAAGCAAATGTGTGCCTGTCTATCGGCTTGTGGTGTGCAGGTAATATGCCTAGTGACAGTGGTCAATGGCGTGGAGAAGGTCGAGTAGAGGCTTGCTGTGCCGATGGACTGAGAGCGGTGAAGGGCGGAAACGGGGCTCGGACTGAGGGACCATGAGCGCCGGCGGACTAGCTGTGGTGGCTAGTACTTGGCACCGGCGAGCGCGACAAGATATGGAGGTAGACCGTGTTGGCCAAGTCAAGACGGTCAGCGAGCGAGTCGAGCAGGAGGCTCAGGGGACTCGGAGCTGGGTCGGGCGAGGACGAGGCGGCACGAGTCAAGCAGTTTGGTGGTTTGGACCTCAAAACCATCGGAGGACGGTTTCTGAGTTTGGGCCTCAAAACTCGGGGTTCGGTAGTTGAGCCGAAAGCTACCAGTGGCGGGTTTCGCGAGTTTGGGCCTCAAAACCCGGGCGGAGCTTCCGAGGAAGCGGGGATGACACGTGGCGGAATCCTGGAGGTTGCGTCGAGGCGACGACAACTCATGGCAGGAAGCGGGGCCGTCCATTCAAAATGCGGGAGATATTTTCCGGAGCTTGGACTGCAATGCTTAGGCTAGGTAGTTAACTCATGTATCTAGGGGGGTCTTTGGGAAATAGCCAAAACCCGATAAATAGGGGGTGAAGGGGTATCCCTCATCCTATCTCTTGAACCCTAATCATTTGCCCCAACTCACTCTCTCTACCCTCTCTCTAGTTCATGAGATCCCTAGGTTGATTTCACCAACCTCTGTAAGAACTTGAGTTTGTTGCGAGGAATTGGAGGTCGTAACCTCCGTAAGCCATGGTGGCTTCGACTTCTTGATCGTGTCCCTGTTTTGCTTTTGCTCCCTGTTTTTCCCGAGATGATTTCTCTTTGTAGGGAGTAGCTCTTGCAAATCCGTTTGAACCAAGTTGTTCGTATTCGTGAGGAGCATCTTTGCACCGAAGGAATTCCCCTCAAACCTCACGAGTGCGTAGATCGGGTGATTTCTTTGCGGTGTTCTTTGTTCTTGCCCCTTTTCCCCAAATTCTCGTTTCTCTTTAATTCTCACCAAATTGAGCGATGATTTCTTCGGGATAGCTCCCCAACTGTACAAGGATCATGCCTACAAAGTTTGGTTGCAGTTGGAGTTCATTTGGTTGAGTTTTGGGAAGATTTGACGGAGTGAAATCGGTTTTCGCGGGTTTACTGCGCTCTGTTCGTGAGCGTCGGACCACTTTGCACAAGCTCCGGACCATAGCCCATTGGTCCGGTGGTCTGCCCAAATTCCAGCAGAACAGCCCCTTGCATCGGACCATACCACCGGACCACTTGCATTGGTCCTGTGATACCGTCGGACCACTTGTCCGGAGCTCGGGTGCTCACTGGATTGCTGATTTTTCTGTCGGACTACCCTCCGGACCACCCACCAGACCATAGCACCGGACCATAGCGAGTGGTCCTGTGGTCTCGCCGAAAATCTGCAGGGAAACACCTAGCTTCGGACCTAAGCGTCGGACCATACCACCGGACCACTCTGCATGGTCCTGTGGTCACTGACTGAAGTAGGCCTGTGCTCGTTTCTCTCTCGTCCGAACTCCGAATCAAGTTCCGTTTGTTGCGTTGGATTCGTATTCACATAAGGAACATGATTAGGTACTTTTGAGACCAGTTCTCATAAGTATTTTTGGGTGTGCTCTTGCCTCTTCTCTCTAGGGTTAAGAGTACCGCTCTCGGTGTATCGGTTTCGAGTTCGTGGCTTCGATCGTTCTCCATCTTCTCCGACCGCTCCGCTGCACCTTTAGGGGTCTTCCTAAGGTGTCCACCTACTTGTTAGGTCGTGTGCGAGTCGGTTTCTTCCGAGGTCAAGTTTTGGGTGTGAGTTTGGGACAAGGGCCAAATCTTTGAGTTGAATTTTATTTAGCTGTCATTCACCCTTCTCTGGTCGCCGTTCTCGGTCTTTCAAGATTGATCGAGGTACAGACTGCCTTTACCACTAAACCTGTTGATCATTTATCGCCCATTATTTGGGAGATCTAGAAGGCTGGAGCAAAAGCTCATCTGATCCCTTGATGTACGGAGTACTGAACAAGGTCTCTTCAATCTGACTGACGGTAGCCATCAAAATAAAACAACAACTATATATATACTTCTCAAGTAGATGTACCTTTACGCATGTAATCATCGCAGATGGTACAAGTTATTGCTGAATTTTATTTCAGTAATTCAGAAATTCCAAAAAAAAAACATTTTGTGTTTTTTGGCATCATCACAAGTGAGTGAGTGGGTGACCACACCTTGGTTGCAGAAGGTGAAAATAATGGGAGCCTGATGTTTGGACTTTGGACACATTCTCTGTGGCATGGCATGGCTTCGATCATATTCATACCTGGGGTCAGTATCGTTTGGTTTCTGATATCTCCATGGAGTGAGATAGAAAGGGAAAGATAAACAAAATAACCAAAGGATCAAGGACATCACAAAAATTGATGATTGATGTATTGAGATCTCCTTGATGTGATGATTTTCTCCAGAAAGTAGAGCTGGACGGGTTCTTTGTCATGACCTGCCCATTGTCTGACTGTTCACTGATCACCAGTAAAGTTATTGTTACACTAAGCAACAATAATGGTTGCCACCTTTTCTTCTATCTGAAGATGTTTTGCCGTACGTAAATGTCTCTGTAGCCAGGTTGAATTTGAACACTCAGATTCCATCCATACATTAGAAGCATGTGTTTAGGCGTTTAGCTGAAGGCGAAGGCAAGCGCACAGTCTGTACGAGACCTGCAGCAACAAGACGGAGACCCATTCCAAAAAAAAAAAGGACGGACACCCCAAAAACACACGTGTTGATGGCCCAAATAAAGCCCCAAAGTCTTGGTATAATCATTGCAAAATTTGGGTGCATCGAATCCAAAACTATTTCAGCAAACACAATGAAAACATGAGTCGAAAGGGTAGAGAGATAAAGTGATATAGCCTTTTTACTGTGCTTAGAAAGTACCAAAAGTTATTTTCAGATCAAGGAAGTGTAACTTAGTTTCGGCATCTCCACACCGGCTAGACCAAACAATTTGAGTGAACACAATGAAAACATGAATAGATCAAAAGGGTCATCAGAGAGATCAAGTGGATTATAGCCCTTTTACTGTGATTGGAAGATACCAAAAGATATAGTTTTAGATCAAGAAATAAGTCTAACTTAATTTCAGCATCTACACTACACACCTGCTTTATATATATTTAGGTATAAAGGTCATTCCAATAGATAGTTTCATAGTGTTGTTTTCAAGAATATAGAAAGCAATAAAATATGGATAAAAGAATAACTCTTAATGCATAGTTTTATTCTGTTTCATAGACATTTAATTTCACGACTTATTTAGATTTGAAAACCGAGCCACAATTTGTTCCCATGAAACTCAATTCTTCTCCCTCTTCTAAAAAATATTGCCATATCATTAAAAATGTTTATATAGACCCTACTAAATATTGTAAAAACTCTCACTAATTAAGCCTAGACTAAATTCTCCTAATGCATCCTAAGCTATGACTATAAAACACTTATGCCACATTTAAATCCTTGAATTTAATAATTGTAATTTAAATACAGATTAGTTAAGCTAATATGGTTGTATATGGAATACATTTGTATATTAATGTGTGCCATACAAGAGACACTTATGTGTTGCATTTCTACCGTAGGAGAGTGAGTTGAAGAGCTTGTTATAAGTTGTAAAGTAGAAACATGACATGGTGATTCATAAAATCAAATTTTATCTTCCACTATGAATTTGAGATATACTTATATGGGAACTTTGTGAAGTTATGCAAATTCCAAGCTAAATAGCATAGTCTATTAAATAGATTTCAATTCTCCTATAATGAAAGGATCCAAATAGTCCCTTCATGAAATTTTTAGCTATTCTAAGTTGAACCATTTTAAGTTTGTAGAAAAGAGTACTAACATCTATTATATCAAAGAAGTAAATTATGAAGATACATTTTTATAATGTATGTAATAAAGCTCATCTAGTACCATAAATATCATTAGTCTCTTTTCTACGAAATCTTTCATACTTACTATTGTTTGACTTGGCATAACTCAAAGTTTCTTATGTGTTTAGACAGAGCTATGGAGTATCAAATAAAATTAGATGACATTTCAAGTCTTCTCGTTTAGCTCTAGATATATTAGCCTGCCTATGATTCTCGTCGTATGTACCAGCTAGCAATCACTCTGAAGAACGCATGGAGGTATGAGACAATAAGAGATCTGGTAGCACATATTATTGCTGAAAAAAATTTGTGTTGTTGCAACAAACACAATAAAGAACTGGACATTATCTATATCTGCAGCGCCGGGCGATATATATGATCGCAGACCACAAAGAGATAGAATATAAAAAGAAAAAAAAACAAATCTCTGCAGCTTCATTTGGTAGCATGTTAGAGCAAAATTAGGTTCTGTCATGACCTATGCAGCTATGCTCATTGTTTAATTGGTTACCCAATACCCAGTAAAATCAAACAGCATGCATGCAAGTAGTAAAATAAGCAACAAATAAATGGTTGCCACATTTTTGTTCTGAAAGATGTTTCGCTGTACGCTTAGGCAGGTTGAATTTGGACACTCATCCAGATTCAACATATTATGGAAGCAGCAGGTGTTGAGCTAAACGAGAAGGTAACAGTAACAGTCAGTACCGGCAACAAGAAGCAGCCCCCCCCCCCCCCCCCCCCCCACCCAACACACACACACACACAAAACATATGTTGATGGCACAAGAGTCTTCGCAGAATCATCTCAAAGTTTTGGGTGCATCGTCGAATCGAACTGTTTCAACTAACACAATGAAAACATCTATGAATACTCATTGGAGAGATGGAGTGAAAAAGAAGAACAACCTGACCAAGGGGTTGAAGTGAACTGATGTAAACTAGTCCGTGCAGTAGGAAGCCATGCTTTGTTCCTCACCACCGGCCAGAAACTGTGATTGCTCCCCCAGTAAAGTTGCAGACAATAAAGGAAAGAGACGATTAATTGGTAACGTTGGTTAATCAACGAATCCAACATATGCATTGATCTCATTCTTTTTATTTTATATATGTAATCTTTGAGAGTCCAGTGCCGTTCTTTATGTATGTGTAGCATCGAAAGAGAATAACCTTTTTATTGTGTTATTAGGAAGGTACCAAAAGTCTTTTCTTTACTTCCTCTATTTTATTTTACATATATTAGATCTGTTCTAAGTCAAGCCCTCCTAATTTTGACCATCAATTAATTTTCAATATATAGTTTTGCAACATGTGAATTATATATTATGAAAGTACACTACTCTAGATTTAGCAATCACTACCAGATTTAAATTCAATATCACTACTACCGGTCAATAGATCTAAGGCCTATTGACCGGTTAGGAGAGGCGTCCTCACTGTCCACCTAACTACACAATGTCCTGGCCCTTCACACCTTGAGGTAGGAGTGCTCACCTGACTCTGAGACTGCCCGCGTCAATCGGGCCTTTGTTTGGGGGGGGGGGGGGGGTGGCTTTGGAGTCGGGTGAGTATAGATACAATACCCATGACAAGGTAGCCATGCCCTTCAGTACCACACTTGTACTTGAGCATGCAGAATAGGGTGCGGAACGTCTAGCCCTATTGATGCATTTTTCTATAAACTATTATTAAAGTTAGATATATAAATTTGACTTAAGATAAAACTAAAATGATAACCTAAATGTTGGAATGTGGGGTCTCTATGTCCCTATTTATGGTCATGTTTGATAGAGCTCAAACTCTCAGAAATCAGAGCTCGTCACCTGTAACTTTATGAAAGCTTAGATCCAAAGCTACAGGCATATTAAGAACATTTACATGACTCATTTTGTTTATAATTTAGATGAAATGAAAAAATAGACTACTTTAATTTAGCCTACAAACTACAGATCCAATAAAAATCTTAGAGCTAGAACACTTGGATACACCAGCTAGCCAGTCGAAGAACGCTTGGAGATCCAATTGGGTAGAGAGAACTGCTTTAAAACGAGAATAATATTAATAGAGTATTAGAGATTAATTATAGAGTTAAATGTATGGTAGTCGTTCCTGAATTTGTGAAGGGGTGCCACTTAGAAGCCTATTATCTGACATGGTGTTGCGCCACGGTGACCAACGACGTGGGCAAGGCAAACTCCGTGTACACACACCTCCTTCCGTGTGCAGCCGCCGATGCTCCGGTTCACGGAGGTGACGATGAACCTGAAAGAGAAGCAGAGCTTGACGGTGATTTTGTTCTCAGCTGCGATTTTTTTGATGTAAATAGCGGAGATCAATCAAGCTGTACACGTGTCCTTGGGATATGATAATGCATTCTCCTAGCTAGTTCTTGCCAAGCACCGTACCAGCAAACTGCAGTCCGTCCATTTTTCTCAGCTCTGTAAGATCGATGTTGCCGTTCTATTTCTCAAACTCTCGAGAATGTAGCCAAGATCTGGTGAGGATATATGATCACACATGATCGGTCTTCGATCATGCCAACAAAATAGGACATGATCGACAACGTGTTCTTCAGCAACACAGGTGTGGGCGGCCGCCGCCGGCCGGCCTGTCAACAGGGGAAGACACATAGGCGTGGTGCCAGTGAGGCCTGGCCGCCGGCGAGGCGCGCGTGGGCCGCGATGGCTGCACGACGCGAGCGGTGGCACTAAACACTGCATCTGCATGCGGGGTGTGGCTGGAGGGCAGCGCGACGGCGGCCGACATGCATAGGCGGCGCGGCGGCTGGTGCAAGGGCGAGAAACATCCACCCGTGCTGTGTGTGCCACCATGGCAATGACATGTGCGTCAGGTAAATTGCTGATATGGTTGGTATGATCTGTGGTGTATCATTTAACAAGTTTACTGTGTGCTGAAAATGTATTTTCATAGTTTGTGAACTTGAGATCCCTGGACAAGTTCAAAGTCCGTCAATGCATTTAACTTGTAATTATATGTCTATGTATGTACAGTGTCGGACGATATATGATCACAAGACAGAGCAGAAAGAGGAAGAGAAAACAGATAATATCTGCGGCTTCGCTTGGTATAGAGTGTTATAGAGACAGATTGGATCATATCTTTTGGCACTGTCAACTAGGCCTTTTTGACAAGACATGCATATATGCATCACCTTGCAAAAGTGCCCTCGAGGAAAACATGGTGCCCTTTTCCATAGTTCCATCCATCATAGAGCATGTTATGTGTGTACGTGTATATATAATTATATATATATATATAATCTAATTCGTCACATAGCACTTTCTCGTTAAAAGTACCTCTGTTTTTTTTTGTGATTGGAAGGTACAACCGGAAAACATAAAGAAAGAGTGGAAAGAAATTCAGAGATGAGCGAAGCGCGTGAGGGACAAAACAAAAGGAAAGAAAAACGCGCTGGCTCGGCAGTCGTCTTCTTTGCAGACGTCCGGTGAGAAGACGTCGTTGAAAGACAACAGAGTCATTACTTTTTTTTTAGAGTTATACGGCTAAATCGCCCCTGCATGCCTTTCAACATTAGTTAAAAGACAACAGAGTCATTACAGCGCAGCAGATGGCATAACAACCGAATCGCAGAGTACGTAACCCATATCGAAACAACGAACTCAGACACAGTCTTAATACCAAAAAAAAAAGAAAAGAAAAACGCTGACCAAAGATACCAAGGGCGTGTTTGGAACGCTGTATCGGCCCAGCGACCAGGCTCAGACCAGCCACAGCCTGGTTGGTGGGGTGCAGGCTGCTGTGTTTCACTACTACAAAAATCATTTTTGCTGACATATTGTTTTTTTTCACAGACGGTTCACAATTTTATAACGCCAGTACAAAAAATAGGGTGGGCTCAGCAAGAGAACCGTCTGTGTAAAACCATTTACACAGGCGGCTGACATTATAAACCGCATGTGTAAATACTTGATTTTTGTAAACGACCTCTGATGGAAAAACTTTGTACATGAAAGTTGTAGATCTCGAAAAGTTATGAAACTTTGTAGTTCACAATTTTTTCATTTGAAATCATCTTGTCATCGAAAATTATGTTTGAATGTGTCAAATTTGAAATTTAAATTTTTGTAAACGACCTCGGATGAAAAAACTTGCTACATGAAAGTTGTAGGTTTCAAAAAGTTATGAAACTTTGTAGTTCACAACTTTTTCATTTGAATTTGTTTAGTGGCTCAAACAATCAATTTACACTCGGTTTAGTATAGAATATAAAGAAGTACTAACGAATCTAGACACAAGTGAGTCATGGGTGGAGTGGTAGAGGAGGTACCGCGCGAGGGTGAGGTCTCAGGTTCGTTCGTGAATTTTACGCGAAAAATGCGCGACTTGCGACTTCGACGGAGACAGGCGGTACTGCGCTTGTCCCAGAATTTAATTCTTTTTTTTCAATTTTAAAAACGCGATTTTATTCTGCGGATTAATACGGTGCTACATGAAAACAGCCCGCCGCCTGTACTGTGGGCCGATTAGTACTGACCCCTAGTACAGGCGGTGGACTTGACGGCCTGTATAAATGCCTCTACCACCGCCTCTAAAAATGTTTTCTGTACTAGTGTTTGGTTGTAGGCCTAAACCAGTCAGGTCCAGTAGAGATTGTGTTTGATTGAGCCTGGCCCAACGCCAAATATCACTAGAATGCACTACTGGAGCTCCAAAATCGCCATGCAAGAGCCGCGCAGAGCTGAGCCCCAGAAAAACGGAGGGGGTGTCGTTTCTTCAGAGCCAGGCCGAGAGGCCGAAAAAGCATCCCGAGAGCCAGGCCGAGAATGAGCCAAGGGACATCAAACACGGGAGGCTGCAGCGCAGGAGCCCGAGCCACCCTCTTGGCCCTCTCCCAAACACGCCCCAAAACTGAATACAAAACCACACCAGCGCCTAGCTAGCTCATCAGAGACACCCCTGGCTATTTGCCGAGTGTTTGTCTGTGCGGCCATCCATACTGCAAAGAGATTAATAGGTTAGGTTTTGAGTTGTTTTATTCATAACGTGAGTACTATAGTTATCGTAAAACGATCATAAAACAAGTAATTCTATGATGAACTACAAAATAAATACTCTCTCCAAGTCAGCTTTGACTTTCTTGATTCGTTCATTTGCTACGTACTCCCTCTACACTACTACAGAAAATCTTTTGCATGACACTTCAGAAATCTTAACTGTGGCGGTCAAACCTATAAACCGCCACGGTTAATGATAGGATTAACCGAGGCAGTCATTTTTTATTAACCGAGACGGTCATATTCAGCCGCCTCGCAAAATCAATTTTCAGAGGCGGACATTTTAAAGGGGCCACCTCGGTGAATTGGATGAGGACCAGCAAGGCCCATGAAATCATGGCCCATTCTATCTTATCGGACTACTATATATAAAGAACTTAGGGTTTCCTTCTCCTCCACTCTCTCCCTCTCTCTCAGCCGTCAGGCACTCCCTCCATCTCCCTCCCTCTCTCCCTCCTCTCCCACCTCTCCAATGGCGGGCGCGACCACGCGAAGCGGGCGTCGCATGGGCGGCGTGATTGCGGCTCGGGTGGCGAGGTCCCCACGTTGGAGGCGGTGGCGGCGGATCTGGGCCTAACCAGGCCTGGATCTAGGCTTTTTTGTTTTTTTTTCTGATTAACCGTGGCAGTTTTTTCGACCGCCATGGTTAAAGGCACTATTAACCGTGACCTTTGATCCGTGGCGGTTGAAAAAACCGTCACGGTTAATCATTTTTTATCGCCACCGTTAATGTTTTCTGTAGTAGTGCTATCTCGCTCTAAATAGAAGGCATTCTTACTTCCTCAGAAGTCAAACTTTGACTAATTATGTATAAAAGACTATAAATATTTATAATTTATAATATATAATTGGTACCATTAGATATTAGATAGATCGTTCAATATACTTTTATAATAAACTTATTTGGAAATATAGATGCATTTACATATTTTTTTCTAGAAATCTAGTTAAAATTGAGAAAATTTGACTTACACATATTCCATAGCAAAATAGATGTAACATAATTAGAATGGAGGAAGTACTTATTACAGACAACACACACCTGAGTTTCAGCTGTTCACATTATTGTACGTGGACGACACTGTGCATGGACTACAACTGCTGACACACACCTTTATCAAGATCTCTGTGTCACATACAACAGGCCTACAGCTACAGCGTATAGGATAGGCGCGCCATGTGCACCATGTCGTCTTAAGCTTGTTGGCGTCGACGATGACTTTATTATGGATCCATCTAGAAATTAAGACAAATAAAGCATGAAAGAGAGGTACTCCTTCTGTTTCTAAATATTTATCTTTTTTTTATGAGAAACAACTTTAATTAAATACCATACATATTAAAAAATATTAATATTTATGATGCATAATTAATATCATTAGTTAGATATTTGAATATAATTTTTTAATAAATTTATTTAGAGATATAAATATTACAGGTGTTTATTATAAATTAAATTAAATTTATCGATATGTAAATTATTCCTGATAAATAGGACAAGTATTTAGAAACGGAGGGAGTACTTACTGTGAAGTTAGGTGGTGAGACAGCGAGAGGAAAAGCTACCGCGTGACAGAAGATGTGTTCTCGCTCTCTAGTCTCTACTTTTACTTTACTATTTAATTTTTTACCTGATCGACTGAGATCACCATGGAAAGTTACCTGACATATGCATGATTTCCACCGTTGGTTTTTTCACCTGCCGGGGCACATGATTCTCATGACGACAATGATCTCCCAACGGCATATTCCGTCTCCCATCTTTTTTTTTGGGCACGCACGCACGCACGGCTCCGGCTTTTAGTCTTTTCATTTCATATGAGAAAGCCAATTCCAATGCAAATAAAGCATATATTCTCCAATCGACAAGGCCAGACCGCCAGATCGGTCGTTTTCAATTCGAAGAATTAAGTAGACGCTGGAAATGAACAAATTAAAAGATAAGCAGGATTCTTGACGAAGCTTAGCTACCAAATGAAGCTGGGACCCATGCATGTTATTGCCGTCACCCACACAACATAATAATGTCTTAGTTTCTGATCTAATGAATGAAAGTAACCAACACACACGTACAACATCTATGTCTGATGATATATGATAAAGGTTTACAAGTTTTAATTTGAAGGTATAGCATGTGGTGTTGGTGGTTAAAAAAAGGGAGAAGTCTAGCTAGTATAGTGGATAGATAGGTAGATGCTTTGGGTCTGATCAACCATGATTATTTGTTGGGCCATGCATGGCAGACACAACTTGGTCCTCTGCCCATGGGCTTTTGCCCTAAGACGTTGAGCCTAATAATGGACTCTTGTGTGGTCCTTACCCCCGTACTATCAATGGGTTGACTCACTTGCCCAATGCACTAGCACACTACTCTATCTAGTCCCTACATAGTACATACTGAGATGACGTACTCGCTCCATCCAAAATAAAAACAACTACTTGATTTATCCTAATTAAGATAGATTATTTTAAATTTGACTAAATTTATTTGAAAGAGCTAGTGCCAATATTTGAACTAAGGGTGTCCCCAACAAGGCACACGTCAGCTAGCTAGGAGGAATAGTGAGCCAATCAGTAGCAGAGAGACGACAAATCCTCCGCGCTAGTGATTGAAGAATCGCTTAGCTCGCACAGTCCACGAGAATTTTCAAGTCACTGACACATCTTTCACTACGCAGTTTCTTGTCTTTTTAAATATTATTAGGGAACACGTCAGCCGGTGATTTACTCCCCCCGTTGCGGACGCCCTAAGGGGCTTGAGTTTTCACCCTGTGTTGGCTGCCAAAAATTAAGTATGAAGGTCATAACCGGCCGGTCATATATATTACAAACTTGAATTACTAGTTACTTACTATGGTGGAGCTTCTATTATATTATGAAGGGGCCCATGCATGCATGCCCCCTCCTTTCTCAGATCTTTTGAGCAAGCACTAATAAATAAATCGGACACTCATTTGCAAACAAAAATAACTAATTGAGCAGTTATATATGCTGGGTAGTTTGTCACCACTACATTTCTCTTCAAGCACTGCATGCCACTGGTGCATACTCAATAAGTCACTTTCCAACAGTTGGAGATTGGCACACCACTAGCTTAGCAACTAGCTAGCAGTTTAATTTGGTGTGGAATGTTCTAGCTAGCCAAATTATATATGTAGGTTTCATCATTTCCAACCAAATACATATACGCAGATTATATGTATGATATTAATTTATTAGCCTGATGCATGGTTCTTTACTATGGTAATTAAGAAGTCCTAGGTTATTCCATTATCAGGAAGGAAGTTCTAGCACTACTAAACATATTTCATCACCACCGTTTTCACAAGTCAGATGTAATAGTGAGCGGTGATGTGAATCGACACCACCATTGGTTTGGAGTTGGCATTGAAAACAAAAAATATAGTTGTACCCATTGCCGCACATCTACACCCGCCACCATCCACAACCATGGTCCATCCGCACCGTCGGCCGTGCCCATCGACACTGTTGCCAGATGTCCAACCTGCAACCACCTAGCCTCTAGTAGCCACATCCGCACCGCCACGCCTCGCTAGTCCACCGCAGTGCCACACCTTTCCCTAGGATGTGCCGAGCCTGCCCTGATTTGCCTCTCTTAGAGCATCTCCAAGAGATTAGCCAAATCGTTTTCTAAATGTAAATTTGACTATTATAAAAAAAATGTGTCTCCAACAGACTCTGTAAATGACTCTCCAAATTTAGAATATCTTCATTCCAGCTTATTCGCTCTCTATCTTTGGATAGCCTACCTCACTAGTCATCTAGATTCTTCATTTTACAGTCTGTTGGAGTAATCTAGTATTATCTATTTTAGAGAGTAACTAAATCACTAAATTTGACTAGTATGTTTACAGAGTCTCTTGTAGATGCTCTTAGTCGTGGAGGTGTAAGTGTAGTCGTCCTGGATCTATAGCACTGGCGGAGTAGGTTGAGGCAACAGCTGTAGAGGAGTACTAGTAGGGGCATAGGTAGGGGCAAAGGGTGAGTAAGAGAGAGAGAGAGCTAGGAGTTTGTGGTTTGAAGAGGTGGTGAAAACTGTCCTAATTTTCATCGGTGGTGAAAATTATTTTTACCGTCGGCCGATGGTGAAAATGTATCATCGCTAATTTTAATTATAAAATTGGCTGTGAAAATAGTGTAGACTATTAAAATGGTTTATGTGGTTGTAAGCTGCTAACTTATTTTGTATTGGATGATGAACTAAGCCGGCCCCCAAATGTAGTGGCGCTTTGCATTATATGTTGTTTTTAAGAAAATTCTAAAACATATTTGCATGCAGCTAGTTGTGCATGCATGCACAAGACTCCTGGTGAGAGAAAGGGATGTATATAGGGGACAATTTATCCATTCTACTCAACCCTTGCATCCATGATTCGTTGATTCTAGGAACAAGGAGCCAAATGCACTTATGTTCCTATATATGATTGTCATGATCAAAGCTCCATGCATGAACACGTCAGGAAAATTATTTCTGGCAAGACGTCCTGGGAGATGGTCACCTTCACAAGAACATAAACAATCTGTGCACTGTTTCTTGTGCTCTGCTAGCTGCTACATGCCGAACTCTCCTCCATCAGCACTCATTCCTCGCATGGCATTATTGTACTTTACCACCGATCGTTATGGTGGACTGGATTTCTGCTCTTCAAATATTGGTTTTTGTTCCTCTTTGTTAGCTTATTATGTTATATGTGCATCAAGTCTCTTTCTCTCTCACACACACTTCTTGTTCCTCTTTGTTAGCTTATGTATATATGTGCATCAAGTATTTTCCTCTCTCGCATGTACTCTCCGCGTCAAAAAAATGTCATCCTTGCTTTTCAATGAGTTAATCAATATAATCTCATGTTTGATTAAATATATAAAAAGAAGACTAATATCTATGATGCATAATCTAGTCAAATTTAAGAAAGGTTGATTGAGTCCAAATTTAAGACTCCTGGTGAGAGAAAGGGATTGCATTCTTTTTAAAACGTACACTACTGTAGTAAAGGTTTCTAGGGCACTACTACAATAATAAACTTAACTGACGCGGGCAAAAAGGATTTCCCGAGGTGAGCAACTCATCCGCTTTGGACCAAAGGTCGCCTAAATCAATCAATTCAAATGCCCGCTTTAGTTAATCAAATAAAAAAACAAAAAAGGTAAGTAAAACAATGGACAAGCCCAACGAGTCCATCCACGACGTTGAATCTCATCCATCGGATTTGCCATTGTCTGATCTCGCCCTTCACTATCCCCACAGTTGCTCTCCTCCTCAACTAGATCTGGGCATCTAGAGCGCTGCCAGGGAGGAGGAGGGTGCCAAATCCCCCGCCTAGGAAGAGGTGCCGCCCGCGCCTGCACGAAACCGCGATCTTGTGCCTGAGAGCGAGGGAGAGGAGGGGCGTGCTCGGGGATAGGGAGGAGCTGAGATAGGTGTCGTTGTTGGGATCGGGTAGAGGAGAGGGAGCCGGTCAGAGGAAGTGAGGAGATGAAACCCTAAGTTACTTTTTATACTTGAACACGCCTATCGGGCCTTGTCTGGGCTAGCTGGCCTCCACCTTTTTTTTCTCACTCGGGCCAGTTAGGAGGTCTACCTACAAAAATGGAGGCATTTTTAGAGGTTGGTAAGAGGTGGTTAATTGTGACCGCCTCCGTTAATAAAAATGACCACCTTCGTTAGTTCCAGGTATTAATCAATACTGACGGATTTTGTAAAGGCCTCGATTAATGTTTGTGTAGTTCATTCCTTGCAAAATCATTTGTGTAGTAATGGAGATGCGGTGTCTGCCAGCTTATAGCAACAAATACTTATTAATCAAGAACTCTAAGAAAGAATGGCTACCTCTAGAAATCTAGAGAAAAAAACAATCTACCCTCTCATGAGCCGAACACTGTCTCTGAGTATACTTGTGAACCCACCTCTAAATCCACTCTGAGCCTTTTGACTTCCTTCCTTGCCCATGCCCCGTCCTCCAAAGGAGATCCACTACCAACTTTGTCCATAATGAAGCATGTCCCTTTGGTCTTCCACTGTTGTCATTCGTCTCTTCCAAAGGTGATCTTCCATTGCTGTTGTCTGCCTCTAAGCCCACAGATTTAAGGTAGTGTTTGGTCGGTGTGATAGGATGGGATCGAGTGGGATGATTCCACTTTAAGGATAGAGTCATCCTCCTTGGGATGAGTTGCGGGCGCATGAGGAAAATAGATGAGTGTAAGTAGTGAGCGGTGGCATAGGCAAGTGAGCTCAGCACCGACCATACCAACAGCTCACCTCTGTCGCCATCTATGTAGCAGGTGAGGAAGAGGCGGCGGCGCCAATAGGCATGATAGAACAGGGGAGGAAGAGGAAGAGCGAAGTTTGGCGTCGCCTCGTGCACTAGCCCTGTGAACGCACGGGCAGGATCTGACCCTTCCGCCACCTGGTTAAGCTCGTCGACAGAGGACCCGAGCGGCCCTGACACCAAGCGGCCAAGGGTGTAGTTTCAGTGTAATGGACCTTGGATATTTTCATTAATTGAGGTTCTAAAAATGGTATTTATTTTAAGAGGCGGACCTCTAAGAAGCATGTCTCATTTAATTAATTTTCATTGATAGTTTTTTTTGTGGAACAATCTCTGTAAATGAACAGACCACCTGTGTTGCGAAGTTTCACTAGCTATTTGAAGAGAGGGTATTAATTTGTGACCACCTACAAGTCACATCGGGTGTTTGGATGCTAATTAGAAGGACTAAACATAAGTTGATCATAAAACTAATTACAAAAGCCGTGAATAATTCACGAGCAGATCTATTAAGCCTAATTAATCCATCATTAGCACATATTTATTATAGCACTACACTATAAAATCATGGAGTAATTAGACTTAATAGATTCATCTCGCAAATTAGTCTCTATTTGTGCAATTAGTATTAGCTTTATAATTAGTCTATGTTTAATACTACAAATTAGAGTCAAATATCCAATTTGCCAGGGACTAAACTTTAAGAAGGGAAGTCAAACACCCCATAAACTTATTCTTTACAATTGACTTGTGACAAGCCCAATTTTGTCATCTAGCAAAACAGTAAACTTGATCGATTTGTAAGTGACTATTGATGAAGTACTTTTCACCATTGATGGGCCAATCTAGGTCGATCGTAGCATATATGCTAAATTGCAGAGATGTCATATCCTATATAATGCTAGCAACCTGTCCATTTATCATTGGCAATAAATTAAGTTTGTTTTTTTCTTGACAAATTTATACATGGCTACAAAACATGACAGCACGAGTTATCAGTTAGTTTAGGTTTCTCAACGTCAGCCTACTAGTAGTAGGATAACAAATGATCTTTCTCTTTCCATGTAGGGGGGAAGAAAAAATATCAGGCATATTGCATGGTCCAATAGTATTTTCCACGAACCTCGAGTAGTAATCTAGTATAGCTAGTGGTAAAGAATAATCTTGGATATTTCGACATTTAACCAAACAGGACGATGATCATAAATTAAGATGTGACTAGTTGTGAAACATTTCAATAAACAATGTTGCACATATAATGCTAGCTAATTTTTAGCCATGAATGTCACACATCAAATCGATTTAGCTAGTTAGGTACACTTTGTCCCAAGAAAATCAACTACATTTTGTCACAAGGTGAAAATAGTTACAAAATGCGTGGAAGATCTAAAAATGTGTTGATAAATGTCTCTTCACAATAACAGTAAAAACAAATTTACTTAATGGCTATCTAAAAATGAAGAAGTGAGGGCCCAGCCATTACCAAAATATTATAGTGAGGTGGGATTTTTCTTGTGTTTTGGTAGTTAAAATTTAGTATAAATTTTCCCTAGTAAATGACTCCTAGTGAAATTTTCATGTGTTATGACTAGTGGTAGTGTTTTATTACTGTTTAAAACACTAGGAGAACTCCACCATTTTGGTAGACCCGTCACGCCGGTCCCAAAACCAATTTAACCCATTGCACGTTCCTTATATTTCTTATTTCTTTTCTCCATCGATTAGTGTAATTAACTGGCAATGGCAATTAACATATCGAATCGAGACAGGTACGTACCTGTGTATATAAATGTGCTGACATGTGATGGAAAGATACCTAGGCAGAGGCAGAAGTGAACGTAGGTGCGCACAGCTTTATAACAATTAGGGGGTGATGCCGACCATTGATCAAACTCATCTCCATGCATCCATCTCCATCGACCTCTCCTAGCTTGTGACAAAAGCCCCATTAAATCATTTAATGAGATCGATGAACGTGTGTTAGCTGTCGATCTACATCTACATGTCGCCGATGGCACCAAACATTTTGGGCACATCCATCCTGTGAACCCTACCATGGCCATATACTATACGTCTAATAACTTGAGACCCATGGACAAGCTACGATTAGATTACCACAAGAAAACAAGATCAGAATGTAGACAAACATGCATGCTATAGCTGCATATTTGGTCAGAGAAGATATAATAATGCATGAAGGTGAAATGATGAATAATAATTTGCAAGGAGTTTCTTTTCAGAGATCTGATGAATTTTTGACAGATCCTGATCGATCTTGCTATAGTAATTTAGTATAACTTATATATATATATATGCTTGCGTCTTAACCTACCAATCTGCTGTTATTTATATACACCAACAGAAACTCCAAGGAGATAGGAGCAATTAATACGAGGCTGACTCGTTGAGCATGCACAAAAAAGTTACAAGCCTTCAGTATAGAATAAAAGGATGTGTGCTGCATGAGGTGAATATGGCGAGTAGAGAAATGGTACATGTGCATATGCGCATGCATATGTGCCCCACACATAAGCTGTAGCATCACAATCAATGTAATAAATAAAAGGTAGTCGATCTTGCACAGTGTGTGATCAGCTGATTATTAAACCAACATGATGCTGGGATATAGTTTAATTATATATATGCAAGCCAAGGATCAGTGGAGGGCAGACAGAGAGAGTGGTGGCCGTCACTGGTGGCCATGCATATGGCTCCTCCTCTTTTTCTTGTCCAGTTAGTTAGTTATATATATATTGCCTGCATGGATCTGCAGGTGGCCCCATTCGATCGATATATATATATAGTCTCGTAAATTATTATAGTAATTACTGTAACTTAAAATGATATATGATTTGTTTGTGATCTAGGTGTGTGTTTAGTTTAGAGGTTAGAGGTTGAGTGATGATGGGTCCGGCCACTGAAAGCAATGCCCCTCCGACCCGTCAATCATATTTCCACATCAATCTCAAGGCCATATCTTCGTCCTGATTCATTATTTCACCTTTCTGGTTAATCATCTTCTTTCTCCCACCTTCTGTTCTTCAAGTTTGGTGTAGCTAGTAGCAGAAGTATAGTAGCTACGTCGTCGTATATATACTCGATCGTATGTAGAAATTGAAGCTAGCATCCCTACTTTCTTTGTATATATATTGGAATATACAAACAAATTCCTTTAGAGCCTGTTTGCCATACCCCTAAAGAAAGAATGTTCTAGGCTAAATCTGCGAGGCGCGGAGAGCTCCGCCAAACAAAAACCCAGCCCTAGCTTGAGAATCTAGTTTTACTGAAAAGTGATTAATTGTATATTGATTCTGTAAAGTGATTCTATAAGATAAACTAGAATATAACTTGAAAAGTAATAATTCATTCCACACACAGAATCAGAACATCTGATTACTCTAGCAATCATGCATGATTCATGTTCTTCAGCAACATTAGCTAGCTGGAGTAGCTAGCTATTAGCTAGGTAGCTGCCAATGCAATATAATGCAAACCTCGGATTAATTTGTCCATATGCATTTGTCATATAATATAATGGGGCTAGGCATTCATGATCGTCTTGCACACATCACGCAGTGCCGGAGAGTAGGTAAGCTCGCTGATCATTGCTTGTCAGACTGAACAGTCGTCGACACTACATGCATGTAACAACAGTACGCCATGCATACTACACGTACTGTCACTGCTGTGCCGTTCGTTGGCTATTTAATTACATGTTTGGATCATGGTCACATGCGTACCTGTTGGTGTTGCCTGCCTGCATTGTTGCCTCTAGCCATTGTATTCTTGAATCTTGACCGATGCTGCAATGGGGCAATGCATCAATGGCTAGAGGGAGGCAGACAGCAGAGCCTAGACAAGCTAGCTGCCTGCTGCGTACACCGGCCACCACCACGTGTTCCGTCGATGTATCGTCGCAGAGGGACGTATGTACGCACTGGCCGTCGATCGATCGGCCAGCCATGAGCCATTGCATGTGCATGTGGCTGCATTGCATTGCATGCTGGGCCGGCGACGAGACGACCCATGCACGTACATCCGTCCGTCCGACAAACCTCTGGAAATAATACGACGAAATGCATGCATTGGTGGCACAACACAAGTAACAGCTCATGCCACACGTACAGCATGCACTACATGCATGCATACTATTACTACTTCACAGGCAGCTGATTAGTTCGTCATGAAAAAGTAAAAGAGAATAACATAGTACTCCCGCGCGACATTGGAGTACTAGCTACTGTCAATAACCGTACTCACGCATGATCAGAATTATATTACCGTTAGAGGCTCCGTTTAGATCATTTCATTCGGAGGAATTTAAATCTACTTTATAAGTTAATCTATTTAGTTTGAAATTTAATATTTTATTACTTTTCAGAGTTTAAGTATAAGTCTATCTCAAATTCATAAGATAAAAAATAAAAAATTATTTTATAGATCATTATTCCATAATTCACTTTGCAACTTATAACACAGCGGAGCTAGCGCCTAGCGGTGCTGGATCGGAGGGTCAGTGTGGTTGTCAAATCACTCCATCTGCTAGCTAGTTTGGATGTCAGGGTGAATGTCACAGCCTCACTTGCATGCATATATAGCATGATGACATCACCAGTCTAACAAGCTAATAAGGTGTGTGTTAGGCGCGAGAGAAACATCAAGGTGCATATATTTTCTACCATTTTCTTTTTTGAACACATCAAGTTTGAGGTGCTTATTTCATATAGAGTCTTTTCATATATATATTTCCTTATTATTTTTTCTTACAATGTGTGCTTCTAAGAAATTAAAACAAATTCGTTTCTCTGTTACTTTTTCCTTATGAAAACTAAAGCAAATTAAGAAAAAAAACGTGCATTCTCACGTGTGAATAAGATGGAAAGATATGGGTTCATCAACTGGTACAGTCTACTAATTAATAATATTGTGCAGCACCAAACGCTTTAGAACCTGGCATATTACGTTGCAAACCTCTCTTTTCTGCCAGAAAGTAATCAGCCCAAGCAAACGGCGGCCTGTTCGCTTGGCTGTTTTTTTAATCGATAAGCTACGGTTGATTCTGTTTTAACTGTTTTTCTGTAAGACAAAAATACTGTTTTAGTGGCTGATAAACCAAGCGAATAGAAGCACTAAATATTCCATCACATAGCCACGTACGTAGGTATTCAAACAAACTTAAAAAAACAACACAAAGAAAATAGGCACTAAAATATATATGACAATGGTTACCATATTTACTCATGAAGGTCTGGAAGCCTCAAATATCAAAGAAAACTCCCATCTGAATCTCAAGAAAACAAAAAAAGGCAAACAAAATAGAAAAAAATGCACAGTTTATTTACAAACTTTAACAAAAGTTTTGTCTTTAGGACATAACATCCCATCCATAGACAATTACTACTACCTTTTCTCTTCCACTGCATAGGAAGGGAGAATTTTTTATTAATTTTAACATTTTTTTTAACTAAATTTAAGTCTAACATCGTTTCATTTTTTTTATTTCTAACACTTTTGGCCGCTCCATCAGTCATGGAGCGACATTTCTCCTTTGCCGCTCCATGCATGGTGGAGCGGCAACGTGCTGACTCAGCACACGACCGGTCAAAGCGCTCGGGGTGGGCCCGTCCTTGTCGCTCCATGATCTGCGGAGCGGCAAGGCTGCCGCTCCCCAGATCATGGAGCGGCAAGGGGGACGCCCTATTTAACCGGTAAGTCCTCTTTCCCCCCCCCCCCCCTCTCTCTCTCGTCCCTGTTTTGTTTTGCTGCTGCTGCTCGGCCTAAGCGCCACCGAGGGCGACTCCCACGATGTCGCTGCCTGCCGGCCGGCCATCCACCCTCCCCAGCTGCACGTACCCCCCCCAGCCGTCCTCCTCCGCCGTCCTCTCGCCACCCGCACGTTCTCTAAAGGTTAGTTTATTTAGTTGAATTAGTAAAGTGAGTAGTATAGTTTTCTTTAGTTTACTTACCTTAGTTTACTTTAGTATAGTTAGTGTACTTAGTTTAGGGTTTAGCTTACCTTAGTTAGTTAGAATAACTGGTTACATATGTACTTGAGTTAGTTGATTAATAGGTATTTGTAGTTGAGTTATTTTGATTAATTAAGTAAACTAGTTAGTAAACTTTGTTTAGTTTAGTTATTATATTTACATTATATGTCATTTTTTAATACATACGTACCGTTGTTTTATTTGATGTTGGTATATGGAAGACTTGTATCGTACGGAGTATTAGAAAAAGCGTGGTTGACCTAGGGAATTATACATCGACAGTTCTAGCAAGGATGACCCCGTTCCTCTTGAACTTCCGATCCCTAACTGTGATTGTGGTCTTCCGGCCGACATACAACAGTCGAGGCATCCGGACACCGCGGCTCGTTGCTTCTACACATGCAACCGCATTTGCGTAAGTAATTGTTACGTTACCTCATGTTCATCAATTTTTTCTTCTTCAGTTACATTTTCAATTTATACAATTTTGTTTTGTAGGACCATACGAGGTGTTTTTTCTTTTAGTGGATTGATGGTCCAGAAAAGTGTGATCCTTCTTTTCTCTACTTGGAACTTTCATAACACCACCGAGCGCTTCAAGCGGTGGGTTCCACCTCCGCCTAACCCTCCTCCAATGACGAATGAAGAGAAGACCTACGCCGCAGCTAGACGTCTGAAGTCGCCTCCTCGGTGCCATTGCGGAGAGCGAGTAGTGATCAATCCTAACAATTTGAATGAGTTCATTTGTCCTCTGCAGCATGAAGTAAGTGGTTGTATGGTGATAAACTCTCGTATCAGTTGGCAAATGTCATATCTTTTTGTTTTCATGTACTAATACCTATTTACCTATTGTTTTGTAGAATTTTTCTATGCCTAGGTGTAGTTTCAAGGAATGGCTCTACAGTCCTAAGGATCTTTGGCCACAGCCAAAGGAAAAGGAGAAGCATGTGGAGCCGGCGGACGAACCCGCTAAACCTGTTGTGATGTGCGAATGTGGTGTGCAATCCAACTACGGCTTACTTCCTTCTGAGCTAGGCATTGGCCACTACTGTGGCCATATGATTGACTACGATGCGGTTTGTTTTTTGACTCCGTAAATTCAAGTGTACGTCAATTTGTTTTGGAATAATTTATCTAACTATTTGAATAGAGTACTCGGAAATGCATGTGGGAAGGTTCATATGGCAAGAAAAAATTAGAACGCAAGTGCAATCTGCTTAGCACGCCAAGCCTTGTTGTACTTCACATGATACTGAACAAGGTTAAATATGTTCACCTGTAACATTGACACTGAGACATCGTTGTCCTTGTCAACAGTAGCCAGAATACGTCGACCAAGGTAACGTGCAGTGAGGTGCGGATGAATTTCATTCCCGCTGTTAGACAAGCATGTGTGGGGTTGGACCACTGTACTTATCTTCCACTTGCCATCACGCTTCTTCCCTGCAGTAAGCCTCCACATGCATGGGAAACCTGCTTTACAGATAATGTGATACCTCATCTCTTTGTTAGAATGAGTGACAACATAAGGTCTGTGGTGAAACACAACATAGTCTTGAAGAAAAAGCTTCATTTCTGACATTGTATTGAAGACCATGCCCTTACTAAGCATTAGGTTCTGAGGGTTATGCACTGACTGCCTGCACATCTGCAAACCCGTGTCACAAACTGTCATATGTATCATGCTAGCTGTAGTTTGGAATGCCAGTAAAAGGTACATCACCATCACTCAACTGTTTTAGTTTATTATGTGTGTAAGGGGGAGGTGGAACATACTGATGCGGTTCACTAATCCTACCCCATGGATCATAATAGGGTGCACCACCCTCTGGTAAATCATGGACCAACATGCCATGAGTCGGTATTGCATGAAGTGCCGAAACAGGAACATATGAGGGTGTAGCATGAGCCGGTACTGCATTAGGAAGCACCTGTGTCCTCTGAGCAGGTGTACCCCCTTCATCCTCATCCTCAGACTCAGAATCACTGCTAACAACATCAGGGACCCTCTCATCTTCAGCTTGCTCCTCCTCTTCACGTTCAAACCCCCTCACATCATAGTCGTCATTTACACGACCTTCTTCATGTGTATCAAACTGCTCCTGTGTCAACTGACCGTCCATGTCCATGTTATCCGGAGTTTCGTCTCCTTGTACACCAAATTCTTCATCACCGCCTCCAACACCCTCATCAACATCCTCCAACCTATAGCCATTCTCAACAACCACCTCAGCCATGTGTGCATAACAACTTTGGAGGATCCTAAGATAGCGGGTCCAGTGAATAGGGGCAGACAAGGACATCAAACCATAGTTTGAAAATTTTGTCCCACTATCAAATCTACCCCTAATTGTGAAATCACCACCAAACTTGGAACTCAAGCGGGCACAGAGGTCAATGAAGGTTGGTGGTTCATCAAACCATTCTAACTCCTCTTCCATATCCTCAAACACACCATCTTGTTTCCTAACACTTCCACCATAGAAAACCCGAACAGAACAATCCATCTACAAAACCATTCCACCGAAGTTTATCAAATGGTCGATTTTGTAGCGTCTACAATTATTAGCTAATTAACAATAAATCCTAAAGAACTACAATCTATATAAGTAACAATAGTCTAGCTAACTACTATTATCTAGCTAACTACTAACAATCTATATAAGTATACTAACAATAGTCTATATAAATTGTCTAGCTAACTATTATTATCGTAATTAATCTACACAAGGTAACTAAGAATAGTCTAACTACACTAATTTATAAGCTACTAAACTCTAAACTACTAATTTATAAGCTACTAATCTACACAAGGTCACTAAAAAACTAACCTAACTAATAAAACTAACCTACAAATAAACATTAAAAAGCAAAAAAATACAAAAAAATACCTTAGCACACCGGGAGGAATCCGATGGAGGAGTGGGGAACGGCTGCCGGGACAGCTCCCGGGGCAGCGGCGGGGTGGGCATGGCGGCGTGGGGAGGTGGGGGCCGGGACGGCTGCCGGGGTAGGGGCGGGGCGAGCAGGGCGGCGTGGGGAGCTGGGGGTGGTGGGGGTCAGGCACCGGTCGGCGCGCAGGACCGGTGGCCGGGGCAGCGGTCGGGGCCGGCGGGCCGACGAGCGGTGGTGGCTGGCGGCGCAGAGTGGAGGAAGGTGGCCGAGCGAGAGAGAAGGAAAGTAAAAAAAAATGAAAGAACTGACTGGTTAAACGGCCTCCCCCTTGCCGCTCCATGATTTGCGGAGCGGTAGGGTTGCCGCTCCATGGCTGGGGGAGTGGCAAGGGCAGGCCCACCGCGCACGCCTTTGACCGGTCTTGGCTGAGTCAGCATGTTGCCGCTCCACCATGCATGGAGCGGCAAAGGAGAAATTGCCGCTCCATGGATGATGGAGCGGCCAAAAGTGTTAGGAATAAAAAAAAAGTGAAACGATGTTAAATTTAAATTTAGTTAAAAAAGTGTTAAAATTAAAAAAAATCGGAAGGGAGGCCTACATGTGGCTCGCCTCACTGGCCATCCTCATATATATCCATATTCCACATTGACATCAACAAGGGTGTACAGGACTATCCTACATCCACCGCTGCTAGGACCACGTCGATGGCCACTTCAAGACTCCTCATCAACGTCGCAATCCTCCTTGGGTTCATCCCTGCAGGAAGGAGCCCTGTGTGAGCGCATGAATGTCCACCACCCCGCCTAACTAGAGTTTGGGCAGCCACAACCATGATGCCCCCTAGTGGATTGTGCCCATTGCCACGTCTTGAAACTGTTGTGCAGTGCGTGGAGGCACTCCTCCACAACAACTGCATAGGACCCGAAGCACGATGGCCATACTTCAAGGAGAGGCACTCCTCTACAACAACCGCATAGGACCTGAAGCACGATGGGCCACACTTCAAGGATCCTCCTGAGGTCAGGCACTGAGACACGACATGCCTCCATACTCAGTGTCTAACCTCACCCTCATGGATGCAAATAGAATAAGCTTGATCAGGCCAAGGGCATGACCTATTTGGTGGGGGGAGTCTACGATGACCCGAGGTGTATGATGCAGACCTATGCCTCTATCTTTGCCATACCTTCATCCATCTGGGCCTCCACAAGCATGGCATTTGTGACTTCCAGCGATTCCTTCACCTCAGCGACCTCCCCATGTGCTTCCTCAAACAATGTCTCCATATCGCTCGTGGCAGCACATAGTTCTTCATCCTCCCACTGAGCATCCTCAGTGGCCCTAGAGCCTCGCCTCGTCCCTTATGCAGGTCCTCAACGTTCGGCAAGGCGAACATGGCGGGGAAACAAGTGGAAACTTATTAACCAAGGGGATTGACTAATGCCAAGAACGACATTAGTTGATGGTGCCACCGTGAAAGCCCGATGGTGGCATCAAAAGCACCCACATCATGGGAGGGCACCTCCTAAGAAGTCTCTGCATTCCATGATGGAAGCAAGGTTCAAACAAAGAAAAAAGAAAGAGAGGCGAGTTGGATGACTGAATAGAACCATGGCGAGACTAACAAACGCAACTCTAACAACTAGCATAGAATTGGTGGCAACCCATATCCACTGGATGCTACCTCATGGAGGCACTTCCATGGGTGATCAAAGTGCCCATATTCATCGACGCTTGAGATGTCGGTGTAGGGGACACTACAACCACTAATGGCACCCCCACTCCACCCAAGAAAGTGGGACATGTTGGCTCAAAACCATCCTAGAAATGGGGCTATCAGACGAAGGGGAGAGACCATGACAGAACCCCTCCAAAGATTCACTCAGTGTCGGCCCTGAAGAGGTGCCAGAGTTGCAACGACCGAGGGCCCACAGAAGATAAGGGCCCAGACCAATGTATACAAAGACCCCAGCCCAAAAGTCCTTAGTCTAGAGATGTCAGGCGGCCCAAGATTTCGAAAGTGCAGATTACTTTGCTTCCCCACGGCTATACCACGCAGATACGTACATCCAGCAACCGAAGAGACGGAGTCACGGTCTCACGGACGCCACGCCGCCAGGCCGCCGATCGCTGGGAGAACGCTGCCCCTGTCCGCTGTGATCTGTCATCTGTGGAGAGCTAGAGACGGGAGACAGGGAAAGGCCGAAAGGGTGCACAGGCACAGCAAGCGGTCGACCAGTTATTAAATATCAAAAAAGGTGTTATACATAAGTTTTTCAGCTTCAAGCAGTGTTGTGCCTGATGATAATCCTGTAGATGATAATACTGAAGGGGTAGCAACAAGTTAATGAAAAATTAAGGGAACAAGTTGATTCCAATGATGATGCTACAAAGAATGAAAATTTATAGTCTTCCTCTCAACTTAAAAATTCAAATGATGATGTGGAAGAAGCCTCTACTCTTCCTTAAGGTAATCATTATAGTTTTAGAAGTACAAGTATAATATTGTTTGTCCACATTGTTTCTTGATAATTATCAAACATGTTAAATTAAAAATATACCACTAAATTTGTTTTTTTTGCGAAAAATAGAGTTTGTATATATAAGATTTATATATGGTTTAGAGGGGCCGTCGTGACCAGTTCGCGAGAGGGCCAACAAAATTCTAGGACCGGCACTGGCGTCACTCATGACATGGTCCGATGTATCCAACCCCAGGACCACCACCATTTGGGTTTGGAGCTGGCTCACTAGGATGAAGATGCTAGACTTGATTGTCTAGTCCTCCGTACCCTCAACCACGCATTGATGATGCCTACTCTCCTTGAGGCGCAGAACTTGATAGCTCAGAAAGGTATGAGTCAGCTTCATGCCAATTAGGCCTCGACTTCATCATGTGGTCAATCACTGCTACATGTGCGACCAAGTGCCCTTGCACCACCACAGGGGTAGCTCGACCACGAGTGACGCCTCACGACCCAGCCTATTTGGGGAATATGGCAGCAGCACCGGGAGCACATTAGGGAGGTAAACAAACTTTGCTTGCCAACTCAACAAGGTTCCTAGCCCAGTGCATGGCTAAGATCCAAATAGTGCCATGCCACTTTGAGGTAGACTAGGATCAAACCTCCCCCATCCGAGTGGAGACACCACAGAGTGCCACTAGGGCCACCTAGAATATCCACCTCAATAGTGTGAAGTGGGGAAAGATCCCCAAGAAGCACTCACGCAACATGCCAAAGACCAAGAGGTGGAGGATCCCCTCTAGGGTCAAGTCATGGAGGCCAAGCTAGTAGAAATAGAACAACCCCCAGAGGAAAGGGTGCACCGGCGAGCCGAGCCCAAAGTCGTGGAAGTGGACGAACTAAATGATGTTGCTCTCTAACGGCCTCAGCTCCTCCATTTTAGCTTGGACTCACTACTCGATCGCCTTGGAGGCCTTGAGTATCACTACCTACTTCTGCTTGCCCTCAATGTACCACCTGGTGCAGGTTGAGCTTGTCCACTATGTCATGGCTTTCATCAAAGGAGTCCACAACATGAGGGGCACGCGACACAACAAAAGCTAGAGCTAAGCAGAGGGAATAATGGTAAGCAATTTAATGAGAGAAAACAAATATAAGCAAGTTACTTAGTCATTGTCCCAAATTTATATATGATAGTCATTGAATTGTTTGATGTGGGTCTATATGTATGCCTCCGGTGGCCTTGATTGACTCAAAACACTCAGAATGCAAGGGATTTATCATGGTTTGGATGTCTATGCCCTACATCTGGTAGTGGTGTTCTTCATGTTATGAATAATTAAAACGGGAGTTCTTATAATGGATTAAGTCAAGAGATGCTAGTCTTTGGTCTGACAGATTCATGCTTATTAATTCTTGTGAATTGATCTCTCTACGGGATCTCATGTCTTCACTTATATACTAGAAAGGCGATGGGAGTACGGATTGAATGGTGTTTTCTATGGTTTCTAGTCCTGACCCGTGGTCTTCTACTTGTTGGCACAACCGGTCCTCCTTTGTCTTGTAGCTGGGGGCCAACAAAACCACAACCACTCATTGACACCATTGTTGCATCCTGATGTTGACCACCATGCATTGTCTATTGTAGCGGCACCTTTGTTGGGTGATCCTTCTCCAACTTCTTTGGTACACCAGGCTTCTCCTTCTGCTTGGAAGGGCGGTCAAGTGGACTTGAAGCCCCAACTTTGCGGGCTTGGTGTTCCTTGTCCTAATGCTTCACGCCATGGGCATGACCCTGCCGTAGACTGGCCGATAATGCCTCGCGGGAGGGAATGAGAAGGTGGTGTGATGCTTCTGCGTCTGTCAATCTCTAACCGCCTAACAAATTTTGGAGCTGACATATGCAACTTTGCTCAGGATGAACATTTACCCCGAGCCGAGGCCGAGGCGGACTGGTGGGGCCTTGAATCGGCCGAGGCTCTCCTGGGTTGGGAATTCCCTGTTCTCTAGTCCCGCCCCCAAGCTCTTGAGAAAGACATGGTCCGGATAGGGACAATGTGTTTTTGGCCGAGGAAGAGATGATCCAGAGGGTGCGTGTGAGGACACGCGATCGGTGTAGTCTCGGAGCTGTTGGCTGATTTAGAGAATCGGTCAGACGGTTAGCCGGACTTTCATGGCTTTAGTGTGGGACTTAACATACCACTATGTTAGACTCACGTCAATAGCCATCCTAGCCAATTGCTTCAACTCTACATAAATGAAAAATGATGTGAAATACACTTGGTTTGATGCCTAGGCAGGCATTTTCATCATAATTGCAGGGGGCGGAAGAGGGAGACTGTAGTGGTGGCATTGGAGAAGCCCTAGGCGGTGACTATGGAAGGATTGAAGGCAACGACCGAAAAGCGTTGCAAGGGTATGTTGATGTTTCAACTAATGTGATTTTTTTTTTAAAAAATAGTCATTATCTGAATTTCAACATGTAAATTAAGCACACACCTCTTTGATTTACTCTAGCTTCGTCATTGGGCTAGAGTGAGGACGTGTCCAGAAAAGATACATATGACAGGAGGAGGAAGATGACGCGCGGACAGTGCCGATCAGCTTCTGGGCGCCCCACCATCTTGGTTTGGATATAGTACCTTCTTCCAAAAAACTATCATTACAGGTGAGAAACCACATACAGATGGGGTAGGGCTGAAATGGTCTAACGTACGTATTCAAGTGATGAAATCTTAAGAAAATCATAGAATGCGCTATATGTATATATAATATATAAATAAATAAAGGTAGGTACCATATGCATGACTGACGACGTCCTGTTTGTAGAAGAGAGGTAGTTGAAATAAACTATATATGTGTTTCGCCGGTGGCTGTCGGTCGAGATTCTTATGGTCGGAGATCGCTCTGCATGCAGCTGGTGGTCGTCCCTGCCGCCGCCGGCGCGACGTACGGCGGCCCCGCCGGCGTCTCCATCTCCTTATATAAAGTATAGCATAATCGTCACCGATAGCTAGCTAACTAATCATCAGCAACAGCAGCAGATATTCTATTCTGTTCTGATCTATTACAGTGAATAGATATGATCCTTCTGTCGTTTAACAACATATATATATATACTTATAAATATGATAGTTGGTACGATCCAACCAAAGAACAAGAAGATCAATATCTGTGATTCGTCGGTTACCCACGGCAACATGGCATGCATGGATCTCAAAAAGTAATCTGCACGATCGATCTGCCAGCTGCTGTCACCGGCCATGCATGCATAGGGCACCACATGAGGAAATATTGTGCATGCAGCGGCAGTACAACAGTAAGGGCACTGGACTTTAAATCTCATTACAGTACAGATTAGCTAGCTATAGGCCGGATTAAGAGAGGAGCTCTATATGCATGCACGGATCGGAGCTATATATAGCTCATGATCATTGATCAGCTCATTACGTACAATACCTGTACGTGTGTAGAGTACGGCCACTGCTGCTGCCCACTATACTATTACTATATGCATACTATGCACCAATCACCACTGCATGAATGCATTGTACGTACTGTATACCAGCAGCACTACTATAGGAGTAGATCGTAGCTTAAGGAGCAGTATACCAATATTAATACAAGGCTGGCAAACGCCGCCCTGTACTTGCAAACTCGTATTACTCGTTTGGTGTCAAGTGGCCGCCTCACAATTACCGCCGGCCGGCCGTATCTACCTAGTACAGAATGTAGTACCGTATGCTTGCCTGCATTCATCATCCAATGATCTAGTATCATCATGTGCATGCATGATCTTATCTGTATTGTTTTCATTTATGATCTGAAGTTATGCACCGATCTCATCGATGAGATCCTGCATGCATGCATTGTTGTGAATGTAGGCGGATAAACGATGAAGAACACAAAGCGAGACACAAAATTTAACGTGGAAAACCCTTCTAATACGAAGGGGAAAAACCACATGCGCCAGCCAGCAAACACTCCTTACTATTATCAAGAGTCGGGGTACAACGCTGTGCGGCGGCTTACAAGAATAATGAATGACTTAATCTCGGTGGAACCCTATGGGTTATGAATTTGGAACATCTTCAACATGCATTCTGCATGCTCAATTTGTTCTGAGCTTAGGGCGTCTGTTTATTTGGATCATCTTAAACTAAAGTTTAGTTGGACTTAATTTTAGGTGGACTGAAAATGTAGGTGACTAAAGTTTAATTAGTTGTTCATATTGTTTGGATGCATGTAAAAAAGGCATTACTGCATTTTTCTGGTTCAGGCCCAGGCCTTCACTGTAAAACGAGCATGCATGCATGCATGTCATTGCCATGCTAGAAAAAGGTAGCTGATCAGTGATCCCTCGAGGCAGGCGCGCATGCAGGCACAAAGAATTCAGCTAGCGGGTGGTCTCTTCAAAATTAGGTATGCTACCTAGCTATCGATCATCACAGTGCAACAACCATGTTATAATTTTAAAATTAGATTCCCTTTCCTCTCTCTTTCATATAGCTCATTATAAACAACCAGGCTAGCTTTTAAAGTTCAATGATATTTTTATATTAGATAACTAGCTAGTGGTTATAATAGTTATGAATGGTTGGAAATCTTCTCCCTCTTGGATCTCTTAGACAGAAAAGAGAGGAAAAGAAGAGAAGAAAAATAAAGAATAATAATGGTTGTTCGAGATGCATGCATATATGCATGCTTACCGACGTTTGCAATTAATTGGGCAACAATGCAATGCAATGTAAATGCAAGATAATAATAATAATAGTACTAATGTACTGCATGGAGAGAAAGTCAATGTGAGCATCAAGTGCAAATAATCCATCCCATAGCAAACAAATTAACTAAGTTTTCAGGGTACAACAAATGCTATAGCTAGCTAGAAGAAGTACAGCACACACAGAGTGGCGAACGAACGGACGGACGAACTTTCCATGCATCCGATGCATGCATGTAAAAAGTACGTACGTGGTACGTACAAACCGACTATACCCGACAACGTACTTGCCGAGAGTGAATTCAGAGGATTTAATTCTGATCGGCGCCAGGAGGGGGGGGGGGGGGGGGGGGGGGGGGGGGATGGAAAAACATGCACCTTACAGCACGTACATACGTACGCGTGCTGCTGTAGTCTAGTACTATGTACGTGTACATACGTACTCTCACTCTATCTGGTGTATTGCTAGATAACTGACGCATTCATTGGGCGACACAAATTTATAAATATGCCTGTCAAATTTGTCTATGTTTTTCATTAGCTGTGGGGTGAAGGATTATTGATAATAATGACGAGATGTGTTGGATTTCTTGTGGTGGAACCTACCTAACTGAGTTCAAATTTTTGATTTGATATAGGTGCTCATATTTTTCTGGATTTATTCCAGGATTTAACGACGCTATTCTTTCAGTGGTAGGCGACGTGTCCGTCATCGACAACGAGACGTCTGTAGTGACTTCATCAATCTCGAGATTTACTCGTCCAATTCGGTTCTTCTGAGCTGCTCATATGGGTAGAGTGTGCGTGTGTGCACTCGTGTATGTGAACGTTTGGGTATGTACTCTGTAACTAGGTCTCGAAAAAAAAGTTAATAATGACGAGATGCAATGACTGTTTTGAAAAATGAAACAAAGAGATAATGAGAAGGTGACTAAGGAGAACAATAATACTCTCTATGTCCTCTATTATATATATAGGCCCTTTTAATTTAATTTGGATCGTAGAAAATCTAAAGAAAATGTCTGATTCACATTCCTATGGATTGCACCGTTATTTTATTTTGATGGTGATGTACTGATGTATCCTAGTTTAAACAGTTAAGAGCTACTTCCTCTGCTTCAATGTGTAAGTCCTTATGGTTTCTATACATACATAATTTTACTATATATCTAGACATAATATATTTCTAGATGTAGAATAAAACTTATGTACTAAGAGAAAAATAGAACGCTATATAATTTAGAACGGATAGAGTAACACACACCTGTAAGAGGTCAGGTAGCTAGTGAAGTACCTCCAATGCAGTGGGAAGGACAGCAGATTAACATCAAGGAAGTATCCTATAAAAACAATGATGATTCAGTTGACCGGCTAACTACTCAATCGGCTATCAGGGCCCATAAAAGTACTTCACACCACCAAGAAGCACCAAGAACAATAAGGGAACTCCCAAATAAAACATGAGAAAATCTGGCAATGCAAATAATACCAACAATATGTCTTCTAAAGAAATAATTCACACTGTGAATTTCAAATGAAAGACCAAAGCTTCCACCTCGTCAATCATTTTTTCTACAAATTAAACCCAGTAAAGACCTACCCACTCCTATATATGCATCCATACCCTCAACCCTATGAATCCACGCAAACAAACCCCTTTTCGAGCACCGCCAAAAAACTGAATTATACCACAAAATCTTGAGATTAATGAAGTCACGACAGACAACAAAGTGTAAGACAAGATGAAAGAATGTGGGAAGAATAAAGTGTAAGACAAGTTTTATACAAATGTACAAGAAAGAATGAAAGTATAAAAAATAATTAGGGTGATTTAGAAATAGTATGACATTTCTGATATAAAGTTGTCTTCTATATTTTAGGAGTACGGTTTTCCAAACAGTTTGAGGAAGCCTACTCTCAACTTTTTTTAGCCACTTCTAAAACTCATTGATTTACCAATTATTTTTAAAAAATTATTGGAGAGCTATAATTTCCGAGCCATTTTGCTTCTTGCATTGCATGGTAACCCACTCGTTTTGACTCGGTCAAAGCAACGACGCTCATCAACCATGCATCCGTGCTTCTGCCATCTCTCCATGTGTAAAGCGTGCGTGGATCATGCCTGACTTCACTGACCATCTCGATTTCCTGACACGAGAGTATCTTTTTTGCTGGTAACAACAATAATCATGTTCATTTACTGCGACTCCAAGAGCACTTTATAATTCGATAGTACTATCTCAAATTTGAACACAGATTCAAATTCAGCTATCGATTACTCGTACTGTAATTAATACCAGATAATGACACACACACACACACACCCCTCCGGCGTGGCCGTTCGATCTATATATCAGAATGCGTGTTCAGAAATTTGCAGGGCCTTCAAAAGCTAATTGTCATGTGGTAAGCAAATTAATGGTCCAAGTGGTACGGCTGAATAGCTTTACGAGCCTTAACTCGCACAGCTCAAAGAACAGTAGCTTTATTTATTTTGCTAAAGGTGTTTAATTTAATTTAGCTTCTCATATACAAACTTTGGGATTAAATCGGCGTACGTCTTATACAAGTTTGGAGTTTCTTTCTTTACAAAACAATGCAAGTTTGAAGACAGTGATCGATCAAAAGCATGTAACTGAAACTGTCGCCGCCAAGACCTTGGCCACTTCGCTAGCCACAGGAGCTTTGCTGTCTGCCTGTCTGGTAGAGAGGAAAAACAACGCAGAAGCTAGCTTCACAGAGAGCAAGCTGGCTTATATAAGAAGAAAAACCTTGCCTAGTACCAGAGAGGTAAATCTATAAAACCTTGCATCTCTAAATAAAGCATCAGAGTGGTAAAAATCTGTAACACCTTGCATCTCTAAATTTTTCTTATAGCCCACAGCTCCCATGGGAATGAGTTCTTCTAGCATGTATTTTTTCACCCCTAACACTTTCGTTCTCGCTTGTATGACAGTTTTAACCTACTGGAGGTGATGTGCTGCTTTAAACATGTTGACTTAAAACATATTTAACTCTTGTTGGATATATCCTATTTTCTATAATTGTCTGCCTCCACCATTATGAATAAAGTCTAAAAGAACCCCAATAATCTATACTCTCTCTGTATCCTAAATAGAAGTCGTTCCTAAATAGAAGTCGTTCCTAAATAGAAGTCGTTCTGGACAATGATCAAATGTTGGCAAAGGATGTCGTTCTACTTCCTATCCTTCATTCTGGACGTCTTTACCCCTGTCCTTTCGCATGCCGAGCCGTTAGAAGGCATGCAAGCCGCTCGCTCACCAGAACGCATGCAAACCGCTCGCTCTCCTCCCGCTGGTACCCCCGCATAAAAATTGCTCGCCTCCCGCGCACCTCCCGGGCGCTGGTCCCCAAACTGCAAAAAAAAAAATCCACGTACATGCAAGCAAAATACAAAAAAAAAAAAAATTACAGCCAGCAGGCATAGAACCCGCAACCCTTCGTTACCTAGGCATTATCCACATTGCTCTACTCAAACAAAATGCATCTGTAACTCTATTTATTAGGGGTAGAAAGGAAAAATTACCCTAATTAACCACTCCTTGGTATGCGTAATAATGTCCTAAATGACTTCTATTTAGGCTGAGGGAGTATGTAAATTTCCCACATACACCATTATTTTAATAGTTGCAATGCCTTCTAGCAAATTTTCACAAACTAGATAGTCCTCTTACCAATAATTGAACTTTTTTTTGGGTTTGCTGGCCTCACAACCTCACTTTTTGTTTCCTATAGCAATTTTTTCCATAATCTAAAGCTCACCTTTAATTTTGCATATAAACACTTTTTGTTTCCTATAGCAATTTTTCCATAAACTAAAGCACACCTTTAATTTTGCATATAAATTACTCACCTCTTTCATTATTAGAAATAATATAACTACATCTTAATTACCTAATTCTATCTTTAAAAACAAAAAATACAACCTCAGTCAGAAAAAATTTGGTGTTCTAGTTTTTCTTAAAGTCAAACCATCTTAAATTTGACCAATTATCTATAGAGAAGATTGTCAACATTTATGACACAAAATTGGTATACTATGTTCCATGGTAATATAATTCTAATTATTTGGTAATATAAATATTGATATTTTTTATAAACTTGGTTATAGTATGAATTAGGAAAAATCTAAAATGTATTTTTTGAGGATTGATACATACTACTTTGTGCTTCTAAAATTATCCACTTATGTCATATTTAATATATAAAATAAATAAGTCATGGTACATACATGTATTCCATGTATGTTGGAAGAACTAAACATATAGATTTTTTCTGTCAAATACACCATGCAACTTAGAGTTTCAACTAAACATATGTCGATACTAAGGTGTTGTACTATGAAAAAAACTATACTTCAAAATGGAAATGCATATAATGTAATTAGTAAAAAATGGACCTTATCACAAATGGAAAGATGACAAAGTAGTTACAAGCATTGTGATAGAAATCACCTACTAGTTTTGCTATTTTTTTTTTGTTCTTGGCTTCATGGATTACGCCCTGAAGTCAAAAGCCAAATTCTCCATGGGGAAGCTGCACTTTGTTGGGCAATATGGTTGGAATATAGTGTACTTTGTGAGCATTGGCTTCTTTTTTTTATTCTCAACAATCGGTTATGTACCGTCAGAATGGAACTTCGTTCTCTTATTAAAAAAAGTACTGCGATACAAATTAGAGGAAACTAACAAGTGAGAGAGAACAATAATGATATTATTTTTTTATTTTCTATATATAGGTCTCAAGTTTTATTCATAAACATCATATCTCTAATACTGCTATATGTTTTGTCTCGTAAAATTACTAGCAATCAAGAGCCTGTGGAGGAGCATGGATCCATTGACTAGCCTATAATAATAACCAGTAAGTGCATAGAACTAGTAACACACAGTTTCTCACTCAGCAAGATGAGAAACAGACAGGCAATGGGCAAAATTTAAGGTGCTACATGCGTACTATTGCAGAGGAAGCCAGCTGCCACAAATTAAAGAACAGAGGACACGTGAGCAGAGCACGGATCGAGGAGACATGCCAAACGAAGAACAGTGTAATAAACTGTACTGCAGGGAGGTAATGTTTTTTTATAAACGTGGATGGTTAATTGAATTGATACTTTTATGTTTTTACATAATGGAGGGAGCAGTTTGGTACCACGGCTACATCTATCAGTCCTGTATCTGTATCTGTTTCTTTTTCTCTTTTTGAAAAAACTTCAGTCCTATATTTGTTACTTTGCTGGTCCCATCAAGCGTGACGAGGAAATTGTGCGGATCTTGTAGCAATTGCGTCCAAGGAATAAAGAAATTTAGGCCAGTCTCAATGAAAGTTTCATACAGTTTCATAAGCATTAAATAAGCTGACATGATACCCTATTCATTAAGAGATTCATGGGAGTAGAGAGAGTTTCATCCCCATAAAACTCTTCAGCACTGTTTCCAAAATATAAGAGCATTGGAAACTGAGATATGAAACTCCCATTAAAGATGACCTTTACAAAAAAGTATAGTAAGTAATTAAGGAATTAATTAATCCCTTTAATAGGAATCTAGTTATTAGCTATATATCTTGAACAAATCCAAAACTCCCTACACAATTACTCGATTAGTTAGTTAATTACAAAAGCTTTTTTTTTACAAGAGTGCTCGCTACAATCAACCGCGTAAACCAAAAGCGCTGACACTGGATCTGCCACTAATAAGAAAGAAAAGAATCATCAAATCGACACGCCAACCATCACAAATCATGGCATAGTAAGTAGTGACTAGCCACAGAGAAATCCAAGTTTGGCATGAATAAAGGGTTCACAAAAGTCAATCTAATAAAGTATTTCCTAACCCACAAATTGAAACCGGGGAGATCACTGAAAAGGGACACATGATATCCCTGCTTTTAATTTTTTCAGATCGAATCAATGACGATTTTGCCACCATCAAGAGACATCAGACATGTGTGTTGTATATATGGTCATGTAGTCTGAATGAAACGTATTTAATTACACTCCTACGTGTTAGCGTGCGCAGCGGAATCCGACTCAATTTATTATACCCGATTTACATGTTATGCACCCTACCTTCAATTACCAATGTATAACTAAACCTAATGCTAGATAAGTGGGTGGCCATGCATCATGCATGAGACTGCGTACGTACGAGCTACTAGTGGTGGTGGTGGTGGTGTGTGGTACATGGGAAAGCATGCAGGCGTGCATGTAGACCAGCAGCACCTTTTTGCTGTTGCCTATAGCACTAAACTAAAGACGCACGTAGCTGCAGGAGAGGAGACGACGCCGCCGCCCTGCACCCCCGGGCACTACGTTCTCGGCCTGTTTTTCTAACCGGCCACTTGCCAGTTGCTACTCACTACTCCTACTACTATTCCAACACAGCAAAACACACATGAGCATGTCTGTTTCTCTGTCTACCTTTACCGACGTGTCTCTCTCTCTCTAGAAACAGGGGAATGGATCATGGAGGAGAGGAGGTGACGACAGAGAGAGAGAGAGAGACCAAAAGGCCTCCACGACGACGTTGATGCACCACGGTACGTGCGCTGGGGACAGCGCGTGCTAGTGACACACAAGGCCCCCCACCAGCCCTCCCTCCATCGATATCGATGACCATTTCTTGCTTCTTTTTCTCACTGCTTGGTGGGCCCATGTCCATGCACACTACTACTCTTTACTGCTAGCTTAGTACCATACCTCTCTCGACATGGAGGCATGAACCCCCTTGATCCAGCGGTGGATGAAATAGTACTGGATTAAAACTAGTAGTAATCAGTTAACTGATCATGGATTAATATAAATTATTGCTTGGGGAGCAGACGGCACCAACTCCCAACTAGTACTAATGCCACCTCCATGCATGCATTGTGCATGCAACAAACAAAATCATGCATTGCACAGGAGCACACAAGACAGTGGACAGACAGCAGCACCGAGCTGGCTCTGTTGTGCTCCAGTACTCAGCATGCATGCATGCATGGTCCATATACGAGTACATACAAATGCATGTCTCCCTGCCCGTGTCTCTCTCCGTTGAGCTAGCTCTCTGTCTCTCTTCCCCGTGCCTGCAGGAACCACTACTACCTGATCATGTTCATGTTTTTTCGGACACATGCATATTTGTGACCCATAACAAGTGTTTGTTTGGTAGAGCTAAGTTATTATGAACTGTTTTTTTTTTCTAAACATATATTTTTAAAACAGTTTCACAGATAAAAGCTGTTTTTTCTCCTCTCATAGAGATATGAGTTAGGATAAAATTGAAAAAAAATAGATTATCTCAGCTCTCAGCTCTCCATCATTTCTCGATCTCTCTCATCCATATATGAAGTTGTTGGTGAAATTATTTTGCCAAACACTTTTTTTAAATAAACAACTCAGTTTCATCTAGAAATAGCTTCACTAATGAAGCTAAATTGTGTAAACAGACTCTAAGACAATTATAATTAAATTTTAACTGAATTTAAATAGATACGTATTTCCGATGACGACCTTCTTTTATTTATTTATTTATTATTTGCAATTAATATTGACACGACCAACTTATATATGTACGTATTCGTTATGAGCTAGAAGCAGATGGATGTGTAATAACTAGGTACTTTTTTTATCAAGTAATAACTAGGTACTAGTAACAACGCAATATGTACGATGGCGTTGCAATGGTACTATGAGTGAGTATTGCGTACAAAGACAGACAGGGTTACAAGCATGTGCATGGAAAAAAGAAGTGTGTGTGAACCGTGCAGGTAGCGCGTACGCAATAATGCACACCATGCATGAGCTAGGTACTACTACCCTATATATCACACGCATGCATAGTCATTGTGACGTGATCAACAGTGTTTTTCTGGCCCATTTGGCAATTTAGCCATCCATCCCTCCTATTTGGTTAATAACTTAGTTAGCCGTCTGCAGTTTCTGTAACCATAGTAAATTTCCCTGTCCCAAAACATCACATTTTGTTTATTGTCACAGCTCACTACTACAAATCGAATCTGTTTCATAGCTCGATTTTCACCCAACGGTTCAGTAAAAATCGTTGGTGTTAATACATCATTGTCGGCTCAAAGTTAGGAGGTGCACCTAGTGGACGTTACAAACCTATGGAAAAAATTAAAGGATTTTTCACAGCTGGATTATGTACTGAACAAGATATGAAAACCTCCTCAGTTTTCACTACTAGTTTGACAGAAATTGGTAGTGAAATCTTTTCAATGCCAGTTTAATCGCCTTGAATGACTACTATTCCACCTCCTAACAAACCACCGGTGAAAATGACCTAGTACAACCCTTCCCCCTATTCTCCCTCACCCTCTCAACATTTTTTACCACCAACTTCCATCATTGATGGAGCCAGTTTTATCAATTTGCTAATGGAGGTTCCTTGTTTTAAGGCTACGAACTAGTAGCCCTTTAAACTTCTAGCTGGCATCTATATGCATGCCTAAATATTGCATTTCGTGGTCAATGTAATGGAATTCATCTTTTTTTTCCTTTTAGATGGCTTGTTACTCGCAGTTGATCATGGAGCCTTCTGAATTTTAAAGGATACACGCATCAAATCAACTTACTCTAAGGTTAGTGTATAGACTAATTAAATTGTTAGCTTCTTTACTTGGTCACATTGTTTCCACTTTCCAATATATTTAGATGAATGTGATGAATAGCCTCTTTAATTTAATTTCTTTGTTTTATAGGACTTGTTTAATGAGGCTCTAGAATTGTGAAGGATGCAAACCACCAATATTATTACACTAAGTTTGGTATCTAGCCACTTATTTAATTCTGTTTTTTAGGGGAAACTTTCATTGAATTGAATAGTTGTTTGGCTACCATACATTTTTCTCCTCACCCATGCATGCTCGTTGCCACTATTGTCAAAGCCCCTATGCTTGCTCGTCGCCGCCTTCCAAGACACCACCATGCCCACCGATGTCCTCTTTGATGACCTCATGCTCTCTTGTTGCTGCCATCCCCAATGCCGCTGTGTTGTTGCAATTCCCGATATTGCTTGTTGCCACCGAGTCAACCACTAGTACAAAAAACATTTTTAGAGGCGGTGGTAGAGGCATTTATACAGGCGGCCAAGCCCACCGCCTGTACTAGGGGTCAGTACTAGTTAACACCTCATCGCTCACATCAGATCCAATGGAAGGAGGAGAACAAGGGAGAAGGAACTGCAACCGAGTGGAGCTATGACATATCAAGAACCAAAAGAGGCAACAGGTGTGCTTCTCCAAGCAATAGGGAAAGTTGTTCAAGAAGGCTTCTTGTTGTCTGATGCCAAAGTCACACTCAAAATCTTCTCCTCTGACGCCACTCACTACCACCATATGTTGTCCCCTAACACGACTCACTGCCACAATGTACTCTCCTAACATTAGTTTGCATAAAAAGTAGTTAGTATAAGTTTTGTTAACACAAATATTTGGTTTAGTGAGCCAACAGTGATAATAAACCTATTAACATCGGTTTCGTTTACCGAACCAGTGGTGAATCATGTGTTTATCGAACCAACGAGGGGTGAACCAGTGGCGAAACATGGGCTTGAACCAGTGATAGGCTTGGTGGTATTGAATATTAAATAAACGGTGCACACTTTGCATTCTCGCTCTAAAAGTGAATACATGTCTACCTTTCAGATAAGTCAAAATTTTCTAAGTTTGATCGAGGTTATAAGAAAATATTAGAATTTCTGTCTTCAATTGGGTTTATTGTAAATGTATGTTTATAATAATCAATATAATGATGCTTACTTAGTATCATAAATATTAACATTTTTACATAATAAATTTTGAGAAATTTAAAGTTGATTGGAAGTGAGAGTTATTCTTTTCAGGACGGAGGGAATACTACATGTATTTTATACACGTGTAGTAACATTCTCAACCGCTAAAAAAATCCGTAACGTTTTTATGCATCTATGATTAATTAATTTGGTAGTAGTACGGGGAAAACTGTCTCTGCAGAGCGGTTACCGACAAGGAGGAGTACGTTTCCAGAAGAGGTATCGTGCGTACGTACGTACGTACCAAATGCGAGTGAGTGGAATCTGAGGTCAATCGATCGATCAGCAGCCGGCCGGCGATGGAGGATCGATCGAGAGTCGAGTCAGCACACAGCAGCACTGCAATACATATCGATGGTCACCTCACTGCGGTTACCGGGTACATAGCTGCTAGCATATACATCTCATGCAGCCAGCTTTCGCATCTATCATGCGTCCCCGTCCGGCACCAAACCGGCCTCTTCTTGCAATCGCATTGCACAACTTCAGCTGCTCCATCACTCACACACACACGTACAGGAGCATACAACGCTTTCAGTAGCCTTCCAATCTGGATACACTCGTCTCTCTCTCCTCTCTCTCTCTCTCTTTTCTCTCTCTCTCTCTCTCTCTCTCTCTCTCTCTCTCTCTCTCTCTCATCTCCATGCTAGCTTTCATGCAATTCCATCCTCATCAACCGTGATTAGGGGATGATTAATTGCCTCTCGCTCCATCAAACAATGGTTTAAATTGATGGTTTTTTTTTTCGTTTCATGATAGATATATATCGTCGTCGCTCGATGGGTCCCTCTCGCGGTTGTGCCGCGGATCGTGCATAGAATCGTGTCAGTCAGCGATCACCAACAGTAACATTGAATTATCACCTCTCTTTATGTGGCCGGCATGCATATAGGAAAGTAAGATTTCCAGTGCACTGCCCGAATTCGTCGCTGATATGATGCGGATGGTTAATGGTGACATAGGTACCTAGACATGACCACCGTGGTTATTACGTCCTCTCTTCGTTCTACAGAGAGTGACGTTTTTTGATTTTTTTGGCGCTGTGTTTAACCATTTGTTTTATTTAAAATATTTTTGTAAATTATAAAAAAATAAATTATTATTAAAGTATCTTTGATGATAAAACAAGTCACCGAAAGATAAATAATATTTATATTAAAAATTTGAATAAGACGAACTTTTAAAGAAGATGACACACAGATTCTAAAATGATACTTTCAATGGGACGATCGAGGGAGTACCTAGCTAGGTAGGTTAGGCTCTGTTTGGATTCACCATAATAGTTACCGGCTAATAATTAACTCATTATCTGATTTGGTCTAGATAGTGGGATTGTTGCTAACAATTATATCCAATCCACTATCTACACATGTTTGGATTTAAAGAAGATAGTTATTATCTACATGAAACCAAACAATGCCAGCCTTAATTAATTTGATTCTAGTTTAATTTCAATGGGGAATTACTAGCTATCATTCAGCATTATTCAGTACTCGCATTCAAAGTCTCAGCCTACGATACTGCTCCTTATACATCCATAGTTTTTTTGATAAGATAAAATACTAAGAGGTTAGCTTACTGGTTTATTTAATTTGGCACCCTTGTGTAGTACGTAATCAGCAGGAAAATTAACACTGATGCTAGAGAGTTTAGGCCGGTTAGTACTCTTTGACAATCGGATCAGTATATATTAATTACTACAGAATGGAAAATATATTACCGCCGGATGACAATTCTAAAATGACTGTGATAAGTTTAATTATCATTATCCGATCCTACCTCCTCTCCTCTCCTCTAATCTTCTCGCTGGTGACGACCCAGCACGGGGCACAATCAGTGGCCACCATGTGTGACGGCTCGAGATGGGTGTGGCCCGGCAGCTATGGCGTGGACACGGAAGACGATCGACCCTATCATATCACTGTAAATTGCCCACTGTTGAATCAAAACCCAACAGGGAAGGGCCCGTTAAATTGTCGTTCGTAGGGTAGTGACGACGACTCCACTTGAACCAGACTAGCTAGGTTAACGATGATGAGATAAATTTACCGCGATCAACTAATAAACTGCACGCACGTACCTACGAAAGATCGTAATCGTAAAATTAAAATCGATCGATCGATCGGTGTTCTGACATGACATCAAATGGAAGTTGAATTACACTGGATGATGAACGGTATGGATCTGGGCGAAGTGAAATAACAGCACACCCATGAATTTACTGTGTGAATTTTGACCGCTCATGCATGGTTGATATTAATTGCCACCTAAACGCCACTGTTTACCTAGCTAGGTTCCGTACGTTGTAATTCAAGGGATAAGGTATAGCTTATATAGCTAGCTAGCTTTGATGCTACAACTCGATCACAAGCAATAATATAAATCAGCCACAGTAGTATATATCCCTCTCTATATTTATAAAACAAGTTTATTTTTATAAGATTTGATGAGTTAAACATTGGGAGTATAAATCATGAATAATTTTTAAGTTGTTGAATTTGGAAATGTGAAAACCATATCAATAGATTGATCTTGAAAAATATTTTCATAAAAATATACCTATATTATATTTCAATAAATATTTTTTTAAAAAATAAGTGGTTAAAGTTACGTTTAGAGACCGTGTCAAAGTTCAAAACAACTTGTTTTATATGTATGGAGGGAGTATATGATATATATGAGCTAATAATTGCATCACACTAGCTGATAACTGCATCATACTACTGCAATTAACACCACACTGTATGAATTTAATTACTCCTAATATATGATATGATCAGCACAAGTTTTTTTATATTTTTTTTTGGGGGGGAGGGGGGATGCAAAATCATCGAAGGGACTTGGCAACCATGCATGATGGGTGCCTGAAACAGCTTAATTAGACAAGAGAGAGACTTGACAACGAAAATTTTGGATTTTCTTCCATGCATGCATGACTTGGATCTGGACGATGGATGGCTCTGCTGCTAGCTGTGGCCGCTTGACCATGCATTATTCCTGGCTGGGTCGCATGCATGCATCACGCCCTAGCTAGCTAGTACGAAGTGCTTACAAGTAGGAGTATATGTTATTTATATATATACAACTATATATGGATAGGACAAAGCTGTTGATGAGCCATGCATATGGAGCTAGCGCTGGATGTATTCTCCGAAACGGAAAACCTAACAAGCTAGTGCTTGGATTATATACACGCGCACACACGTGCAGGGTATCTTACTACTGGATCATGTTAGATGCAAAAAACTGCAACAAAATGACAAAAGAACGGGTGTAGTGTACAGTGTAGATAGAAACGGGCTGATACAGTGTACAGTGTAGCTCTATACATGTGCTGAATTATACTAGCTTAGTCTCTCTTTTTCTCAATAAGTTTTTATATTAAGTACAGTACATAATTGTTCATGTAATGAAATTGTGTGGACACTATAACACTATACATCATTGTACTTTGATGCGAGTGACAGTCTGACAGAGTGACACCAACATTTCTAATGCAAGAAACACAGCTGCTAGCTGGTCCATCCAAGGAAGAAGCTAGCTAGTACTACGTAAGTTGCATTGATCAGCTTTGTACCCAGCTAGCTAAGCTAGCTGCTTAGTATTACGCTACTACTATGCATGCAGAGTTCGTAGCCAGGGAAAGATCGGAGTAATTATATATAATTATTGATTTGAAGCAACCAGAAAGTGGACACAAATAATAGAGATGAGAGATGAATATAGTACTATATAAAAAGGACAAGTATACCTCTCCGTCCATATATCAGGTTATATGATATTATTACCACCGATTAGACCGTCATCCTGCGCATAGTACATCTCAAATTGAGCGGCCAGCACATGGGACAAAATAATGATAATCCAGCCTCAAAAGATTCCAAGGCTGCTACTAGGTGATCTATATATCTCGATGCATATGGGCGTGCCAATAACATAAAAATTATATATATATACACACACACACTACTGTTAATAGTTCCTTAAATATTAATATACATACATATATACATCACTCTATATACATAGTACGTCCGTACGTGTGGACTATATAATATAATGCATGGAGGAAGAGAAATGAAAACCGTTGGCTTGTCCTCTCCCTTTCTCTCTCTTAATTCTACTACTGTGCTACTCAGGCTCGTACTAGCAAGGCAAGGATGCACCTTTCCTCTTTGTGTCTTTCTCTCTCTCTCCGGCGTCTCTCTCAGGAGTGGGTGGCAAAACTAACCCCACTGCAAGCAGCACCTTCTCTGGCCTAGCAGCTGCAGTGCACTGACTGACGACTCCTACTAGAAGAAGGGGTCGTAGCAGTATAGTAATAGTGTGTAGACAGAGAGAAAGAGGTAGCAGCTGTGCTACAGCAAGCAGAGCTGTCTAGCAGGTAGCTACACACACAGAGAGACAGCAGAGAGACACTGAGAGATACAGAGAGAGGGAAGGGAAGGCATGCAGAGGCAGCCAAGCAGGCAACAGCATAGAAATGGAATGATGGCAATATGATTCAGGGATGGATGCATGGATCCATGGACAGACATGCATTTGGTTTGGTGGACGCGATCCCCCAAATTTCACTCTCTCTGATTCCTGCTGCTCTCTGCTGGTTGCTGGGCGTGGCAAAAGTCCCCCCAACCCCCACTATATAAGTGCGCGCCTTTCCTCCCCTGCCACCAGCTAGCTCGATCTCCCCTTCTCTTTCCTCATCATCGTCTTCCTCCTCTGGACTCTGGGCTCTCCTCCTCTTCCTCTTGTCCTCTTCCTCCTCCTAGCTACCACTAGCAGCAGCAGCTACGGCTCGATTGTCATCAGCCAAGCAAACTAATTAATAAGCTGTGAGTGTGTGTGTGTGTTTCGTTGAAGCTAGAGGAGATCGATCCATCGATCGAGAAGGAACGAGCTTGCTAGCTAGATAGAGAGATCGAGCACCTGCTGCACGGGGAAAAAGAAAGAAAGAAAGAAAGAAAGAAAGAAAGAAAGAGAGCAAGCAAGGAAGAAGCTAAGATCGCGTAGCAGCAATGAGCATCTCGGTGAACGGGCAGTCGTGCGTGCCGCCGGGGTTCAGGTTCCACCCGACGGAGGAGGAGCTGCTCAACTACTACCTCCGCAAGAAGGTGGCCTCCCAGCAGATCGACCTCGACGTCATCCGCGACGTCGACCTCAACAAGCTCGAGCCATGGGACATCCAAGGTACGTCTACGGCCGGCCGGCCGGCCGGTGTACTACCTACCTATAGCAGCTTCGTCTTCTAGCTAGCTAGCTAGCTAGCTAGCACAGTACGTAGCAGCTCGTGGTACAGTGTCGTGGATCGGATCGGATACATGCCACTGCCTCCATGGGAGGGAGCTGGTGACCTGATAATACATGAACATGGACATGAACTAGCTACCTCCCTCCAACTGCTGCTACACGTACGTACCCATGGCGGGGCCATGGCTTGTTGCACCGCCACCACCTGCACCATGGACTACGGCTGCCATGGGCAGGCAGCTGGCTGCAGAGAGCGAGCAAGAACTTGCTGAGAATTGTCCTATACATGCCACTGCCTCCATGGGAGGGAGCTGGTGACCTGATAATACATGAACATGGACATGAACTAGCTACCTCCCTCCAACTGCTGCTACACGTACGTACCCATGGCGGGGCCATGGCTTGTTGCACCGCCACCACCTGCACCATGGACTACGGCTGCCATGGGCAGGCAGCTGGCTGCAGAGAGCGAGCAAGAACTTGCTGAGAACTGTCCTCTCGTACCAAATTGCTCAGTTTATTAGGCTTGACCTGACCTGGTGGTGAATGCAACTGCCTAGCTAGCTCTAGTAGCTAGTCCCACGCATCTAGCCTGTTCGTTGATCGTTCCTTCGATTCATCATCTTGGTATCTATGATCTATCCATGGTCTTAGACAGTGATCTGTTCGATCTGTTCAACTGTATATGCACGTACAGATCGACAGCTAATAAATTAAACAATCAAATTGCGATTTGGCATGCAGAGAAATGCAAGATCGGTTCAGGCCCTCAGAACGACTGGTACTTCTTCAGCCACAAGGACAAGAAGTACCCAACGGGGACGCGCACGAACCGCGCCACCGCCGCCGGCTTCTGGAAGGCCACCGGCCGCGACAAGGCCATCTACAACTCCGTCAAGCGCATCGGCATGCGCAAGACGCTCGTCTTCTACAAGGGCCGCGCACCGCACGGCCAGAAATCGGACTGGATCATGCACGAGTACCGCCTCGACGAACCTGCCTCCGCCGATGCCGCAGCCGCCGCCGCCGCCGCTGCTGCCACGGTAAGCAAGCAAGCATGCCGTGACCATGATCGCAACAGATCTTCCTGCCTTCCTTCTCCTATAGATAGCTAGTAGCTAATATAATTGTGTCGTTAATCTCTGCACCAATTCACGTACGCCACCATTAATTATTGGCTGCCGTAAGAAACAATTATATGGCGGTGGTGGTGCAATCATACGAGTACGGCTGCCCGCCTTGATTTGATCCAGAGCTCTCCAGCCGTAACCAAAATAAAAATGATTTTTTTCTTCTTCTTTTTTCACCCCCCTCTTGTTTGTTTGATTGATTGATGAGGAGAGAAAAGGAGGCAGTAATTATTATTAAACTTTGCCATGTGCTTCATGTGCCCCAAAAGGTAGCAATAATATAATTAACACTGCTGCTGCTTTTATCGATCGGCCTCTCGTCGTCGTCGGCGATGTCGCGATGGACAGGTCGCTGCTGCTGCGGCGGCGTCGGACGGCGGGCAGGAGGACGGGTGGGTGGTGTGCAGGGTGTTCAAGAAGAAGCACCACCACAAGGAGTCATCAGGCGGCGGAGGCGGCGGCAGCAGCAAGCACCACGGCAGTAACAACGAGCACGGGCACGGCGGCGGCAAGGCGGCGGCGGCGCACCAGCACCAGCACCACGGCGGCGGGCTGCAGTACTCGTCTAGCGACGACGCGCTGGACCAGATCTTACAGTACATGGGCAGGTCATGCAAGCAGGAGCACGAGCTCCTGTCGCCGCCGGCGCCGGCGGCAGCGGCACGGGCCAGGTACCTCCGGCCCATCGAGACCGTGCTGGGCGGGCACGGGTTCATGAAGCTGCCCCCGCTCGAGAGCCCGTCGTCGGCAGTCGCGGCGGCGCTGACGCCGCCTTCGCAGCAGCACGCCGTCTCAGGCGACGCCGCCGCCGCAGGCGGGGTCATCGTCGACGACCTCCTCGGCCTCCACCACCGCGCTGGCGGGAACGGGATCACGGACTGGGCCATGATGGACCGGCTCGTGGCGTCGCACCTGAACGGGCAAGCGCCGCCCGACGACGTCGTCGCGCCCGCTGCGGACCACGACCACCTCAGCAGCAGCTGCTTCGACGACGACGCGGACGGCGGACTCGCCTTCTACTCTGCCGCCGCTAACCGCCTCCTTGGCTCCGCCGCCGGCTCCAGCGGCGCTGGAAGCGAAGACGACCTCTGGAGCTTCACGCGGTCGTCGGCGGCGGCGGCGGCCACGTCGACGGAGCGGCTGAGCCACGTGTCACTGTAGACGATCGTCGTCGTCGTCGCCTTACTATGTACGTACGTCGTCGTAAGCCCCTACTACGTGATGACATGGCCAGCATGCCCCTAGCTGGTACACAGTAGTAAAGAAGAGACAACACCACCAACGACAGCAACAAGAAGAGAGAGAGAGAAATAAAAGAAAGATCTCTAGAGAGAGAAAGAGAGTGATTTCAAAGGTGATTAGAGTGATGAGAGAGAGAGTGAAAGGAGATGGAAAGAATGGCCGATAGATTTTAAAGCTGCTGCTGGCAGTAAGTTGGAGTGGCACTGTCACTAGCTAGCTCCAACGCCACATGATCTCCTCATCAGCCAGCCCCTGTTTAATTAACCCCCCCCCCCATTGTTGTTATAATCACAACATTTACTAGCAGATGTTACTCATATGATTAGATATTGATACTACATCTATCACTGTTTGTTACTAGTATTAAATTCTTCATTTCAATTAGGAGAGGGAGATGACAGAGCTAGCTAGACAGCATGGTAGGGGTGATATGGTAATTTGCTAGAAGGCATGCATCATTACTGCTCTCTAGCTCCAGGTAGTGTAAGACGATTATTGGTAGTTTGTTTACTATCTTACTACGTAGTACACGTACGTACTCTGGGTGTGTGCATGGTGTTTGGTGTGTAGTACCTAGGTGCTACACATGTGCATCCTTTTTAATTATTCCCGAGACGTGGATAGATTAATAGATATCTACTGTATTACATATACGTGCAGCTGGTTGTATATCTATATAGTGCATCTCTATCTCTCTATATGATTATATGAATAGTATGAATGATACCCGTGCATTTGTCCGTGGCTGCCTGCTGCATCAATTTCCACCTGTGAGGTAGTAACCAACTATTGACCATTTATGGCCAGCTCGTTTTTGGACAATTCAGGAAGTTTTAGATACTTTCAGCCATAAATAAATAAATTTCTATAGGGTTGTTTTAAGTTAAACTTTTTTATGTTTAACTGAGCTTATACAAAAGGCGGTCGAGCACAGATGTTTGTAAAAACATATTTTATGATCGCTACTTAATTATACTAATTTGATTTTCATAAATTCGGTTAAATTTGAAAAAGGTTGACTAAAAACAATTCTATAAACTGAATTATTGCGTGAAACGAAGGTAGGTTGATAGCTATAGCTAATTGCTATGGTAGCAGTAGAGATCACCTCAGCACCCAAGTTATTAGTCATAGGACTATACTCACACATGGGCGGTGGGGAGAAGCTAGGTAATAATAAACAGCCTCCGGCCCTGTCCTATCACTGAGCCATTAATTTTGATTGCCTTACTTGCGTTGAATGCATGTATATACGCCCTAATTACACATGTCATAGGTCATATCGATTAAGACAATGACAAGGTCTTCAACGTTGACACTTTGACATATGATTTTCTGATTTTCGTTAAACTATATATACTGCCTCCCTACCAAAAAAATGATGCAAGTATGTTTTAAATCAAACTATCTTAATGTAGGTTTGATGAAGTTTATAGAAATTATTATAAATATTAATGAATCCAAATATATATTATGAAAATATATTCCCTGGCGGTTCTAATGATACTTCATTGGTACATAAATATATATAGTTTTTTTTACATATTTTATCAAGTTTAAGATAACTTTACTTAGTATATACCTATCTAGAATTGTCTTGTTGGCGCCAAGCTCACTAGTTTAGCCAAAATTTGTTTTACTTCCAGAACGTACGTGTTTGTCTTATGGTTTTTTTTAATGTGATGCTCAGCTGTGTACCATTCTCGAATGGTACAGGCTGGAACTTTGTTCCCTTATAAAAAAAAATCTAGAGTTGCATTCTTTTTGTTATGAAAGTACTTTCCTTGATTAATTTGGTAATGTCAACATTTTCTTGTGAACCTACCTATGCAACATTTCATATATATTAATTAATGTTCTATTTTTTTTGAAAAAACTTGACCAAATATAACAGAATCCTAAAGTGACCAACATTTGAGTTTTTTTGGGTGGGTGGGGGAGGGGGAAGTAAGTGTCTATTAACTTCCTAATGTTACATCGATCAATTCTCATCTTTCAAATGTTTGAGAAAAATGTGTCATAGCTTCTTCGTGTGGCTGGAGATGACCAAAACTTGCGAAGTGATTTTGGTTGTCTCAAGTATTTGTATTATGAAATCTTGCTCATCTTCCACAATCCTTTTTATACAATTAAACCAAAACAATTTTTATCCAAGCTAACTTAAGAGTTCTCTTGAATAATTTTGAAACCTAGGATATTTTGAACCCGGTTTCACTGATCTCCCCGATTACAAAAGGCTAGGATAATTGATGTATAGAGGCAGACCTATTGAAATGCCTACCTTTATTAATACAACCAAGCCGACGGTCGGTCCATTAAGCCTAGCTACCCAGTGACCCCTATCTCCACTCCTCACCTCTGCCCTCAGCTGCAACCTCTCCTTCCTCCTCTTCCTCAGAGACCTAGGGTCTCCTTCCTCTCCTCTCCTCTCCTCTCCACTCCCTTCACTTCTCCCTCATACTCACGTGTTCTGAAATGAAGGTTCCTCCATTTTTTCATCTCTTCTCCATTAGTTTCCTCCCTAGTCCGACAACTTTGGTTCTAGCCCCCCACCTTCCCATGGGCAACCTTGCCACGGGGGAGCCTCACTATGTCGTGATACCTCTCCCACCACTGGGACTATGGTCCATACATGAAAGGAATGTTCCTGCTCTATGCCCAAGCATAAGTCTTTGAGGGTGTCCTTGCCTTATAGATCCACATGAGCGCCGCCCCATTCACGGCGATTGAGGCACTATCTCCCTCCTTCTAGGTGGGCTTAGTGATCGGCTTGGGAGTGCCACTATTGTTGCGGCGTGCAGTAGGCTTGATGGCAGGTGGCGGCTCCACGATACAACCAAAGCAAGCTTGACGATGGGGCTCAATGACAGGCACGACAGCGGGCCTCTATGTGACAAGCTCAGTGGTGGCTCCTTGTTTTATTTTCCCTTGATTTTCACCCTATTATTTTGTGATTAACATAGACCACAATAGAGAAACAAGCGCACATCCAGCCTATGAAAATCGATTTTGCTCGTCTTTGTTTATATGTTGTGTAGTAGTGATATCCTTCTTTCTTAGTGGTGATTCCAGCATGGGCGTAGCCACAAGTAGGGGGCTCCAGCTCCTCCTACTAGTTATCTATCCATTAGGGTATCCGCAATGGAGTATCCGAGCTAGCTCTATACAATAAACATTGCGATAGGAAAAAATGATTTGCCTTGTGGGGTTGTTTCTATGAAGTATCAGCTCTCATCTATATATGGAGCTGGATCCTATGATAAAAAACTTAAAAATCTGGCACAAGTAATGTGTATGCAACATGGAGGCACTCAGAGGATGACAATCTTTTTTTCTCAGCATGGGTCCCACGTATAAAGCCGGCTCCATGTCCAAACAATACGTATGGGACAAATAGCATATGACATCTATAATTGTTGTGGCACCATTTCAAGGGACACCCCTCTCTCCCACGGTTTTCATACAGTGTGGTTGCTCTTACAACGAAGAACAAGAACTCAGCCCCCTCTCATTAATTCTACCGCTAGGTAGCCTCATTCCCTGTGGTAGTCTCGTTTCGAATATAACCTAAGCGAAACGAGGCAATTTCATCAGATATAAAGTAGAGGAAACAAAATTCAATAAGTTATATAGAGAGGTGTCACCAAGAATATAGGTTGTTATGATATGATGTATGACCACACTTCTCACTCAACAAGTTGAGGTAAACAGTAAACTCACTTCTGGACATTTAATTTGGTAAACAGTAAAGTCACTTCCCAATCGACTAGCCGCAGTAGTACCAAACTACTTACTACCAATGTAAAAAAAAAAAACAACACGCACACAATGCAAGGAGTACGTACTCTCTGTATGGGTGTCTCTCTCTCGATCGGGAGTCGGGACCATATGTGGATGAGTTTGTCGTGTGCGCTGCACTGCATGGACCCCCGACCCCGGCGGTCGGCCGGCCGATGAGCGCGACCGTTCTATGCATGGCTAGCTGCAGCAGCCTGCAGCACACAGTGGCCGGCCGGTCGCTTTTGCCCGTGGGGATGGACGCATGTGTGCGCGCGTGTTGCGTGCTCCGTGCCCCCCGGGCTCCTCTCCTCCTCCGCTCCCACCAGCTCACGTACAGCGTCCTCGATCTAGCTTAGCCAGCCATGAGCTAGTAGCACGGCTCCATTCGATCGGTCCACATCCATCCACCGTTCCGTGTCCATCCGCCTGCCGGACTGCCGGACGGACACCACCACCACCACGAGTCCAGGACCCAACCCCGGCCATCCACCGATGTGCATGTACTCGCTCGCTCTGTTTTTAAATATATGTTTTTTTAATTAGAAACAACTTTAACTAAATATATATTAAAAAATATTAATATTTATACTGATACATAATTAGTGTTACTGAAAAGATCTTTGAATATAGTTTTTTAATAAATTTATTTGGCAATACAAAAATATTGCCTTTATTTTCTAAAAATACAGTTAAACTTTTGCAGGACTCACACACCAACAGCGACAGTTATTTAGAGGGTGATTGGTTGCCCCGATGAAGGGGGCGGTCCTAAGTCCCATCCGGCACGTGTTGGTGCAGTGTGATCTTGTTTGGTATATCCCTCTCCTCGCACCATATGTCTGCTCCCCTCCATATCCTTTCCCTCCGCGTTCTCAATTTCATCTTCCATCTCGATCTCTTGAATGCCGCGATGCTTGGCAGGAAGGACTTAGCTTGCGCGGGAGATCCTGTCGTCCTGTGACTGTAACGCTGTTGACTATTGTATGCGAAGACTGTTGTATGGTTCTACTTTGCCATTAGATGATGCTCTAAGGTCATTGTCAACGAATAGGCAAAGTAAACTGAGGCAAAAGAAAAATTGGGCATTTTGTTGCTTGTTTTTGTGAGAATAGTGGTAAGCTCACCAAAATCATACCTTGGTGGCCACACCTATTGCCGTTCGACCATCCAAACAAAACTAGAGGCACAAGTTCATACCGGTATAAGTGACCTATGTTGACAACCAAACATGATGAAACTCTCGTCCAGTATATATGTAAGATTCAAGTGCAACAAAACACAGGGTGAACGAGAATGATGTCATCTGAGGTAGGAAAAGCCTACACAGTGCCTCCATCCCAAATGACCGAGCAACCAATCACCCTCAAAGTGACGGAGGGAGTAATAAGTACATGTGCATCACTACCTCCACACTGCACAATCATGCATATAGTATCTACCATGACTGCTACTAGCTACCATGCATGCACTCTAGCTACATACTGTACGTCGAGTCCACTACAGTTGTGTTGTACAGCCGCCGAGCTGCCGCGTGCTGCAAGCGTCGCTGTCCGAGTACTCCCAGCTACCTGGTGCGTGTCTATTCTAGTACTACTAGCGTGCAAGCCTCTTGCCTGTCTTTTTGTACTGCTAGCTGCTGTAGTAGAGTCTACTAGACCAAAGCTAGCTACTTTATGATCGAGTACTACGTACGATCGACGGGCCATGCGCACAGCGACAGTATACTAGGTGCTAGCACTCAGCAGCTAGCTACTGATGCGATCCGTGCATCCATATGCACAGGCAGGCCACAAATCCAGGTGACATTTAGACTGGAGAGATGAGACTGGTAACCTGCCCTTTTGTATTCATGCGTTGCTTCATGCATTGTGGAGTGTGGACGATCGATGGTCATCGTGTACGTTGGCATGTTGCTAACCTAGCTTAGCTTCTCGCCTGGCCTGGGGTGGTCAAGGGCGGAATGAAGGCAGCAATCCACGAGCTAGCTACCTAGTGTACCTAGCCATGTGAAGAGGCCGGACGACTGTACTGAAGCTAGTCTGCAGATTTGTAGTAACTGAGACCCATCGATGACGATCCATCTATCCCTCTGCATGCATGCCCACCGTCTTTGACTTGCTCGGAGTCCGCCATGGTTAATCTTGTGATTTACCGAGACGAGCATTTTTTTTTATTTACCGTGACAGGTCGCAGGTAGTCAGGTCCCAGAGAAACTGGTCAAGGATGACTCTCCCATTGTACAAATAAAGTCCATGTAGCCCCCTCCATCCCCTTGATATCTCTGAAATATCGTGTAAGAGGTGGTGCAAGTTCTTCCCGCTTTGGGTCGGTGAACTAATGGTGCCATATTAGAGTCACTATACTGATGTATAGCGGTTGTCAAGGCTTCATCGCACGCATAGGGTAGCCACAGTGCAGATCATGAATCTCCTCGTGCATCCCCTGCCTAGTATGGTGATTGACCAGTAGGACCCTACTTTGGGGAACAATTACAAGCCTTATCCAACCTGGCCGATGGGTTAGACTCATCTGCGTCAGGCATCAGGGGTGATCGAGTCATGGAGGTTGGACATATCAGGAGAATGTACGACCCACTCGAGTCCAAGAGATAGCCCAACTAGAGGTCAAATGCGAGTCCCTGGTCTTGTAGTGTTTGAGTTCACTGGGGGTGCGCAAGCCTTGATGACAATCCTAGGCCAATTGGGGAACACATTGTACCCCTTTCTCGTGGTCTTTGTTGACTTATATGTAGTTTCATGGGTTCGTAAACACTTCTAGTGACAAGGTGCTCGATGTGTGGGATCACAATCGTTAACACTCAAGACATGAGAGGGTTTATCCTGGTTTGGACGTCGAGCCCTAGGTCCAGCAAAGAGGGATTTCGTTTAAGAGTGCTAGAGAGAGCTTACGATCAATGGTTATAAGAGAGAAGAACTTGTTCTCTGATCATTTGTCGATCGCCCTCCAGAGTGCCCCTTGCCTGGCCTTATATGTCTAGGGGACAAGAGAAGTACAACATGTGTCCATGAGGGTCGCGCTCATCTTCGACCTTGGGTGATGCTGGAGCACTTGGGGGACAACCCGCTGATTGCTAAGGTAAGAGGGTTGTCCTATTTTTTTATGTTTATGTAGCTTCGATAATGGTTGTCCAGCGATTCGACCCATCGTAGGACCTCGCCACTCACTCAACTCTAAATTCATTAGCTATCTAGAAGAGGTTGTCCTCAATGTATGCACATGATTTCCACCACCTCTCGGAGTTGGAGGAGTCGATCGCCATGTTGTCTATCGAGATCTAATCAGGCGGCCATCAGGCCTACACACGAGGCCAAGGCACTATCCAAGGAGCATTTTGGGGTCCTTAAAACTTGGTAATATCATGGCTTGAAGCCTACACTTATCTCCCATGTTCCTACCTCCAAAAACCCTCGTTTGTACCTTTTTTGTTGAAATATGTTATTCCTTTCAGCAGGGAAGGGGGTTGGTTGTTTCTTGAGCTCATTCTTGGTGCTTGAGTTCTTGGAAACATATATAGGCTTTCCCTTCAATAGATGAGCACCTTGAATCTTCAATTTTGAGTTTTCTCGTTAAAACCTCCGTTTGAGACAACAAAATCAAAGTTCTTGGTAAAGACCAAAACTTGCCAAAAACTAGCTTATCTGGGTTTGGATATAGGCTTAGGCAGGTTTCCTAGTAAAAATAGACTTAGTTGGTTTTGAATTCGATCTAGGTTAACTGGGTTTTCTAAGAATTCTAAAACTTTGTCATTCATTGTTCGTTTTTCAATTCCAAATTAATATGTTTTCTAAACATTTATTTAAACAATTTTATTCTTAATCCATATGAAAATTAAATATAATATTTATATTTTTTTCATGTTCTATATATATATATATGTTAACATATATATTTTTCCTTAATTTTAGTTTAAAGTTTAGTTATTCATTAATTTATATTTGTGTTCTTTTCTCAAATTTGTTGATTTCTAATCTAAATGGAAATCTTAATATTATTTTCTTATTATCTTTATTCTAAATTTATCTTTTTATTGATTTTATTGATACGGTATGTTTGTTTACATGTTTTACTCAATACTTTCTTTAAAATATGCATGTGTTCTTTATTTTGAAACTTTCATTCTAATCCAAATATACATTAAATTATTTTTCATTATTTTTATTGTAGATTTTGCTATTTACTAATACAATTAATATAGAATCTTATTTATTTATTTTGCCTCTAAATTTGTATGATAACCAATGACTTATTCTCTTATTAATTCTAAACTTAGCTATGTATTAGTCATATTTGGAATGTACTTTTTTGTTTTTTACTGTTAAATTATCATTCAAATCAATAATGTATAGTCTTTTCTTTTTTATCACCTTTAAAAATTTATGATTTTCTTTGATCATTGAGTGATGAGTCTTTAAAGCTGTCAAAGACTGATTTATGCATGGTCATTTGGAGCTTGCATGCATAAATACTTTCATCCATTGTACTTTTTTTACTACTAGATGAACAATTTTTCACGAGTTTAAAATCTGCTAATTGCTAGGTCCTCTTAGCGAATGTGGTATCTTCCTTTAGCACTATAGTAACAAGATAGTACATTATTACACTAGTACAATTTTTTTTTTGAAAATGACTCCCATTTTTAATAAAGATAGATAACATAAGAATCCGCCTATAAGTATGGAGAGGAGCACTATACTTTACTAACCGCTCTAAGAAATACATTTTCAAGGATGGTTCTGTTAAGGAAACTATCGTTAAAAATATACAGCCAACCTTGAAAATAAGATTTTCAAGTACACATGCTTATGCAACCATCTCTAAGAATGGTTGATGTTTATGGATAGTTTGTTAAATCTCTCATCCTTAGAAATCTAATTTGAAGGGTGGTTGACTAAGTCAAGTATCCTTAAAATAGTTATGGTACAAATAAATTTATATATTTTTTGAATATATTTGACGAGATCTAAAACTTTGTAGTTGATAAATATATTTTTGTTTGAGATTGTTTAGGGTTCCATATATATAAATTAAGTTCTCAGATTTTGAATTTTAATTTTTTTAATTTTAAATGACTTTGGATGGAGACACACTATGTATCAATGATGTAATTCTCGATAAATCTAAAAATTTGTAGTTGAAAAAAATTCCGTTTGGCACTGGTACTGCCCCTTCCTCCTTCCCAAGGACAACATCTGTGAGTTTGCTTAATTGTTGAAGCATCTGTTTCCTATCTCGATACTTTAGAGGTCCACGTTTCTCAGTAGTCCCATTAAAATTTTTTCTATTTCTGCGGTAAGGGTGATCCCGGCATAGGAACCTACGGTGTCCCATGTAGACCATCTTCTTGTTTTTTGGTAGATGTGTAGCATCAGTCCCATCCAAGCACTCGACACACCCAGTGTATCCTTTTGTCTTCTCTCCAGACAAGCAACCTTGCCCTAGCAGGTCGGTGATTGTAGCGATAAGTACAACCTTTATCATGACATGTTCTTTTTGTACTCATCCCAAACATCCTTCACACCCGTCTCCCACATCTGTAGTAGTTCATCGATCAATGGTTCTAGAAGCACATCAATATCATTACCAGATTGTTTTGGCCCTTGGATTAGTAGTGACATCTGCATGTATGACTGTTTCATACAAAGCCAGGGTGGAAGGTTGTATATACATAGCGTCACTAGCCAAGTGCTATGATTGGTTCTAACCTGGTCAAACGAATTCATCCCATCTGTGCTCAAAGCTAATCATATGTGCTCAAAGCTAATCATAGATGTCTTACATCTCCACCGATGTTCTTATAGAACATAGTGTTGATAGTCCTTCAGTCCGACCCATCGGCGGGTTGCCTCAACATTGAATCTTTCTTACGCTCTTCGTCGTGCCAACGTAACAGCTTGGCTGACTTTGCATTTGCAAACAACCTATGCACTCGTGGAGCTATAGGAAAATACCACACGGACTTTATGGGCCCTCCTCTGGTCTTGCTTCCTTCATTTGATGACCCTTGCTTGTTACACTTGGGACATGCATCCAAGTCTTTGTATTTCTCTCCACGATACAATATGCAGTCGTTGAAACATGCGTGGATTTTCTCAACCTCGAGGCCAATTGGGTAAATCATTTGCTTTCTTGTGCAACATTTTGACCAACCTCCCCATGCAAAGTCCAAATCGTGTAGTTTCTCATGAACCCCTTGTGATCAAGTGCAATCGTATATGCTCCACGTCGTCCTATTTTCTCGTATTCTTGCAGTCTTTGCATGAACAGAATACAAGTTGTGAGTCCCCAGCATTGGCTCTAGATCGCTTGATGAAATCATCGATGCCCGTCAAGTACCGTGGGTCTGTACATGACAGATCGTACATCCATCCTTGCGCCATGTCTGCACAGGTAAAATGGACAGGGCAGAGGAAACATAGGAACGTATTAATAAGAGCCTTTCTGAATAATATTATTTGATGAAGCACATAAGCATAATGTATGATCTGTCATGGGCATTTAGGGTTTAGGGTTTGAATAGGAGCCTATTTGAACAATATTAATTGAAGCACATAAGCATAATGTATTCTTTGATATAATTTGAAATTGGTCGCGCTATCAAAAGTGAGACAACAAATAGAAAACAATGGAGGCTAAATTGTAAACAACGTTAATTGCACACCCTTTTTGATCTACAATGTAGGAGCTTGTTTAGTTCCCTTTCAAATTCCAAAACTTTACAATATTCCACATCCCATCGAATCTTTAAACGCATGCATGGAGTATTAAATGTAAGTAAAAAATATTACTAATTACAAAGTTTATCTATAATTTTCGAGACGGATCTTTCAAATCTAGCTACTCAATGATTGGACAATAATTACCCAAAAAAACAAAGTGCTATAATTTTTCAAGTAATTTTGGATCTAAAAGCTAGGAAAAAATGGACACAAATTGCAACAACCCTCTTCTTGATCATGAACAATAGTATAGCTCCAAAATATAGATTTGCATACAAAAGTAATGTAAACCTACAATTCTAAAGAAGTATGCTTGTTACTGACCAAGAGCTAGAAGATGTGAGCATCCAAGAGTGAAGAGGAGCCGCAACAATGGAGGTCAAAAAATCCAACAGCCACAACAATGGAGAGAGGAGCTCCTCACGTATTGTTCTGTTCCGTTGGGATAGAGGAGGGAGAGGAGATCGAGATATTTAATACTGTACATGTTTCACTGTCGGTTCCAGTCACGAACCGGCAGTGAAACGCATCATCACTGCCAGTTCAGGCCACGAACCGATAGTGATGAGGCAGCGAGACATCACTGCCGGTTCCAGCCATGAACCGGCAGTGATGAGGCAATTCACTGCCGGTTCTGCTCCTGCCCCCAATAATTGGGGGGCTGTCACAGTTTGAACCGACACTGATGAGGCATCATATCACGCCGCCGGCCCAAACAAAACCGGCAGTGATGGGCCGGCAGTGATGCGCGATTCTGTAGTAGTGGGATGAAGATAAAATTTATCTCAAAATTGTAGAATTTGACGAGATCTAAAACTTTATAGTTGATAAATTTTTGTTTGAGATTGTTTAGGGTTCCAGATATATAAATTAAGTTATCAGATTTTGAATTTTAATTTTTTTAATTTTAAATGACTTTGGATAGAGACACACTCTATATCAATGATGTAATTCTCGATAAATCTAAAATTTTGTAGTTGAAAAAAAATCCGTTTAAGATTATTTACAAAAATATTGATTGCAAGATTCGTATATTATTAATAAAAGGACTGCATCATATACATAGTTACAAGTGCCGTTATGGTGTGGTGATGTACCTACGCATGAGGCCATAGGTTTTGAGTATGAGTCTCCATGGTTGCACTTGTGTGAAATAGGCTAAATTGTTTCTTATTTTTTACAACTTCTAATTTATTATTTTAAAAAAGGTCTGAAAATTATTTTTAAGGATGGTGTCCTTAACAAAATTGACTCTAAAAATATATTAGGATAGTTATCGAATTGTTCCTGAGAATTAATTTTTAGAAATGATTATTTGAAAATCATATCTGAAAATCACGTCTTTTTTATAATCAACAATGGCATATATAGTGGCAGTATTTTAGATCGGACTGAAGATCGATTTGGACCGTTCGTTAGCAAAAAAAAATCATTTTTGTACTAGATAGTGTTAATGACTGGATAAATAAGCAAGTGATTACTGATCGTGGATGTAGTATATATGCGCTAGGTAGCATCCATAATCGATCGTGCTACTCTCAATATATGCATATGAAGCGGACTCAAGCATTGTCGGTCGATCGACTACAACAGCCACTACAACTTCAAAAGTGCTCAAAATCAAGTTGCCCTTGTGTAATTAAAATAGCGAAAGTGATGAGATTCTAATATTTGCTGCTGCTGAGAAAACTAGCCAGGCCAATCTCCGTTGGTCACTTAGTTGTCGTCCATACTCCAGCAGCGACTCATCACCAACAGAAAAATGAACATCGTCATGCATGCATGTATAGCCATGCTAGTACTAGTAGAGCCACCACTCTAGTAGTCCTTCATATCGATCGATCCTCTCATTTGACTAGAAACCAACACTTGATTAGCTGATGAATTAATTAATTAAGAATTAATGATCGTCTCGATCGACGAGATCTCTCTTTCTGTCTCCCTCTCTCTCCATCTCTCTTATCTTTTTCCTTGTCTCCTATATATTGATTGAGTATACTATTTCCTTAAAGTTGTGAAAGATTGATCGATGTATGATCAATGGAGCCAACATATATACTAATACATACATGCATTATATATATAGCACCCAACGCTATTGATTGAGTATACTATTTCCAAGTTGTGAAAGATTGATCTATGATCAATGGAGCCAACATATATACTAATACATGCATGCATTATTTATATATTATATATATAGCACCCAACATTCTAAATAGTTATTTAGAGCGTCGCTCAACCATCAATCACCACAACCATAAAAGTTACTACTAATTCTAATCCTGTAACCGTAAAATACTAGCCATCAGTGAGTCTCATTCTCATAATCATAAATGTTACTACTATTCTCATCTCGCAATTGTAAAAATTCTTAGTTACAGGATAAGAATTAAGAGTAACTTTACTGTTACGGGTTTTGGTATTTAGAGCGTAGTGAGTTAAATAGCAGTTATATATATATTAGGAGATACACAGAGATCCATGCATCTTATATGGATGCATGGGAGGGAGGGACGACGATGGGCAGGCATGCATGGCCCACGCACACAAATTGCAGGGAGAAAAAGGTCATGTGCCGACAATTAAAAGCTACATGCATGATTTGTCCAAATAATAGTGTGCAGTGGCATCATCGACCATAAAATAAAGCGCGTTCAGAGCAATTAGTTGCGTCGTCGTCCAAACCTGGCCCGCCCGCCCGCCCGGCCCCTGCATATGCGTTGCGCGCGCCAGAAATGAAAAAAAAAAGGCCACGTAATGACGTACGGGCGGATCCGCGCGGCAAGATAATTGCATGCAAGAAAATGCTGCCCTCTTCCGATCCCTCACTTTGCGCGCGTTCGTTCATTATTTAGTGATTGATGATGATGATGATGATCCATCGAGGCCTCTCTCTCTCTCTCTCTCTCTCTCTCTCTCTCTCTCTCTAGATCTTTCTTTCTCTCTTTCTCTGCTGGGTTTGACTTGACACTTGGCGTTAATTAGTCAATAAATCATAAGTTGGTGGAAGGGGGGTTCGATATCGACGACCCATCGTGCACGTCACGCTCTACCTTTCTGTTGGGCTATCGATTTTACCGTATCTCAGCTCCCTCCCTTTTGTCAATTTTCTTTCACTTGTTTCTATGTACTATATATAGGTGAAGTAGCTAGTCACAAGTCCATGACGATTGGACAAGTATTTTTTATTACAGTATATATATATATATATATATATAATATATATATATATATATAATCACTGACTGTCCTCTCGTCCTATTCTAAATTATAAGGCATAGTTCCAAATAAACATTTCAGCCAAAACTTCTTCAACACCCCCCCCCTCCTCCCCCCACACCACCCCACCTCTATGTTACCACACATGGTTTCGCTTTTTGGGCCCCAACTACAGAAGAAGAATGTTCAGCAAAAAAGATTGGAAAACAGTGGTGGTCATATATGTCTTTGCCAACCATGAGTGAATGGTACTAATAATAATAGACTACAATATATTCAAGTTTTCAACAATAGATGATTGACTGCACACAACATATGCAACGGTCGGAATAAAGACTATTCCACCTGTTACAAAGATATCGCCACACATCTAACAAAGTTCTCTACACCTACGACATGTTTCATCCTAACTTTAATTTGGGAGGATCGGCGTTGTGACTTGGGCCTATGTGTTGGGGCATCCAAGAGTGGTAGGTGAAAGCCATTTGTTTGTTGATCCGACGATGGACCGGCGACGGCTATATATGCTCTCTTGAGGCTAAATTCCTCCCTTGGAGGTGTCATTTATCGTGGTTTCGCCCTCACTTTCCTATGTCATCAGATCTTCAGGGTAAAAACCTTGTCCAATGTTTTTGAAAGAAAAGACCTTGCCCATGCATGTTGGCCGGACTCGTAGTCTTGATCGAATTTCTCCTTAGAAGCAATCATTGTATGTAGTGTTTGGGAGTTCCTTGGATCAGCTACTCAAGTACGCACAAATAAATTTTTTAAACTTTCCTAGTGAACTGGTTCTCTTAATGTTTTGGTATTCAAAATTTAATATAAACTTTCCCAATTAAATGTCACCTAGTAAGAATTCTCATATGCTATGAGTCTATGACTACTACTAGTGTTTTACTATTACTTAAAAAAATTTAAAAGAAGCACTACTGGACACAGCTGCTGTGCCGAGTACACTACTTTGGTAGTGACAGGCTATCGAATTTTTCTATCGGATATAATATAGTAGGTAATCAAAGGAAATAAGGCTACCAATAATGCAAGTCAAATGTTCTCAGCTGGGTAGTGTACCTACTATATAAATGTGATGGACGTGCAAAAATGCATGCAGAATGATTCACGTACTACTACGTTCAATTCTCTGCTAATGTTGCAGCTAATGAATACACTCCGTAATGGATTAACACACACATGCATGTGCTTGTGCATGCCGTGGATGGAAGGGCAGGGAAAAGAGAAAAGCATAGACTGGGGGTAGGTATGGTCCTGTACGTTGGCTAGCTAGCTCATCTGTATATAGTGATCGACGCGGTGGCGCCCGGCCATGCAATATTGCGACTGCACGTACGTACGTTCTTCTCCTAGCTCTCGCAGCCTTAGGTTTCAAGGAAACCGGTGATAGGTCTAGCCAATGCATATGCATATGCAGCTGCATTCCATACGTTAGCTAGGATTGGGAACACCTCCCTGTCCCTCCTGTGCAATGCAAACAGGCTCTCTCTCTCTCTCTCTCTCTCTCTCTCTCTCTCTCTCTCTCTCTCTCTCTCTTACTAGCTCACTCACACTCTCTGTCTCTCTCTCACTCACTCTCTCTCTCTCCCTCCATCCCTCTCTCTTTTACTAGCTCACTCACTCACTCACTCTCTGTCTCTCTCTCTCTTACTAGCTCACTCACTGTTAACACTGGATTTTGGTACGCTCAGAAAGATGACAGGTGGGCCAGCGCACAGCAAATTTGTGGAGATGGGTGTTCGGAGCGTTCGGCAAGTGTCCATACGGTCGGCTAGTTTCGGAGCATTCGGCAAGTGTCCGTGCGGTCGGCTAATTTCCAAGAATTCGGCAAATGATCGTGCGGTCGGTTATTCTAAGGAGGAGCGGTTTTCCGTTGAAGAGGCGACAAAAACGGCAAGTAAGAGCCGAATCGGGCAACAAAGATTGCGACAATTGAGGAAATAAAGACTCCGAAGGGAAGACTAGAGTTAAAGATATCGTGTTTTTCCTTTAATGTTTTGTAGTCGTGTCCTTTTAGGACTCATGTCATGACCAGGGTATAAATATAAACCTTTGGCCATTGTAAAAAACTGTTCACAACCAATACAATACAACCGGCCCCGTGCCAATTTCGAGTCCTTTGTCGTGTCGTCGAGTTCTTCGAGAGGAACCATCGATCCGTCGACCTCCGTAAGTCCCGGCAACCTTGTTATCATGTCTAGTATCATGCGGTGGATTTAGATGTTGATGCAAGTAGTCTTGTTTGTTTTCAATGATCGTGCGGCGGATCCTTGCTTGACAATCAAGAAGTCTTCGCTTATGTTTTGTGTATGAGTAGATACCGTGCGGCAGGTGCTTGCTCGATATGCCTAGCAAAAGCAAGATAGTTACCGGCTCTATTAGATTTGACAAGATCTAGTAGATTCATTAAGTTACTACGTGTTGCATGTTTATATATATTTTATATATTTGTAACACTCTTTTGCACAATCTAGATTGATACGGTTCGGCTTCATCTTTTCTCATAGATTTACCTATGCTTTTGTAATTGCTTATATCCATAAATATATCTTATATTCATAATAGCCGAACTGGTTTCATCTAGATTGTTACGTGTTGCGGGTTCATGCATGTTAACTACGTTTGAGCTTTTATAAAGTTAGGTGTCATGCGGCGGATACAAGCTTTAGATTAGTTTGATCATGTTTGCTTACGTGTTCCTTAATCATGGACCCCAATTCGGTTGGATAGCCGAGTTGGTTATGCTTTAATTCATAATTAATGATGATTCGTTAATACGTACTTTCTCATGCATACATGTTCGACAATCAACTCTTTACGTACTCATTGTTTGTTTTAGCCGAATGATCTATAAAACTTGTTGACAGATAGCTTCTATAGTTGTATGTCGTTGTAAGTGGCTTCAGGGCCGTATATATGGAACTGTCTGGTCTCACCCGGCATGTTCCAGTTTTGTATTTAATAATTTTATCCCTTGTTAGTTTCAGGTTAAACGGACTGGCACGTCTCTGGATTTCAAAGCACCCGGGCACCCGTTTGAAGTCACGCTTTCCGGCTTGCTGTGTGTGAGGCACAGTGCGTCACATTTTGTGTCAACACACTTTTTGGCACACCCAGTGGGACCATACATTTCAAGATGCCTGAATTCGAGAACACCCAGATTCTGGACGTCACCATGGACGATTTGCCAGAAGATTTGAGGAATACGATCCAGCAAGCATGTGATGAATTTCAACACAAATGCTTGATGTCCTTTTCCGAGAATAAAAGCAACAAGGTTTTTCAGAAATAGTCACTCCCAAGGACTCTCCTTCATCATCAAACTGATTACACTAAAGAAGAAGATGCTCGAAACATGACTGAGTTGGTTTACAAAGCAATGAGCGAAACTATGAGGAATCATCATACAGCTTTCCTGAATACCTTTCGCTCAATCATGGTCAGTACCTTCGGTCTATCCGCCGATAAATGCTTTGAGGAAACCATTGGTCCAATGCAAGGACCGACATTGTTCAATATGCCAAAACGCCAGGAGAAAACTGCTGAAGATGGCGAGACGTCTGGCATGAACCAAGGTGGGATGGCTCCTCACTAGAAACAACAACACCCCATGACTTATGGCCAGCTCACGTTTGGTGCAACGGGGAACGTCCCACAATCGGCTTTCAAGGTGTCTCCAGCTGCGAACATGTTGCATAAAAATATGTATGGAGACGGATATCAAGAGTTTACCGATTACAATGCTATTGACTCTTTCCTGAATCCAGGGTATAAGAACTTTACAGGTTTGGCTTTTGAAGGGCAGACACATGGAGCTCTAAATTCGAATATTGACCTTATCATGAACAGGATGGCGGATATGATGCAGAATCAGTTTGGCCTAAAGCTAAAGAGCCAGTCCTATGCATACAAGTCCCCTTATCCAGAGTGGTATAACTGAGTTGCACTCCCTCCGAGAGTAAAACCTCCCACAGACCTGACCAAGTTTTCTGGTCAGGATGATACTAGCACCATAGAGCACATCAGCCGATACTTGATGCAGCTTGGAGAGGGGTCCACTGATGAAGCTTGGAGGATTCAGTATTTCCCGTTGTCTCTGACAGGGCCGGCTTTCACGTGGTTCACGTCTCTGCCGGCTAATTCCATTGGTACATGGGCAGAATTGGAGTAGAAGTTTCATTCATATTTCTTTACAGGTACTAATGAGAAGAAACTAGTTGACCTTATGAGCTTGAAGCAGAGAGCCAATGGAACACCTCAGGAGTATCTCCGTAGGTTCAGGGAGACTAAAAACCTCTGCTATTCCTTAAACCTGCCAGATGACCAGTTGCCAGGGATGGCAATAGCGGGCATGCAACCGAATGTCAGAGAGAAGCTGTTCGGCATGGACTTCGATGACCTTGGTCAGCTGTCGCAGCGGTTGTCCATGATGAGCAATCAGGCTCAAGGGTTCAGGAGAGACAACCGTTTCTAGAAAGGTAACGTGGCTAATGAGATGTATCAAAGTTTCTAGGAAGAAGCAGCAGAGTACGATGATGAAGATGAAATAGCCACAGCCGAATTGGTCTGGGAGAAAGAACCGACTCAGGTCAGTCAACGCTGGTTGAGGCAGCAGAAGGGCACGTACGACTTTGATGTCTCCAAGTCAGACAAGTTGTTTGAGATGTTGCTCAAAGAGGGACGTATCAAGTTGCCGGAAGGGCACCCCATGCTGCGCCCTGAAGGGGTGAGAGATAAAAAGTTTTGCGGTTACCACAATACCAATTCTCATTCCATCAATGATTGCCGAGTATTCAGAATGCGGATTCAGAAAGCTATTCAGGAAGGGCATCTGAAATTTGATGGTAAGATGAAAATTGATGCTAATCCTTTTGCACAGAACACAGTATCTTTCTCCGTGAACATGGTTGCTATAGAAAACTCCAAAGATAAGGGCAAGGTGAAAGTGTTAACCTCAGACAGAGCTAAGAAAACTGGTGCTGTTGACCCTAATCGGCAAATTACAAATGAAGAGTTTCGGCAACAGACTCGGTTCCAGAACGGCCGAACCGAGAGAGGGGAAGCTTCCAAGCCCAGAGTCACGACACAGATTCTTTTGAACAAATGGCGACGGGAGCAAGAACGGTATCGGAAGAGAAGTTATTATGAGGAACAAGAGTTCATGGAGGAACATCAATGGTATGAGGAAGAGATGTACCAAAGGGAGCAAGATTACATGAGAGAGCAGGAACAATCTCATTGGGGATGCTCGTTCTTTAAACATTGTTGGAATGAAGGCTTGAAGCTGCCTACTAAAGATAATTGCCCTGAATGCTCTGATCAATATTCAGAGTACAGTCAGTCTCGGGTCAACCGCCGTCCGGTCCATGAAAGGCTTGGAGCACATTTTACTAAGGACGATCGGCGTGTAAAAATGGACAGCTCTGGAAATCGGCGAGGCAAGAGATTTGCCGATCAAGGGTGGATCCATTATGAAGAAGGCGCTGAGGAAGAAGAACACCGTGAGTACGTGTGGCAGAAAGGACAATGGTGTCCACCAGGGCTGAGGAAGAGCCAGAAAAGAAGGGTACAACGCTTGAGGAACAAAGAGTTGGCACAGACAGTTGCCGAAAAGAAACAAGTGTGGCGTCCTAAGGAAAAGCCTGACAAGCAAGACCAGTCGGCTGATGCGTGTATGGCTTTCTTTATTACATCAGAGTTCTTAGCTCCGGAAAACCAGGATATCCAAGAAGAAGTGTACTCAGATTTCGATGAGAGTGAGTATCATGATCTGATGGCCCAACTTGTCCTAACTGAACGGGTAGTTTTCGATAAGCCAGCCAAACATCGACATTTGAAGCCACTTTATGTGAAGGGGTACGTCAATGGCAAGCCTCTACTAAGATGTTTGTTGATGGAGGAGCTGTCATCAATATTATGCCTTATACCACCTTTAGGAAGCTCGGGATGACTAATGAGGAACTGCTAAAAACTGACATAGTGCTCAGGGACTTTGTTGGCAATCCTTCTGACATCCGAGGAGTTGTGCACGTTGAGTTGATGATTGGATCAAAAACCTTGATTACTACTTTCTTTGTCATTGATGGCAAGGGGGCATACAGTCTGCTCTTAGGGAGAGATTGGATCCATGCTAACTGCTGCATACCTTCAACCATGCATCATGTTCTTATTCAGTGGATTGGAGATGATGTTGAAGTTGTTCATGCTGATGATTCGGTAAGTGTTGCTGCTGCAGAGCCTACTTACTGGGAATATGATGGCTTCGATTGTTTCTCTGGAAGAGTATGGGAAGAAGGTCCTGTGAATGTCTTCAACAAGGATCGACAGCCAATCCAAGCAGTCGGCTCTCAAAGCAATTTTTAATGGGGAACCCGATCGATGGCAACAAAGGGAAGCTGGGACGTGGCTTTATGTCGGCCGATAAACTGGAAGAAATAAATGTTAGTCATGATGTCAAGGCAAGGCCGATGTATGTGAGTGCATATTTAGACCCAGCGTATAGATTAAAATTGATAGACCTTCTAAAAGAATTCAAGGATTGTTTTACCTGGGATTACACAGAGATGCCCGGGCTGGATCGTTCTATTGTTGAGCATCGATTGCCGATTAAGCCTGGGTATCGTCCTTACAAACAACCTCCTCGGAAAATTTTCAAAGAGGAGGTATTGGCCGATGTGAAAAAAGAAGTTGAAAGATTGTTAGAAGTAAATTTCATTCGGCCATGCAGATATGCAGAGTGGATTTCAAGCATAGTTTCGGTATACAAGAAAAATGGAAAGATGAGGGTGTGCATTGACTTCAGAGATCTCAATAAAGCCACTCCAATGGATGGATACCCGATGCTAGTTGCAGATTTGCTTGTTGATGCAGCAGCCGGATATGAAGTCATCAGCTTTATGGATGGTAATGTCGGCTATAACCAAATCTTTATGGCAATAAAGGATATTTCAAAGACGGCCTTTAGATGCCCTGGTCATATTGGTTTGTTTGAATGGATTGTAATGACTTTTGGGTTGAAGAATGCCAGTGCAACTTATCAAAGAGCCATGAACTATATTTTCCAAGAGTTGATCGGCAAGATTGTAGAGATTTATATTGATGACGTGGTGGTCAAGTCCAGAAATCATGAAGGACATTTAGCCGATTTAAGAAAGACCTTGGAGTGCACTAGGAAGCATGGCTTGAGGATGAACCCGAACAAATGTGCCTTTGGGGTCTCGGCTGGTGAGTTTTTCGGATTTCTGGTCCATAAAGGAGGGATCGAGGTCGGCAAGAAGAGCATGGAAACGATAGACAAAGTTGTCCCTCCAACCAATCTCACAGAGTTGCAATCACTGCTTGGCAAGATTAATTTCGTAAGGAGATTCATATCTAATTTGTCAGAAAGAGTTTTGCCTTTCTCTCCGCTGTTAAAGCTTAAAACAGATCAAGAATTTGTATGGGGTGACGTACATCAGAAGGCTTTCGATGAGATTAAAAAATACATGAAGGCGCCACCCGTGTTGGTACCTCCACAACTTGATAAGCCTTTTAAATTGTACGTGGCGGCCCATAACCTGACGATAGGATCGGCCCTCATGCAGGAGTTTGGAGGAAAAGAAAGAGTAATAGCTTATCTTAGCCGAAAATTGTTAGATCCCGAGACAAGATATTCGGCTACAGAGAAGCTTTGCTTGTGTGTGTATTACTCGTGTACCAAGTTTCAGCACTACTTGTTAAATGCCGAATGTGTGGTAGTTTCTGAGTTTAATGTAATAAAACATATGTTGTCAATGCCAATTTTGAATGGAAGGATTGACAAGTGGATTTTAGCCTTGTCGGAATTTGATCTAAAGTACGAATCAACAAAAGCAGTAAAGGGTCAAATTATCGCTGATTTTGTCACCCAACATCGTGATCCTTCTGCTAATATGATAAGCATTGCACCTTGGACTTTGTTTTTTGATGGTTCATCCTGCAGCAAAGGTGGTGGTGCTGGTATTTTCTTGATCTCTCCACGAGGAATAATTTTTAAGTATGCCATCCCTATTGAATTCTATGTCACCAACAATCAAGCAGAGTATGAAACATTGCTTAGAGGGCTTTGGCTTCTTGTTGAAATAAAAGCCGTTGCCGTTGAGATCTTCGGAGATTCGGAATTAGTAATTAACCAACTGATCGGCCAATATGAATGCAAGAATGATGTATTGAGAGAGTATTATGAAGAGTGCCGGGAACTTTTGAAGGGTTTTCAGGTAGCAACCTTGCATCATATCCCTAGAGGACATAATGAAGAAGCAAATAAACTAGCTCAGGCTGCCTCGGGATATCGAGAGGATCAAGAGATTAGCGCTTTGGATGAGAATCGGGTAATTGATGACTGGAGAAACGAAGTTACCGATTACTTAAAGAATCCATCACAGAAGGTTTCCCAAAAGCTCAGATACAAAGCCCTCAAGTTTGTGCTCCTTGATGATCAGTTGTACTATAAGTCTATAGATGGGGTACTCCTCAAGTGTTTGAGTAAAGAAGAGGACAGAGAGCTAATGTATGAAGTGCATGAAGGGGTGTGTGGTGCACATCAATCGGCTTACCGAATGAAGTGGATAATTAGAAGGACTGGTTATTTTTGGCCGACCATGCTTGAAGATTGCTTTGAATATTACAAGGGGTGTCATGATTGTCAGAGATTTGGCAACATTCAAAGAGCTCCAGCATCGGTTTTGAACCCAATTATCAAGCCTTGGCCATTTAGAGGATGGGGCATGGATTTAATTGGTCAGATTAATCCTCCTTCTAGCAAAGGACATAAGTTTGTGTTGTTAGCTACTGATTATTTTACAAAGTGGCTTGAAGCTATTCCTTTGAAGAAGGTTACATCAGAAAACATGATCAATTTTGTTAAGGAGCATATAATTCATAGGTTTGGAATTCCTCAAACTATAACAACAGATCAAGGAACTCAATTTACTTCATCTGAGTTTTATGATTTTGCCAAAGATATGGGAATCAAGTTATGTAATTCTTCTCCTTATTATGCACAAGCTAATGGCCAAGCTGAGGCATCAAATAAGATCATGATTAAAATTATTCAGAAGAAGATTGATGATAAAACCGAAGAAGTGGCATTCGGTTCTTAATGAGGCTTTATGGGCTTATCGAATGGCTTGTCATGGGTCTACTCAGGCATCTCCCTATGAGTTGGTTTATGAGCATCATGTTGTGTTAACATGGGAGCTGCAATCGGGTTTAAGGCGAGTTACATTGCAAAATGATTTGAGGAAAGAAGATTATAAGGACCTAATGATGGATGAATTGGAGGATTTACATTTGGTTCGTCTCAAAGCATTGGAAAGTATTGAGAAAAACAAATTACATGTTGTCAAATATTATAACAGAAAGGTCAGAGAAAAGCAATTTATAGAAGGAGATTTGGTCTGGAAGACTGTATTGCCGATTGGGACAAAAGATAAGGCCTTCGGCAAATGGTCTCCGAATTGGGAAGGACCTTTTCGGGTAGTAAAATGTGCACCTGGTAATGCGTATATTTTGAAAACTTTGCTGGGAGAAGAGTATACTAGAGCTATTAATGAAAGGTTTCTTAAGAAATTTTATCCCAGTGTTGAGGTTGGTGCATGAGCAAACATAAAAAAATTTGTGCGCGAAATAGCTGATGTCGAAACATCGCCTTTAGCCGAAAAATACTCTAAGGACTTGGAGAATAGCCGATGCGGTATGTGTCGCCTTTAGAGAAAAAAAAATTTAGACGCAATCAAGGCAATGTCATACAAATTCAGGCAACATTCCTCAGATTTATAATTCTCAGAAAGCTTCATGAAGGAAGAAACAAGTGGAAATCATAGATAATATTTTACAAGACAGGTAGTTTTTACATGAAATTCCTAAGTACAAACTACTCATCAAACATCCTGTTGAGGACGGACTGGGCGTCTGTGGCTTGTGCGAGGGCGTTTGCATGGTCATCGTAGTTCTCCAGGAGGTCGTCGATGTTCACGACATCTTCTGGAGGCACGCCACCACGAAAGCCGACTGGCATGAAGGAAAGGTCTTCACGGGTCTGGGTAGACATGGACGCCAGCCCCAGAGTTACGCCGTGATGTACGCCTTGGATGACGGCCTGATCTATATGACCGTCCGCATCATCAAGGCATGCCTCGACGGTTTCTCCCTGGGTGTTCACCTTATCGGCAATCTTGTTCGCCGCAATCTTCAGGCGCTCAACCTCTACAGAGAGTGCTAAACAGAAGAACACCAATCAGGTGAACAGATGAATCAGAGAAGGGGAAAATGAAATGGATTTATTTGCACTAACCGGTGATGGCGTCGTAGAATTGCTTCCGCTGGTTCTCCCACTCGAGTTGGTCGATGCCGTATTGCTTAGAGATCTTCTCCAACTCTCCTCGAGCCTCATCCCTTTTGCCTTTGAAGGCAACCGCCTCTGCATGAGTGTAGGGAGCATCCATGGCACCCGATTCCAAGTCCCAAGGATTGGAGTGGTAGGAACTTGAATTGGAAGAGCCGGATGATGGAGTCCCTGGCTCGGCTGTTGTCGCCGAAGGGAAGGGGATGCTGTAACTAGAAGAGATGACCCTTATCCTGATGAGTAAGAACAAGGATCAGGGCTAGAAGGATGAAAAATGAGCAGGAATACAAGGGGGGCAAGGAGCCGATTCTTACCCGCGCTGCCGGTTACGCCATGCTCGGCTTCCTTCAGCTTCTCCTTCAGCAGGGCGCTTGCCGCGATTGTCACCTCCCACCATTGCTACTGTGTGGGTTAGGGTTTCCTTCTAGATTGGTTTTGAGCGAGAGAAGAGGAGGAGATGGAGATGAGAATGCTTGACTGAAACTGTTGACAGGGGTAGAAGAAGGAAGGTTTATTTATAAGCCGAGTGAGAATACCAAACGACGGGTTAGGGTTTTTCCTTCTCGGATGGGCCGTTGCTGCACTGGGCCAGGCTCGGATAAATTAAGAGTCGGTCGGCTATTTCTTTGAATCGGAAAGGCAGGAACAATCGGCTATTTCTTTGATTCAGAGAGCTAAACGTAATCGACTATGTTTTAATCGGGAGAATAAAGGGACTGGTTACACTGTCATACAAACAGAAGTGTATAGAGGTAAAAATAGAAATATCCGGTTGTTTAGAGATAGAATATATCATGGTTAAACTATTACAAACCCATGTTTTTACTAGCTCAAAAGTTGGTTGATGGTATCCAAAGCATCATCTCTGATTCGGCTGATATTATTCAGCACCTTCTGGTCTTCATCCTCAGAACTTTGAATGTTGGACAACCTTGCCTTGAGCTGTTGATCTTCTTTGAGGACAGATGATATTTTTGATGAGGTTGTCTCTATGGAGTTTGGCAAATCTACTATCTTGGCCTTGTGAGACTGAATTCTGACATTCAGCTCGGCTAATTGAGCCTCCAACCTGATCTTCTCATCCTCCATGACTTTCAGCTCAGGCTCCAAAGTTGCTAATGAATTCTTGGTAGTCTGAATTTAGGAGTGCAAGGCTTTAACTTCCTGCTTCTTCAGAGACCTGTTGTTCTGCAAGACATTCCTGGAGGCTATGTTTTTATTTGCCCTCTTCACGACAGTAAAATAATCATCAAGGTGGGCTGTAGATTCCAGAGAAGCTTTGAGGGCAGGTGGAAACTCTTGATTGATGAGCTCAAGGAGATCTTTTATCTGATCTGAATCTTGAACCAGAATGTTGATGTCCTTGTTTAACAAACTAGATATATCCTTCAACCGAGCTTGATTTTCCACTGATAGAGTCTACTGGGAGGTGACTTCTTCACCTTTTTCATTGATGTAGTCATCAACAGTGAAAGAATAACTGACAATTGACTTGGTGGTTTTCTTAAGAGAAGGGAAGTGTTAGCCGACTAGATAGATATACTAAAAGAGTAGCTTGAGGCAAAATATTACCTGTTGTGTTGGTTGATCATCAGAATGAGTGATGTCTTGCTCTGATTGAAGGCTTGATTGAATACCCAGGGATGGTGAACCTAGAGCTGGACCAGAAGAGTGCTCTTCTGCTAAATTGTCTAGGATCTTATCTATTTCCAACAATGCAGATGATAAGAGTATAAGAATAAGAAAAGGATGTTATATGAAGAGAAAGAAGTGATTAGCCGAATGATACCAATGAGTTGGGAGGTTTCATGAACATCTGTGCTTTCAGCTTCATGAGCTTCTGTATCTTCGGTTTCATGGGTCCCTACATCCTCAGTAGAAGCTTGAGGAGGGATTTCCACTGTTATTGAGACATTGCTTGAGCCTGGAATATCAACATGTGGCTGCAGTAGAAATGATTAAGATAAAAAGATTGTTGACACAAAAAGCGTCAGATCTGTGAACACCTCGGGCTATTACCCAAAGCTCGATGTCGAGGGTTGTGCCAGTCGATTTGACCAATCAATCGACAAGGATGATAACTATGACAAACTAAACGAGACGACAGCGATGCGCCCGGACGTCAAGGCTCAGATTGATCACGGGTAATTAGAGCAGAGCTAGACGAGGCAAACAGCGATGCGCCCGGATTGCCAAAGCCTAGAGGTACTCCCACACGGAACTAGCAAGGATTTTGACGGAGATCAAGGTGATGCAGCCCATCGAAAGCTTGAAGAACTCGTTGATAGCTATGACTAATGCATAAAAGGGTAAATTGCGGTAAAAGTAGGATAAAAAGTAGAATTGGTTTGTTTTGAATTGGATTGATTGTTTTTTCCATAGCCTTCGGGCTCATATTTATACTCCCGCATGGAGAGTTGTACAAAGACACGACCATATCTCTTCTAAAACAAACTCCTACTTTAAAGGAAACTGACTCGCGCAGGAGCCGGATAACAATATTTATTCCCTAAACAAACACACCTATTTTAAAGGAAAATAAACAACTCATGCAAGAGTCGGACTCAAACTACTATAATAATACTGGTACAAAACACCAGTTTCCTTGTACCTTTCCTCGATGGAAGCCTTCCATCGGCAGATCCCTGCAACTTCCTTCTTTGGCCACCGGTAGTCTTCTGCTACCACCAAGTGCTAAATCACGCCCATCGGCATCGGTAATACTTTCCCGATCGGCAATCGGCAGCATCTTCCCCATCGGCAATCGGTAGTGAACCCTTATCGGCAATCGGCAATCGGCAACAAGCCTTTTTCGGCAATCGGCAAGGCCCCTTCATCGGCAATCGGCAAAGACTCTTCATCGGCAATCAGTTTTAGCAAGACTTCACCGATCTTGCCGGCAAAGCTCATCAGCTTCCATCGGCAAAACACTTAGTCTTCCCGCAGCATCTTTCCATCGGCACTATCGACTTCTGATACCGATGGAGAACGGCCACTGACCAGTCAAGCCTCAGCCCATTTGACACGTGTCGAAAAACGGTGTCAACAAAGATGGTCAGAGTTGTTGATGAATAAAATTTATTGCTGAATAAGAGGTTCGTACCTTGGGAGACCGCTTGACTGTTTTAGATCTCACCCTTCTAAACACATGAACATTCTCAAGTGTCTTCCTTTTGCCTTCTCCTCCTGAAGGTGCAGTAGATGTAGCTGCAGAGATCTTCATGAAGGTTGTCAGAGTTGGGGCATTAAAACCCAATGCAGGATTGGGTCCGGCTGAGTAGTACTGAACTACTTTGTTAGGAGGAGTAGGCTCGAAGTTCCATGCATAAGCCAGATTTTAAAATGGAAGGAAGTGGATTCAAAAAACAGGAAGTAACAAGTATAATGAAATTACCTCACTGTCAAAGGCAAATTGGAGCTGTAGATCTTGACATAAAGGGTGCACTGGTATGTTGAAGATGTGATCGTGCCACTCTTGCCACCAGGAAACAAAAAGGGAGTGGGCAACATCTACTAGCCCAAATGGAGAGGGTTCATATGTTGGCAAGTCCCATCCAAGCTCAAAGACTTTTTTGGCTTCTATTTCATTTGTGATCAGCTCTCTGGGTCTTATAGTTGTTGAGAAGAAAGGTCTTGGGGGCAACTGTCCACATCCTAATTGCCTGGAAGTCGTATTGGGATTGTAGAATTCATAAGTAGGATGCACTAACCTCCCATGATGAAATTCGGCTGACAAGATGCAAGGTTTTATGAAGGAATTGAAAATCCCTGTGGACACCTTGTCAGAACAGCCGGATTCATAACTGAATTTGCAGGAGAGAGTTAGGCTGTCATTTTCTCTGTAGGGGAGCCAAAGCACATTGTCAAAACCCTTGAAAAACAATTTGAAGAGATGACCAATGTCCATATCAATGCTGATGCAAGATACTGCTTCTCCATAAGTTTGACAACTCTTGGTTCTTGCTGCGTTGCCTTCAGCATAGTTGACTGAAGGAAAACTTAAGTTATGGAGAGGGACAGAGACTATCTGATGCATGTACAATTGCAGCCACATCTAAACAAACCACCAGGGGCCACTTATGCAAGAAATTTCCATATTTCGATGCATCTAGGCAGTGATTTGATGCATCATATGGTAGACAGATCCTAACAAATATTTGCCCAGGGGCATCAGGGAGCCTGCAGCTAAGTCTTCGGCCATTACCATGTGATTTAAGGTTGGTTCGTTGGATTTACCACATAAGATGAATCTACACAGCCACATGTTCATGAAGGCCCTGCATTCCTTGTCAGAAACAGCACCAGATGCCTCCATATAGGTCTGAATGTATCCAGCCCATCCACCTCCGGATTTGACAGCTTTCTGGTTGCTTTTGCCCTTATACTTGAAGGGATATACTGGTTGTGACACATTTAGGCCAGTCATCATGAACACATCGGTCAAAGTAGGAGTCATCATGCCATGGCCGAAAACAAAAGCATTGATAGCATTGGACCAAAAATGGGAAACTACCATCAGAAGAGATTCATTTCTAGGCATTTCTGACAAAGATAGTTCTAGGCAATGGTTGATGTCTTGATCATCCCAATGGCTACTGCTCTTTTTCAACATTCTCCGGTACCAGTTTCACCATCCGGCGATTGGAGGAGATGACCAGATCTTGAAAGTATTTTGCCATCAGTTGGGCGGGGTGATTCCAGACTTGAAGGGGATTCTCAAAGTTTCCTTCTCGATAATCTCAGTTGGGTCAGGATTTCCCATCGGACCAAGAAGGTAGGAATCGGGATTTGCAGCAAAAGAGATCAAAATCTTGTTCTTTTATTCCTTCAAAGAAATCAGAAAAAGGAATGAATCAGAAAAGAGACATGGAAGTTAATCAAGAATTGCCGAATACATAAAGGTGAATGAATCTTACCTCTGGAATTTCATCCTGAGTCGCCATTGAAGAGTTGAAGTGGATTCAAGAATGTATTGAGGCTCGAATTTTCTGGGTGGCGGTTGTGGTGTTGAACAGTGTTGACCTAGAAGAAAAGGGGAAGCTTGTGGTCAATTTCAGAATAAAATGACTTTTATCTCAAAATTGAGGGGACATGTGTTAACACTAGATTTTGGTATGCTCAGAAAGATGACAGGTGGGCCAGCGCGCAGCAAATTTGTGGAGATGGGTGTTCGGAGCATTCGGCAAGTGTCCATACGGTCGGCTAGTTTCGGAGCATTCGGCAAGTGTCCGTGCGGTCGGCTAATTTCCAAGAATTCGGCAAATGATCGTGCGGTCGGTTATTCTATGGAGGAGCGGTTTTCCGTTGAAGAGGCGACGAAAACGGCAAGTAAGAGCCGAATCGGGCAACAAAGATTGCGACAATTGAGGAAATAAAGACTCCGAAGGGAAGACTAGAGTTAAAGATATCGTGTTTTTCCTTTAATGTTTTGTAGTCGTGTCCTTTTAGGACTCATGTCATGACCAGGGTATAAATATAAACTTTTGGCCATTGTAAAAAACTGTTCACAACCAATACAATACAACCGGCCCTGTGCCAATTTTGAGTCCTTTGTCGTGTCGTCGAGTTCTTCGAGAGGAACCATCGATCCGTCGACCTCCGTAAGTCCCGGCAACCTTGTTATCATGTCTAGTATCATGCGGTGGATTTAGATGTTGATGCAAGTAGTCTTGTTTGTTTTCAATGATCGTGCGGCGGATCCTTGTTTGACAATCAAGAAGTCTTCGCTTATGTTTTGTGTATGAGTAGATACCGTGCGGCAGGTGCTTGCTCGATATGCCTAGCAAAAGCAAGATAGTTACCGGCTCTATTAGATTTGGCAAGATCTAGTAGATTCATTAAGTTACTAAGTGATGCATGTTTATATATATTTTATATATTTGTAACACTCTTTTGCCCAATTTAGATTGATACGGTTTGGCTTCATCTTTTCTCATAGATTTATCTATGCTTTTGTAATTGCTTATATCCATAAATAGATCTTATATTCATAATAGCCGAATTGGTTTCATCTAGATTGTTACGTGTTGCGGGTTCATACATGTTAACTACATTTGAGCTTTTATAAAGTTAGGTGTCGTGCGGCGGATACAAACTTTAGATTAGTTTGATCGTGTTTGCTTACGTGTTCCTTAATCATGGATCCCAATTCGGTTGGATAGCCGAGTTGCTTATGCTTTAATTCATAATTAATGATGATTCGTTCATACGTACTTTCTCATGCATGCATGTTCGAAAATCAACTCTTTACGTACTCATTGTTTGTTTTAGTCGAATGATCTATTAAACTTGTTGACAGATAGCTTCTATAGTTGTATGTCATTGTAAGTGGCTTCAGGGCCGTATAATTTGGAACTGTCTGGTCTCACCCGGCATGTTCCAGTTTTGTATTTAATAATTTTATCCCTTGTTAGTTTCAAGTTAAACTGACTGGCACGTCTCTGGATTTCAAAGCACCCGGGCACCCGTTTGAAGTCACGCTTTCCGGCTTGCTGTATGTGAGGCACAGTGCGTCACATTTTGTGTCAACACTCACTCACTCACTCTCTCTCATCTTATCTCTGATGGGGACAGCAAGGACAAAACTCTGCTTATTGCCTGCCATACAATGGACATTAGTACTCTCTCTCTCTCTCTCGGGCTGACTGAAAATGGGTGAGCCACAAGCAGGGGCCTATATATTGATGTCTCCTAGTACCATCATACATGTAGTCCTACACCACATGCATGCATCCTGCGACCTAATTCATCAGCCGTCGAGGTTGAGTCGAATCAAGAGCGCTGGGTCCGAACGATTACGACAAACCTCGTGCTGTAGGGATCTTTTATTGGAACCTAGCTAAAATAATGCCGCGCGGAATTATAGCCACCCTCTTTTAATTTTGGGTTATTTAATTGGGGTTAGTTAGTCCAGCACCTTCATTTCATTAATTACTTTTGCAGAAAGCAAAAGTGTTTTCAGGATTACTTGTTTGTCCACAACTGAAGGTGGTGTTGCCAATTTAGCTTCTTGTTTCAGTTTCTAGTAGTAACTAGCTAGCAATGCATGACATCTCTAGAGTGCTTTTATGGAAGACTATGTATATCACCTTTTTTTACTATATATGTATGTAATATGGTAATGCACAAGTTCATCACTTCTATCACACGCCTACAAATAATACTTGGACACAAAGATTTGACAGAGTCTATCTCCAGATATATATGGTAAATCAGGATTGTTTGTAATCACAACACCTTACATCTATAAGGGAGCCTTCTAAGCAATGTACTCCTATATATAATCTATCCACATGAGGCTTGATAATACAATTAACTATATTTCACCAATTCTAGTCTCCCCGATCACCATTTTAAGGGATGATTGTCATGCTTGTATATATATATATATATATATATATATATATATATATATATATATATATATATATATATATATTCCCGATCACCATTCTAAGGGATGATTGTCATGCTTGTATGTTATATATATATATATATATATATATATATATATATATATATATATATATATATATTATCATGCAAAGACTTTGATTCTACACTACTGCAATTCCAAATTTAGATTGGGCATATAGAGTACTTATATCACTATTCTAAGACCTAAGTTTGACTAAGTTTATAGAAGATATTATTAACACTTATACTTCCAAATAGGTATACATACTAAATATATTTCGTGACTAAAATAATATAACAGTGCTTATTTGGTAATTTAAATGTTAGCACTTTTTGTATAGATTTGATTAAACTAAAAACATTTGAACCTCAAAAAGCAATAATTGCATTCTGTCTGAGACAAAGGGATGAGGTAATATATATATGGTGTCATCATACTAGTGCAATAATTTATATTATATGTGTCTATTAATAATTAGTTGGATAATCATCTATGTCCTGAATTTAGTTACTCCTGATTTGGTACTTTGGTGCCGTTACGATGATGGCTTCGGAGCCAATAGTCTACCAATATAATCATCCCGGCCTCGCACATGATTACCATGCAGGTACTACTGTACTCCATGCTGTTTCAATAATCCACCGTATGGTACACTAAACGTGTACCTGCCATCGATTATTTGTCTAATGGAGACAATGCATCTTGTAACGAATGACTTGTGTATACATGACAATTGATGCCTACCATGTATCAAACTGGTAGGGATCTGAGGATGTTATCTTGTGTGCAAAACAATGTATAAGGATGATGGCATGGTCTATCGAGCCCTCAAGTGCCTGCTTAAACATTCCTTTTGTCTCACCCCCTTCCTTATCCTTAGATCTTCTCACCCAGCAATGATCCTAATATAATGCTCTTTTTTCGAGAGCACAACTTCATGCATTTTTCATTAACTAAGGAGTGCTGAAGTCGCTCAGTAGTCTATATACAACATTCATATATGTTCAATAATAACACAAAACCTCCTCTTTCTCGCACCCCACCACGCCCAACACCACAAAAAATATCCTCTCTTTGCCAGTTGCCCCCACCCTCAACAACATTGATAGAATTAAAATGGTAGTGCTGGCCACTCCCCTTGCTTCGGTACTCCCTCTGTTCTAAATTATAGTTTATTTGACTTTTTTTACCCCACGTTATACCATTTTGTCTTATTCAAAAAAATATGCAAACATAGTCAAATTTATAGTCATTCTTGAAGAACTTCTATAATAAAATAACACTAGTACAAAAAAATGTTTTTAGAAGCGGTGGTAGAGGCATTAGTACAGGCGGCAAAGCTCACCGCCTTGTTTTCACAGGCGGCTCACTTTGTCAGCCGTTTTCACAGGCGGTTCACTTTGTCAGCCGCCTGTATTAATCCGCAGAATAAAATCGCGTTTTTAAAATCGAAAAAAAAAATTAAATCTTGGGACAAGCACAGTTTTAATCCGCCCGCCCGTCTCCGTTGCAAGTCGTGCGTTTTTTTCGCAAACGCGCTCCGCCGGGGATTTGAACCTGAGACCTCACCCTCACGTGATACCTCCTCTGTCACTCCACCTATGACTCACTTGTGTCTAGATTCGTTAGTACTTCTTCATATTCTATACTAAACCAAGTGTAAATTGATTGTTTGAGCCACTAAATGAATTCAAATGAAAAAGTTGTGAACTACAAAGTTTCATAACTTTTCGAAACCTACAACTTTCATGTAGCAAGTTTTTTCATCCGAGGTCGTTTACAAAAATTTAAATTTCAAATTTGACACATTCAAACGTAATTTTTGATGACAAGATGATTTCAAATGAAAAAGTTGTGAACTACAAAGTTTCATAACTTTTTGAGATCTACAACTTTCATGTACAAAGTTTTTCCATCAGATATCGTTTACAAAAATCAAAAAAATTAACTCTACAGGTATTTACACAGGCGGCTGACATTATGAACCGCCTGTGTAAATACCCTATTTACACAGACGGTTTATAATGTCAGCCGCCTGTGTAAATGGTTTTACACAGGCGGTTCTCTTGCTGGGCCCACCCTATTTTTTGTACTGTCGTGATGAAATTGTGAACCGGCTATGAAAAAAAAAACGACGTGGCAGCAAAAATGATTTTTCTACTAGTGTAAGCCACAACAAAGAAAGTGATATTTTACACAAATTTTTAAATAAGATGAATGGTCAAAATTCGGGTCAAAAAGTCAAACGAACTATAATTTGGAATGAAGCTAGTACCAGTTACAGTGTAACCCAAGTACCTGATCTCATCTCACCATCACTACGACTGTGCCTTTATATTATTGCCACCTTATTACTAACCCCCCCTACAACGTAACCCAAGGCTATTAGTGGTCCTTGTGGACCTTAAACTCTAGAGTACTTAAGCCCTAACTTTGTATAAGATGAAGAAGACGCAACAGCTAGCAGTGAAGTGTGCATCATCTCGGTTGGTACTGATGCAGAGAGCAGAAATTACCTTCATCATGATCTAAAAAAGTGTAGTTTTCTGGTGATTGAATAGAAAATTAGTCCTGCGTGTACATAAAACTAGCTCTTGAAGTAGTCCATGTCAGTAAAAGTTGTGTATTAATATATGTGAATAATCCAAACAAGCAACTGGACAGAAGGATACATACATACAGTGTGAGCTTAACTTTACTACTTTAGTGATCTCTCTCTTTCCCCTCCGTAGTTTTCATCTAGAAGAGTATGTCCCATACAGTTGTTGCATAATGATGAATTCTTCTTTTTTGGCAAGATCTTATTTTTTTTCCCGCACCGATTTCTCTCTAAAGATCATATAGTGTTCCGCCATCTTTTTCTCTAAATGGTGGTGTGATGTCTCACTGATAGTGACGACACTTATACTATGTGTAGCCTTTATGTAAAATACAAGAATAATATGCCATTGGTAGATCCATTAATATTTAAACTGCAGCTTTACACACATTGTGTTCTCTAAAATTGTACACGAAAAGAAAGAGTAAAGACTCTTTAGTTCGGAGCTAACAGTTACAGCATTTTTTGTTAACTTGTGCTCATTTTTCGATCTTCAAAAGTTCTACACTTTCTTCAGAAAGTTATGGACCTCTAAAAGTCCCAGAGAATTTTTCAGAACTTCTGGACCTATATGCTCTGTCCAGATCTAACAGCTGGTTTTTTAAAGTTTGAAAGTTCTAGACATTATTCTGGAAATTCTAAATATTGATAGGCATAACGGCTAGTTCATGAGTGTGAGGTACTTATACTACTACAAAAAACAGTTGTACAGATGCCTCATTTTTTAAAGGCGGCTCAATCGAAAAATGGGCACTACTAGATACTAAAATTCATAAGTCCTCACATTTTTAAATTTGAATTTTAAAAATAAACGTGGATGAAAAATGGTCAAAACAAAAGTTATAGATCTAAAAAAGTTGACAACTTTTCCATTTGAAATCATCTATCTAAAGAAAATTATATTTAAATTTCTAACATTTGAAATTCAAAATTTTCAAATGACATCGGATCGAGAAACGACAAAACCAAGTTGTTGATCTCAAAAAGTTATACAACTTTGTAGTTGACAACTTTTTCATTTTAAATCTCATATTTAATGAAAATTATGTTTGGATTTCTCATATTTAAAGTTCAAAGTTTTGAAGGACCTTGATGGAAAAACAACCAAAATGAAAGTTGTAGACCATAAAAAGTTATACAACTTCATAGGTGAAAGTTTTTTCATTTGAAATCGTATATCCAACAAAATTTATGTTTGAAATTCAATTTTTTTAAACGACCTCAGATGAAAAAAGACCAAAAGCAAAGTTGTAGATCTCGAAAAGTATACAAATTTGTAGTTGACAACATTTTCATTTGACTCCGTTTAGGGTCCCAAATACTCATTTTAAAATCGAACGAAAGATAAAATGAGGAGGACGAATATCTTATATGGACACAAGTGACTCATGGATGGAATGGTTATGGAGGGATACACTCTAGTCTTGAGATCATGCGTTTGAACCCTCACGGTCGTGAAGCATGTGAAAATAGCACGACTTCTAGAAAAAATTTGCTATTTTGTGGGCCTAGAGATTTGTGATTTCTGGCAAACAATTTGTAAGGTTGGGTGGAAAACTAGACGCCCCTAGTTGTTGCCTGAGATTTAGTGATTGAGAGCAAAGTTGAGCAACAAAATCCTTGAGCACATGTGGATTACAACATTCGTTTGTGAAGCATCTATTACTCTAGGATGTGAAGCTCAATAAATGGCTAGGTGTCACTCGATGAGCTCTTGTGGTTGTGTTGAGCTAGAAGTTTGTAAAGGCCCGATGATCTCGCCTCCCTATGGAAAAAAATATATAGCAAGCAAGTGGATCAAGGAAAGTGGCTCCAAGAAATCTTACTAGAGCTTGATCATGGTTGGTCGCTCAAGACTTTCTTAACAGAGAGTAGGGTTCAAGTGAAAATTTGAACTTCGGTGGAACATGCCCTTCTCTCATTTGTTCGGAAGTTCCAAATAAAACTCCCGGATGTTCGGAAGTTCCAAATAAAACTCCCGGATGTTTGGAAGTGCGGTACATTTGATTTGAACTTCTGTAGTAGATTGTGTAATCTGCTACTTTATAAGTTGTGATTATTGTTGGCAACACCTATTCACTCCGCCTTTTTAGGTGACATCTCAGGTTTTTACTATATTCCTCTGTCAATCATAGAACAAACCTATGTGTATCTCCTAGATAGGTCTTTGTAAGGAGGTCATAAAATGTTTTTGGGCAAATGGGCAAAACTGGCTAGGACAGTTTTGGAAACCCGCCATCATGGTTTTTGTGGGTTCAGTATGAGTTGCTATGGAACCGATAGTCAAATCTAACCTAAAAGCTAGTGGGACGAGGAAGTGGCCAAAAGAAATTTGAATAGAGCTTCATCACAGGTGGTCGCTCAAGGCTTTCTCAATGGAGACAGAGGGTTCAAATGGAAACTTGAATTTTGGTGAAACAAGCCCTTCACTCATTTGTTCTTAAGTCTGGAAGTTCCAGAGAAAACTTTGGGATGTTCGGAAGCTACGTACATTTGTTTGAAACTTCCAAAGGTTATTTATTCGGTTGCTTGTGATTTTTGTAGGAAACGCATATTCACCCCCTCCATTTTTAGGCCACATCTTGGTTCTTTTACTAGATTGATTTGTCAATCATAGAACAAATTTAGGCGCATCTTCACGATGGGTCTTTCCAAGATGGTATTCGTAGGTTTTTGGACAAATCTGCTAAAAATAGCTAGGGCAGTTCTGACTGATCGTCATAGTTTTTGCGGGTTCACTACCAGTTGTTATGATTTTACGGTTCAGAGGTTCGACCTCTTTCGATATGGGAACTTAGTTTATTACTACATCAACAATATCGGCAGTCAGATCTAACCTAATGAATATAAACTCTCACTTTGCCAATTATATATTAAACCGAGTAAATTTATACGCTCAGCCAGCAAGCCGAGTGACATTTGTTCTGACCGAGATTTTTTTTTAGAACACTCGGAAACAGCAAAATTTGAGGGCAAAAAAATTTTAGACCAAAAAGGCAACAGCCCAAACAATTGAGGTTTCGGAATATTTGAGTATATAATGAACATGTTGCTATCATTTCTGCATCGATCGATCCATGGGTAGGGACGGAAGATTTGATCAGCCATCGATCGGTGAAAGCTGAAAAGGATGAAATAAAAGTGCGCATGTATATTATGCAATTTCTTTTTATTCCAACAGGGATGGTGTTCGTTGAGGTGCTTAATCAATGTCTCCCCAACTAACCGGGTCGCGTTATGTGATAATTGATTCCTTTGTGGCCATCGCTGTCACGATTAGTGCTTGTGTCTTCTAGAGAGAAAAAAAATGTTTAGTTAGCTCCAGCGCTTTCTCTCCGGTGAATACATACGACGTGTACACATATTGTTGACACAAAAAGCGTCAGATCCGCGAACACTTCGGGCTTATACCCGAAATCGATATCCAAGGTGTGTCAGTCGATTTGATCAGTTAATCGACAAGGACGATAACTAGAACAACGATGAACGAGACGACGGCGATGCGCCCGGACGTCAAGGCTCAGATTGCTCAAAACGCGGAACTCGCAAAGTTGACGGAGATCTTGTAGATGCAGCCCGTCAAAACTTGTAAGAACTCGTAGATAAACTAGAGCTAGTACGATAAAAGTAGAATCGCTGGAAAAAGTAGATGAAAATAATAGATGTATTTCATTGATTGTCGCCTTTCACACGACCCCTAGGTACATATTTATACTCCGGTCAAGGGAGTTGTAACCAACCACGACTCTAACTTTTCTAAACAGAAAATCCCTATTTTAAAGGAAACAAACGACTTGCGCAAGAGCCGGACTCAAATTACTATAATAATGCTGGTATAAAATCACCAGTTTACTTATCTATTTTTTTACGATGAAACCTTCCATCGGCAGAACCCTTCAATCCGCAACTTTCCTCTATTGCCATCGACAGTCTTCTGCTGACGTCATCATATTCCCCTGCATCTATCGGCAACACTCCTAATCGACAATATCCTTCTGCTTCTATCGGTAACATTCCAAACCGGCAAACAGCCTCCTCTCTGGATGTCTCTTCAATTAAATTTACCATCGACGACCTTCTTCTCCTCTATCCGTAACCTAACCGATAATACCTTGACGCCGATAGGGAACATCGACACCTGCTCATCGGCACACTTGACTTGTTTTGACACGTACGAAAAACGGTGTCAACACATGCCTCCCAATTTCGGAGTATAAGATATTTTATGCGCCGAAATTTCTCTTCTGTAAACTTTTCCCTCCAAAATGCCTGCACGAACTCCTCGATTCTCGTGCGCAAAAAAAAATACAAGTTAGCAATAGAACACCGGAACTGTAGCGAATAGTCATAATCTACCCTCATAATTCCTCGATCATCGCGCGAATCCACTACCATACCTTTCCATACCCCTATTCACCAAAAATAAAACTTCAAAATGCCCCTGGCCGGGCTTATAAAAATTACCACCACCCGAATTCTTCTTCACCCTGAGCTCATACCTTCGTTCACCCTCACCTCCAAACTCGGCGACGCCTCTGAAGAACACTCTGGCGACAACCGGCGGCTTCTTCCACCAGCAGAGCATACGCCGCAAGGACCCCCTAGATACAATGGCGATCAACTTTAAAGTTCCTACGGTTAATCTCTTCCCTTCTCGCTTCGCATTCCGTGATTTTTCTTTCTGCATCATTTTTGTGATTCTCTTTCCTTTTCCTTCTCTGATTTTTTAAACCTAGGAGACGCGCAATAAGATAGTGATCCCCACTGATCAACCACATTTGTGTTGTCTGGGCCCAATGGGGAATGCCGATCCAACTGAGCTTATCAACGCAGAAACCAACCGTGTCTCTTTTAGATCTGAATGTTTCAATCTAGGGTTATGGACAGACACCTTTCACTCATGGCCTAAACCCACCAAAGGGTGGAAAAACTAGTACCTCAGGATGGTTAGGAAACAGCAAGTTTATTGGGCAGAACGCAAGTTAGACCAATGCATCAGACTGTCTCTTGTCGATATGGCCAAGAATGAGAATATGATGATCACTGCTTCCTACTTCTAGTCCGATACAATGAATGCTTTCCTATTTAGACACAGACCAGCCACCCCCACCCTTGCCGATGTGCACATGCTCACCGGTCTTGATGTTTCTTCTGCCAATAATGCCACCCTCTTCGGCAGAAAGCCTGCGCATCAGGTAGCTACCCGCAACATCGGCGGTTGGACTGGATACATTCAGGAATACAACAAAACTGGATCGGTAGGCCAGAGGGAACACGCCACCTTCCTGAACATGTGGTTAGAAAAGTTCATTTTCTGTGGTAGGACAGTCGGACCCACCAACATGTACCTTCCTGCAGCGGAACTCTTAGCCGATGGAGCAGAACTTCCCCTTGGCCAATACCTCCTCAGTTAAGTTTACCACCTTCTGCACCAAGTATCTAGAAAACTACTGCTAGGCGAGCCCATCGGCAACCTCGGAGGTCCTCGGTGGTTCATCAACATGTGGCTAAATGCTCATATGCACAAATGTCTTCAGTTTGACCTGTTTAGCCAGCAATTCCCAAGAGATTTGGCTGAAGATCATGTACTTGCTGAAGATGAATTGGCAACCCGTTCTCCACTCAATTTCGGAGAAACCATAATAGTGCTGCCAGGAACCGATGCTAATGACAGTCAATTTGGCTTGTTCTTTCAAAGATTCCACTGTGGAATTCCTGCTGCAGAACGGGTTTGGTGGCCTTATATTGATGAGGACAATCGATTTCCGCTTTCTTTCAACCTTACCGATGTGACGGAACGGTCCAAATTATAAGAGATCAAGTACCAAAGTAGCTAATTTAACTGCCACTTAAAACACTTGAGCCCATATAACTCTGGTAGTCCGGAAATCTCGAAGGATTTCTAACAATCGAGGATCGCGCAAACTCAGGTATGCACATTCGAACGAGCCACAAATAAACCGAAAATACTTGAAGTACGAAATAAGTTATTACAACACTTTGTTCCAAATAAAAGTATTACTTACGCCACAACACCTGTGGCCAAATAGAATATTGTTCGAAACTGAACTTGAAGTTTTACTCCACACTTAAATCTTTAAAAGATAGGGGTGCCCACAAGACCATATCCGATAACAGCAAAAGATGAGCTCGTAGAAGACCTTGCCCAAGATCTATTCCTCTTCTCCTTCGAAAGGATAGAGACAGTGCTTACAATAGCCGAAGTATACTTGGCCATCTGCAACAAGCGGGATAAACCCTGAGTACGGGAATGTACTCAGCTAGACTTACCCGTCTAACTGAAAATAAAGACTCCAAGGGTATGCAAGGCTATTTATGTGGATCTGGGTAAACTTTCTTTTTGCGGAAAAGCGAACAAGATGAATCTAAGGATTAGAGAACAGCCATTTTTCCATCCTATTATTATCTCTAGGTTTGCACCTGTACTAGAGCACTCACTTGAACTACTCAAACAATATAATAACATATATCCAATTCCTTCATCAATATTTTAGTAGAACCATTACGATGTCACATGGAGTTGTACCATGGTGAAGCTCAGCATAATCCCCCATATCCAGTGGGGGGCGGCAATTCGAATCGATATACACCAGCTGGTAAGATTACCTTTAACACACGCCCACACTTTCCCCGTCGGGTCCATGCATTGGGTTACCACTCAACAAAGTCCAGGTGGTAACGTCGCGGGCTCGCATTGGTCCACCCAATTGTAGAAATCAGTTGGCCACCACGGGGCAGATCGTATCTACAAACTAGAGGGTGCTCACAGCAGATTGAGCGCCGGCCCGGACAGTGTTTACTCGGCTTCGGGGTCGATACTCACAACGGCCCCTATGTGAAAGGGCGCATTCAAAGATGTAAGAGGGCCACCATCGTATACAAACCTATACGATCCAACGGACGGACTGCCCCCAAGTCTAAACCACTTGGTGCCTCTTCCTTCCAGTTGACCGCATTTCATTACTACCATAGGTTCTTTCCACGATAGCAAAATATAGCCAACCGTGATAGTATTACCCTCATGGGATAACACGAAACATAAATATAAAAGTAACCATTTATTCTAAGCAGGCTAAATGGTTGCTTTTACTTTTATTAACAGGGTAACAAGGTAGGTAAAACAATAATCAAGGAAGGTAATGCATCAATTTGAGATTCAAACAACTCCTGTCACCTAATGCATCACAGTATAAAATACTCAAGTAGATTAATTGTAAATATTGGGAGACTTAAGGATGCTCCGGGGCTAGCCTTGAGTGAAGGTGGAGGGCTGGTGGTCAGGGCACTCGGGGAGGTTAGTGTCGAGCTCGTGGTACTCCTCGTTTAGCTCCTGTACCTCCTGGACTTCTGTCTCTGTTGGCTCCTGGGGTTCCTCCACGGATCCTAAATGATTGCAGTGCATAAATAAATAACTGAATGGTGCAGGGATGATGCTTGAACAAGGTTTAACACACTAAAGAGATTCTAAGCATATAACCAATTAAATTACCACAAAGCCACTTAGAACTAGAGCTACTAGCTAACAAGATAAAACATGCTATAACTTATTTTTAGCAGAAACTATACTTAAAAACATATTTATCAGGAAAGTTCCATGATTTACACATGCACATATCTGTCACAGGAAGTATTCTAAGAAAACGGCAGAAACACAAATATCTTTGATATATGCAGAAAACAACTAATTAAACATTAGCACTGAAGACATTCTCCAAAAACATTTATATAAAGACAACAGACAGATCAGAACATAAAGAGTCTAACAAAATTGATTTCACCTTTTTACGATTTACCAAACTCTAGATATAAATTAAACAAGCATTAACACATTACTGAAAATAGAGAAAGAAATTCATTTCGGAAACCAGCTCGAGACACGCAAGAGCGTGCGGGGCAACTGACAGGCAGGACCCTCGATTACTCGAGGTCTGTCTGTCGACATGCAGGGAATAGAGGACGGTGCTGATCGGCGCGTTCTCGCCGACGGTGAGGTCTCCGGCGGTAGGGTTGGGTGTGCTAGGCTCGGGATGATGACGCGCATCCACTGGTGGTATAGGTTGAACCGTTGCGACCGTGAAAGTGGTCGGCGGTGCGCGGTGGTGGTGCAGCACGGCGGTGCGACACGGCGAGGTGATCACCGGCGATGTGAGGCTCGACGCTGGGTTGCGTGAGCATCGTGGTAATGTGGTGAGTGCGGTTCGAGGGTTGGTTGAGCCAGAGGGGCTCTGTGAAAACCTGCCCACGTGCAAGCTCCGCGGCGGCGGCAATGGCGCATGGCCAACGGTGTTATGCTGATAAAGGTCGAACTAGAGCTAGGGAAAGGCGTTCTCACCTCTGCTAGCTCTGGTGAAGCTTCCACGAAGATGGAGGCGTGGGGGCGAGACGGTAAAGAGGTGAACACTGGTCGGTCGGTGTGGTGGCGACTCGGGACCGAAGAACGGTGAAGGCGTTCCGGCGACTGGAGTGCTTGGTTGGTTAAACAGAGGCGAGCAGCGTGTGTGCGGGGCGAAGGCGAAAGCTAGTGCGAGATAGATCGAGCAGAGAGCTCGGATGGTGGTGTATTTGAGAAGGGGGCGCTTGCGGTGCTGTTGGCGCTCAGAGCAGCGAGAACAGAGGCAACGCGAGCGAGTGAGAGAGTGAGGATGAGTGTGGGAAGTGGAGGAGGTATAGGCACTCCTCCTTGCACGGTCATGGCCGACCGGCGCGGCCAGTGGGGCCGTGACGTGATGGTGCGGCGGTGGCAGCGACGCTGGCGTGCTTGCGGTGTGCGGCGCCGAGCAGGACTTGGTCGTCGCGCCGTTAGCGCGGATTCGCGTTTGATTGCGAGTGCGACGCGGCGTAGAGCTGATCGGACGCGGCACTGCGGCAGCATTACTGTGAAACGACGGCGCGGCGCGCAGCAGTGCGGCTGGCAGGTCTGCGGCGGCGAAGCAGGGCGTCAGTGGCGAGAAAACGGTGCGGACTCGGTCCTAGCGCCGTTAGCGCGGGCGCGAGTGCGGACGCGACTGAGACAGAGCGAGTGGCGACAGCGATGCCGGTGCAGGGCCGCAGCGGCGGCGATGGCGTGTTCCACTTCCGCGGTCAGGCATCGTCGGCCACGCGGCAGACAACACCGACGTACGGTTCAGCCGCGGTCGGGTGAGTGCGCGCGGGCGTGCGCGGCACGTGCGTGCGGGCGAGCGCGCGGGAGGGGGTCGATGTCGAGGGGAGGTCGATATCGAGGGGAGGGTCGAGTGGCTGATCGAGCCTCCGACCCGGGGGTCGTTCGTTCGACCTTAAGTCCGTCACGTTTGAGAGGTCGAAGTCGAGGGGTGTCGATCGACTGGCTGATCGAGCCTCCGACTCGGTCGAGCCTCCTGCGCGGGGTCGTTTGATCGACCCTATGTCCGTCATATCGAGCGGCGGTCGAGGCCGAGCGGGCCGAAAGCGGTACCCGACCTGTTCCGGTTCTGGTTTCTTTTTCCCATTTTCTTTTATTTGATAAAACTAAGCAGGGTAACTAAACATAAAGAAAACCATACTTTACTCTAAGCATAGCAAGGTTTAGCTAAACAGGTTAAACACAAGATTGAGCACAAAACACCTATTTAATACTAGTTTCAAAACATAATAACATACACATGAAATGATAGCATATGCGAACATGAATGCAATGAAATGTTTGTGTTTAGTGGTTAATGATGATCCTAATGCAAGCTTAATACAGGGTGTCACAACCGATGGGAATATACCAGAGAATGAAAGAATCATGAAGGCTACCATCACTCCCCGGGCTATTCCAGTCAACATCTTCGGGACCGGAAAAAACACTTCTCCATCTTACGAATTCTATTATCCATCGGCAGCAGCAAGACAGCTAGCATTCGGTCAGTTGCCGATCAAACTCAACTATGCCAATGTGATAAAGCCAAGAGAAGTTATCTCCAGTGCTATGGACTGGAATAAGATTGTCACTCTTCCTCCTCAGGCCGATGTAACAAATATTGACTTATCTTCTTGGGCACCAACATCCTTTATTACTGAATCATACAAGTCCTGGTGGCAAGAGTGGAAAGATCAACTATTTGCTGCATCATCACATTACTATCGGCATCTGATTGATGATGATCATATTGTTCCCTATGATGCGGTAAGTTTATTTTTGATATTATCTTTTTCTCTTCAAATGCATTGGTAACTAATCTTCTGCCGACTGGTCAATGATTTGATCCCCAAAAAGAGTAGGAGCGGCAAATATTTCAACCTGCGACTGATGAACCCTACATCGGTAATCAGCAGCAAGACTCCTTCAATAGCCTCCTCCATGCACCAAAAGGCGCCCAAGGTCACTCTCAAACCCAAGTCAACAACGACTAGGGCTACTGCTTCTCCATCGGCCGCTGCTGCCATTTTGGCGCAAGCTTTTGCGGTGACAATCTTTATTTCATTTATATCGATTATAAACTCTTATCGGCAATGCTCATTTTGTTCTCAGCTTGCACCAAATGTTTTCTTTTTGCAGTCAACGGATTCATCGGCAGTCGTTCCAAATGTACAGGCTCCTCCAACCCGTGCCACCGATGCCCCCCAAGCGCAAGGGTCGAAGCGCCAAGCTTCTTCAAGTGCTACCCCCCGACCGAAACGTAAGAAACCATCAGCTCCAGTCACATCACCAGTAGCATCTCTTCGACCTCCTAGCGATATACCAACACCAGAGCCAGCATCGGCAACCATCCCTGGCCAATCATAGGCTGAAATTCCTATCCAAAGGACAATATCGCCGCAAGAGTTAGTTGTAACAATAGAAACAGTATCGGCATCGGCACCAGCATCAGCACTGGATGAAATTCCCGGCCAGGGGATAGTACCATCGCCACAGAGGTCAACTAGAACAGCGGAAGCAACACCGGCATCGGTACCAGCACCAGCACCAGCACCAACCGTTCCTCCTGTCGAGGCAAGTTCATCAGCAACTTTTGCCGATCCTCAAGATACGGTTGCGTCAGCTACTATGCCAAGTCAAAGGCGAGAAATTCATCTAAAGATGGTAATCCGACTGTCATAAAACTTATAAACTTGTGATCGGCGAATTCTAATCTTCTTCTTTTCAGGCCTAAGATTCCTCCAATAGCTTATTCTCCTTTGTCGTCAACCTTCTAGACGATGATGACGAAGAAGAAAGTTCCGCCCAAGCTTCAACTGTCATATCGGCAGAAGCAAAATCCAAACTTGAGGCACTGCTACCTCTACTGCAACAGAATACGTCCCAACTGGTTCAAGACTCCAGTGCAGCAAGGACAACTTTCAGGGAAATTCAAGACCAATTGCCTGCCGATATTGAAGAATTACTCTTCCAAGCGGCATTCCTCGAGAGTCGGCAGCTACAATACCGAAAGGCTTCGCGCCGCATCGCCGATAGAGCTGCTCAAGCAAAACTCGAAGAAGAAATACTCAAGTTCAAGCAGACTGCGGACGAAAAGAACAAAGACATCGGCCATCTGGAAGCTTCCGACACCGAGCTCGAACAAGAGATCGTTCGTCTATCGGCAAGAAAAGAAGTACTGGCAGAGCTGAAAAAAGTTGATGAAGCTTTGAATATAGCCAACCAAAAGAAGATTCAACTCCCCGATGCCATCAAAACTCTGCAACAAGAGAGGGACGCTGATGCCCTCCAGGCTCTCCTGCTGAGGAAGAAAATCAAGCCAATTGAGGGCACTGCCGACGACGACGCTAGGGAGATAGAGGAAGCGGACCAAATTCGCCTGTGTGCGATCTCATCCATTCAATCTCTATTGTAATTTGCTGTGTCGGCAACTGCGAACTTGACAACTAATTTTGCTTGTAATATAACGTCAATACGTTTTCTACCGATGTTCTGCATGATCCTTCTTCCATCGGCATTTACACTTGTATTGTTTTATGCATCTACCCAGATACTAGGATAATATCTCTTTAAATATTTACCGTTAATTGCTCCGGAAAATGCAACCCCTTCGAGGGTTTCCAAGATATAAACGTTGCTAGGAACAGACTGATTTATCCGAAAAGGACCTTCCCAATTAGGAGACCATTTCCCAAACTTTGAACTTTTAGTCCCAATCGGTAGAATCAGTTTCCACACCAGATCACCATCGGCAAACTCTTTTTCTTTCACCTTCTTGTCATACCATTTGGAAACCCTTTTCTTATTCTCTTCAATACTGATCAAAGCCCTCAGTCGATGACTTGCTAGATCTTCCAATTCATCCCTCATAAGAGTATCATATTCATCGGCTGTCAATTGATCCTGGGAAAACAACCGCCTAGAACCAGTTTTAATCTCCCAAGGTAGGAGAGCATCGTGTCCATAAACCAACTGATACGGCGAGACTTTAGTTGCACCATGACACGCCATCCGATACGACCATAAAGCTTCATTCAACACTATATGTCACCTTCTAGGGTTTTCTTCAATCTTGCGCTTGATAAGCTTAATGACCCCTTTATTAGTCGCTTCTGCCTGACCATTAGCCTGAGCATAATAAGGAGAAAAGTTAAATACTTTAAACCCCATACAAGTAGCAAACTCATCAAACTCTCCCGATGTGAACATGGTCCTTTGATCAGTTATAATAGTTTGAGGAATACCAAATCGGTAAACAATATGTTCCTTCACAAACTCTATCATGTTTGCCGATGTCACCTTCTTCAAAGGGATGGCCTCAACCCACTTCGTGAAATAATCAGTGGCAACGAGTATGAATTTATGCCCCTTACTCGATGATGGATAAATCTGGCCGATGAGATCAATGGCCCATCCTCTAAATGGTCAAGGCTTGATTATAGGATTCATTGCCGATGCAGGCGCCCTTTGAACATTACCAAACTTCTGACAATCTTGACACCCTTTGAAGTACTCAAAACAATCCTCAAGAATTGTCGGCCAATAATATTCATTCCGTCTGATCATCCACTTCATTTTGGATGCCGATTGATGCGCCCCACACACTCCTTCATGGATTTCACCCATCAACTCTTTTGATTCTTCTTTATTAAGACACTTGAGCAAAACTCCATCAATCGTCCAATAATACAATTCATCATCGAGGAGCACGTACTTGGTAGCTTGAAACCTTAGACACCTTTCAACCTTCCTAGACGGATCCCTTAAGTAATCGGCAATTTCTTTCCTCCAGTCATCGGCAACCATCACCGATGTCATTACTTCTTGAATCGGCTGATATCCCGAAGCATACTGTGCCAACCGATTAGCCTCTTCATTATGCAATCTGGGAATGTGCTCAAGGAGGTATTCCCTAAATTCTTTTAATAATTGCAAACACTTCTCATAGCATGTAATTAAAACTTTACTTCGGCACTCATATGTCCCAATTAATTGATTGATCACTAACATAGAGTCACCAAAGACTTCAACGGCATCGGCACGCACCTCCCTGAGTAATTCCAACCCTTTTAGCAACGCCTGGTACTCAGCCTAATTGTTTGTTGAAGTAGCAACAATCGGCAACGAGATTTCATACGTCCGTCCTCGGGGTGAAATTAAGACAATGCCGATACCTGCTCCGTCCTTACATGTGGATCCATCAAAGAACAAAGTCCAAGGAGCAATCTCTACGGAATTCACTGCACCGCAATGCTGAGTAACAAAATCGGCCATCACTTGACCCTTAACTGCCTTAGCCGATTCATACCTCAAGTCAAACTCTGACAGTGCCAAAATCCACTTGCCGATCCTTCCACTCAATATCAGCATCGACAGCATGTACTTAACCACGTCATCTTTGCATATGACAGTACACTCGGCCGACAACAAATAATGCCTTAACTTAGTGCAAGAGAAGTACAAACATAGACATAACCTCTCGGCGGCCGAATATCTGGTTTCAGCATCCACCAGCCTTCTGCTTAAATAATAAATTACACGCTCCTTCCCTTCAAATTCTTGGATTAGAGCTGACCCGATAACGCTGTCATTGGCAAACAAATACAATCTGAATGGTTTCCCGTGTTGAGGTGGAACTAAGACTGGAGGATTTACCAAATATTTCTTAATTTCTTTTAAGGCTGATTGTTGTTCTTCTTTCCATGTAAACTCCTGACCGGCCTTCAGTTTTAACAGCGGACTAAAAGATTTAATCTTTCCAGACAGATTGGATATAAACCTTCTAATAAAATTAATCTTGTCGATCAATGATTGCAATTCAGTCTTGTTCGTGGGAGCAACCACCTTATTGATTGTCTCAATAGACTTTCTGCCAATTTCGATGCCCCTTTGATGTACCATAAACCCCAGAAATTGACCTGCCGATACACCAAATGCACACTTATTCGGATTCATCTTCAACCCATGTTCTCTTGTGCACTCCAGAATCTTTCTCAAATCGGCAAGATGCTTTTCAAAATTTCTGGACTTGACCACCACATCATCAATATAGATTTCAACTATCGTGCCAATGTACTTATGAAAAATAAAATTCATTGCTCTCTGATAAGTAGCACCGGCATTCTTTAAACCAAAAGTCATTACGACCCACTCAAACAAACCGACATGACCTGGACATCTGAAAGCGGTTTTGGATATGTCTTCTTCAGCCATGAATATTTGATTATATCCAGCATTACCATCCATAAAACTAATGATTTGATGTCCAGCAGCAGCATCAACCAGTAGATCGGCAACAGGCATCGGATAACCGTCCATCGGCGTAGCCTTGTTGAGATTCCTGGAATCAATACAAACACGAAGTTTTCCATTTTTCTTATACACAGGAACCACATTAGAAATCCAATCAGCATATCGACATTGCCGAATAAATCCAGCCTCAATTAATTTTGTAATTTTAGCTTTAATGTCAGGTAACACATTAGGATTGCATCGGCGTGCTTGCTGTTGATGAGGTTGGAAACCAGACTTAATAGCTAACCGATGTTCAACTATTGATCGGTCTAGACCAGGCATCTCTGTATAATCCCAAGCAAAACAATCTTTATATTCCTTTAATAAATCACTCAACTGTTGTTTACATTGGGAGTCTAACTTAGCACTAATAAAAGTTGGTCGGGGCCTACTGCCATCGCCGATATCTATTTCTAGTAAATCATCGGCGGACGTGAACCCCTGCCCCAGCTTTCCATGATCGGCGAACTGATCCATTAATACTCTTCTTCAAAACCGACTGCTTGGATCGGTGTAATTCGATAATCGGCAACCTTGAGGAACTCTGTATCCCAAGCTTCTCCTGATATGCATCTGGTTTGCTCATAGGTTTCCGATTCTGCCGATGCAACGATCGACGGGGCTTCACTTCGGACGACTTCAATCTTGTCTCCAACCCATTGTATGAGGCTTTGGTGCATGGTGGAAGGAATGCAGCAATTAGCATGGATCCAATCCCTCCCCAAGAGCAAGTTGTAGGTGCCCTTGCCACTGATCACGAAAAACGTCGTCGGCAAAGTTTTACTGCCGATGGTCAACTCAACGCACACTGCTCCCATAGCTGGTGACACATTGCCTTCAAAATCTTTGAGCTTCATGTCTGTTTTGACTAAGTCTTGGTCACCTTTCCCAAGCTTCCTGAACATGATATATGGCATTATATTGATTGATGCCCCGCCATCCACCAGCATTTTTGACACTGGCCGCCCATCTACTTTGCCTTTGACAAACAAGGCCCTCAAGTGCTGCCTTTCCTCATCGGCAGGCTTTTCAAAGACAGCTGTCATCGGGTCCAGCACCAACTGTGCCATCTCAGCAGCCTCTTCCTCATCATCAGCGGGTGCCATGAATTCCATCGGCAATATAACAACCATGTTGATTTATGTCAATGGATCTCTATCCTTGCGTTTTGGCCTCCACTGCTGAATTGGAGATCTTTCCCTTGAAGGATTTTCACCGTGATACAAGTCTTCTTGGCGTTCGCGTTGAATCCTTCTTTTCTGAGTCTTTGTCAGACCCTTAGGGCACCATTGAGGAAGCCTAGTCTTCCAAACAGGCTGGTACTGTTTCTCATTGCTTGTATCTACACCACTCCTCACGTTTGGATCCCTAGAGAATATCTCCTCATCAGACACTCTTGCATTAGTCATCTCTTCAAGCTCTTCTTGACCAACGCGCCTGCCAAGCCTGTCATGTACGCTGAGCTTGCTCCCCAGCCGATCATGCGATGATATCTTTTCTCTGATCGGTCTGCTATAGTTTGATGCCCGATCATCAAAACAAGGTTTCTTTTCTGACCGATCAGCAGGGTAGTACTCATTGCATTCAGGGCAATTATCGGCAGTGGGTAGCTTAATTTCTTCTTCCCAGCAATGAACAAAGAAGGGACATCTCCAGTGATCTTTATGTCGATGCCACTCTTGACGCCTTTCTTCCTCCTGCTGCCGATATCGCTCTTCCTGCGATTACCGATAATCTTGTCGTGGCCGCCTATGCGTGATTATAACACCTTGGGATCTCCTGGCATTGCTGCTTTCATCGGCAACCCTCTTGCCTTTTCTGTCATCGGCAAATCCTCTTCCTTTTACTTCATGTGTGGCTATTTGATGTTCAGGATCCACCGACGCACTTTTCTTGGCAGCTTCCGATGTCAGCACTTTAGTTTTTCCACTAGCTTCCACCATGTTATTTGGAAACGGGTGTTGGTCGATCTTCATCGGTTTTTGAGCTTTGGAATTTTCAAACTTAATTCGTCCAGATTCAATTTCTGACTGCAACTGCTGCCTAAAGACTTTGCAATCATTGGTACTGTGTGAAGTTATATTGTGTCACTTGCAATACCTGATCCTTCTAAGCTCTTTGGCCGATGGAATTACCTGGTTAGGCGCCAGCTTAATCCGCCCTTCTTGAAGCAATAGATCAAACATCCTATCGGCCTTGGTGATATCAAAGGTGAATCTCTCAGCTTCTTTCTGGCCAAATGGATAGGATACCGGCTTCTTATCTTTTACCCATTCAGCAGCGTCGATACTTAGCTCCTCATCCGACTCAGAATCTTCTTGCTCAGCAAAGGACACCTTCTTATTCCAAGTCTTTCTAGGCTCGAAAGCTTTAACATCCTGATCGGCAATTCTCTGCACGAGATGGCTCAAACTTTCAAACTCCTAAGACGCATATTTATCCTTGATATGCGGCAGTAATCCCTGGAAGGCCAAATCTGCCAATTGCCGATCATCAAGCACCAAGTTGTAGCACTTGTTCTTTACGTCTCGCAACCTCTGGATGAAGCTTTCCACCGATTTGTCATTACGCTGCCTCAACTTAATCAAATCGGTAATCTTCTTCTCATGTACGTCAGCGAAGAAGTATTTGTGAAACTGCTTCTCCAAATCGGCCCAAGTGATCACAGAATTTGGAGGTAGTGAAATGAACCATGTGAATGCCGATCCAGATAATGACGACGAGAACAATCTCACACTCAATTCATCTCTACTAGCTGCCTCTCTGCACTAGATAATGAAGCGGTTGATGTGCTCCATAGTTGGTGTCATCTTGGCCAGAAAACTTTGTGAAATCCGGGACCTTGTACCGATTTGGGAGAGGAATCAGATCCTATCCTGGAGGGTACGGCGTCCGATAAGAATATATATTAACCTTAGGTTTGATGCCGAACTTCTCTTTCATCACTTCGGCAATCTTATCGGTCCAGTATGCATCTTGATCTTGCCGATGCACTTGCGGAATGTTGATCGGTTGAACTGGATGATATACCTCCTCAAACCTTTGTGGCAGATAGGCCGGAGCAGCTGGTGCAGGTGCAGCATTAGCCCGCTGAATATTGTACATCGGTTGATTTGCCGATGGACCACTTTAAACGCCCATTTGGAAAGACTGAGGCATTACATTCATCGGTTGATGTGCTGATGCCCTACTCTGAGGGTTTTCTAGGTACTGATACCCAGGTTGTACCACCTGTTGTTGGATTGGTGTTGGTCCAGTCCATCCAGGATTATAAGTCAACGGCATGTAATTTGTCGATGGTTGATAGCTAACTGGTGCCTGTTGCTCTTGCATTCTAGAGCAGTCAACAAATTGGCCACCTTGATGCGCGGATACTCCATCTTGAGGATTTATCACTGCCATGGGTTGACTTGCAGCTATGTGGCCTTGTTGCATCTGTAAAGAACTTGCCGATGGTGGCATAAGAGGCACTTTGGGTATTACCACTTGAAGATCTTCCGACAACGATTGCACAGTTGGGGAAAATGTAGCATAATGCATCATAGGGATCATCGGCTGCGAAGGCATTGTCGATGTCATGGGACCCTTCCATGTTGTATTGTTACTTTGGATCAGATTAGAATCAACAGATGGATTTGGAGGCATACCGTATCCCCACCAGTTAGCGGGAGTTGGCTGACTCTTAGTTGCGGGTCCTGACATTGCTGATGCCACCAGATATGTATTCAATCGAGTGACACTTGCAGGGCTCGATCTTGGCGACGTAACCTCATCGGCAGATGGGCCCATAGGTTGGGAAGATGTTGTTGGAGCCGCCGATGGGTTTGCAATAGATGCCGATCCAGGTTGATGATACGCTGGACCAACATACTGGGGTGCTTGTCCTTCCTTGAAAGATTGCATAACAGCATTGTATACAGTATTGGACAGCACACTGAAGTGGGTAATTAATGTCTGATTTAGTGCAGAATTAACCATCTCCTGTAATTTACCCGGATTAGCGTCGAAAGTGACCTGCCGTGGCAACAGCGGATCTTGCTTCTGGATAGCTTCGTCACTCCTGTTTAGGCTGAAGGATTTCAGATACAACTGCTTGTACTCCTCCATAGCCTGCTCCATAGCCTGCTTCTGATCATCTTTCAGATTCGCTTCGGAGACTTCGATGACATTGCTTGGATTGATCCCAGTATTCTCCATGAGATTGAATCTGTCCCACCGGGTGTGCCAAAAGAGGTGTTGACATAAAAAGCGTCAGATCCGCGAACACCTCGGGCTTATACCCGAAATCGATATCCAAGGTGTGCCAGTCGATTTGACCAGTTAATCGATATGGACGATAACTAGAACAACGATGAACGAGACGACGGCGATGCGCCCGGACGTCAAGGCTCAGATTGCTCAAAACGCGGAACTCGCAAGGTTGACGGAGATCTTGTAGATGCAGCCCGTCGAGACTTGTAAGAACTCGTAGATAAACTAGAGCTAGTACGATAAAAGTAGAATTGCTAGAAAAAGTAGATGCAAATAATAGATGTATTTGATTGATTGTCGCCTTTCACACGACCCCTAGGTACATATTTATACTCCGGCCAAGGGAGTTGTAACCAACCACGACTTTAACTTTCCTAAACAGAAAATCCCTATTTTAAAGGAAACAAACGACTCGCGCAAAAGCCGGACTCAAATTACTATAATAATGCTGGTATAAAATCACCAGTTTACTTATCTATTTCTTTACGATGAAACCTTCCATCGGCAGATCCCTTCAATCCGCAACTTCCTTCTATTGTCATCGGCAGTCTTCTGCTGACGTCATCATATTCCCCTGCATCTATCGGCAACACTCCTAATCGGCAATATCCTTCTGCTTCTATCGGCAACATTCCAAACCGGCAAACAGCCTCCTCTCTGGATGTCTCTTCAATTAAATTTACCATCGGCGACCTTCTTCTCCTCTATCGGTAACCTAACCGATAATACCTTGACGCCGATAGGGAACAATGACACCTGCCGATCGGCACACTTGACTCGTTTTGACACGTACAAAAAACGGTGTCAACACATATGACCTCATCCTTATATATGTATACATATGCAATCGTTCATTTATCTTTGATTTTTATATATTTATTTATTGGCTTATCGATGAGTTCTTTCTAGGTTATCCATCTTATATTAATAAAAAGAGCCTCTACATTAGTTCTCATCACGAGATGTATAGAAAAATTAAATCTTATAATAAAGCATTCAATTTGTTAGACCCTAATCATCGTCGCTAATTATAGCATTAAATCTACTATATTTAAATAAAAAAGTAATCACACCAATCTTTATAAAAAATCTATATAGGAGCTAAATAATTTTGTATGTAAATTGCAACCTCTATAACTATGAACATAAGTTTAAACTAAATTGTTTGCATCTACTCACATTTATCGTCGTAAACATAATTTAAAATAACGTCCGAATTACCATATAAATGTTCTACTAGTTAGTACTAAGTCCATACTCCCCCTTTCCTTTTTAGGTGTAGCTAGTATTCGTGCAAGTCAAACTTTTTTAAATTTAACGACTTATAGAAACTCTTAACAGTATTTGTATCTTCAAATATGTTTATTATAAAAATAGATTCAACGACCTATCTAATGATACTAATTATATATCATAAATAAATATTAATATTTTAATATATTTATTAAAATAGAATATGTTTGATTTCTTGGAAAGTAACAACGATTGTTAAAAAGAGACAGAAGGAGTACACACCCCAGGGCCAAAACTATCCAAGTTAATTTCGCTCTTCCGTCAAATGGATTAGGTGTCCGTCAACCTTTTCCTCGTCTCCAAGACGTCTTCAAGCGATCCACGTCCCTGCTATATATCAGGCCACCTCTTCCAAGAGACTATGTAAACATACTATTTAAATTTAGTGATTTAGTTACTCTCTAAAATAGATAATACTAGATTACTCCAACAGACTCTGTAAAATGAAGAATCTAAATAGCTAGTGAGGTAGGATATCCAAAGATAGAGAGCGAATAAGGTGGAATGGAGATCTTCTAAATTTAGAGAGTCATTTACAGAGTCTGTTGGAGACATATTTTTCTTTTATAATAGTCAAATTTACATTTAGAAAACGATTTGACTAATCTTTTGGAGATGCTCTTAAACTCTGACGCACGTCTTGACTTGATCAACACCATCGTCTCCATTTCATTATTGTCCTCTTCTTCACCATGTAAAAAAAAAGATAATGACGACTTCATGTCATCCTAAGCTTGTGACCTCCATGTGTGCATGCAGAAGTTAATTTTCTTTATTCTTCTCAGTCACATGACCATACATATATATCTAGCATCCTGTACATATAACTGTGTGAAAGGCGATGGCAGATGATCTGATAAACCTACAGCTGAGCCTGAGCCCTGACTCCTGAGGTAGCATATAGAAGTATGTAACTGTACTGCACCATGGCCCTAACCCGATTTGACTTTGCAGGAATGTAGTGGTTGGCCCGTTGCCTCATGCATCCATGCATGCTTATCCCCCTGCTGCTGCTGCTGCTGCAGGCATGCAGCCTCTTTCTTTCTTCAATTTACCCAGCTGATAATTGCCACGGCACCTAATTGGAAACTGAAAGTCATCGTGTGTGAACTGCACATTGATGATATATATGTCTGTCTGTCGATCAGCTGGTAGTAGTTTGTTATCCATTCATCTCTGGCTCAGCACCGGATCTGACAGTACAAGTCCTTCTCTTGAAGCTCCGATCCATTTGTTCATTGATCAGATGCACGAACCGTGTGTGGTTTGGTCATCGATCGGATATATATATATGGGTCACTTTTATTCACTGCACACCGGCCGGTTGTTGCCACAGGGTAATAATGAACGAAAAGCTCACGTTTCCACCTCTTTGCTAATATGATTGGTGTACGACACGTGCATTCAACTATTTGGCCGTGCACGCATGACATATATGATGATAATCCCATGTTTTAATATTGCAACCTACCTTTATATATAGCATATGCATGGTGCAGTGATGATCCAATGACGACATATATGATGACAATTGAGAGCTGTTGGAGAAGGAGGTTATGAAATCTGTGGTGCATATGCATGGAGGAAATGGTCATGCATGATGTGCACTTGCTATCTAGAACAGGTAGCGACAGAGATGCAAATAAACTTGTGAGGCCAAGATGGAAACGCATGGTACTGTAGATGATCGAGGATACCGGTTGTTGCCTGTTGGAGCTCAACCGTACGGGTAGGCAATTTGTCACGTGATCCACACAATCAAACTAGTGTCAAATTAAAGTTAATGGCAGTGATCTCGAGTACAGGTAATTAAGCACCATGTGGCTGGTTGTCAGCATATATGTAGCTAGAATATATAGAGAGAAAGAAAGAGAATTGACCGAAAGACCGAGATGCATCCATGCATCAAACTTAGCGTGGTACGGTGTATATTAGGGTGAAAATGGTAAAAACAATATGGATATTTTTCTATTTGAGACCGAATCTATTTATAGGGGTCTACATCCATTTGTATCTAACTCGTATATTCAACATTAGATATCGTATCCATATCTAAATATTTATAAATTGCATATTTATGATGTCGATATCCAATCGTATTCTATCCAGCATGATTGACACTGTCCATATTTAAATCTGAACAAAAATGTAAAAAATAAATGTGATATCTGTATCCAATTAATTCGTTTTCATTCCTATGTCTCGAAAAAAAACAAATTAAAAAACGAATTAAAAAAGGCTAAGTGACGCATGCATGCTACTAGCTAGTAGCTACAGCGCAGTGCCGCAGTGTGAGTATGGTGCTCGGCGGATCTGGCAACGCAAGCACAAAAGGCGGCCGCACAACGTCGTCGACCTGTCGATGGCGATGCGCACCACACCAGAGATAGGCCACACATAGACGACACTGCACGATCGACGACAGATCCATCCACCCATCCTGCTTGGAACGAACATGGATGATGGGATGGACGACGTACGTGTGACCGATATGCATGCACGATCGACGACCCTGCATTAGTTGATACTGGATCGTGCAGTGCATGGGTGATGGGCCATTTTTTCCACTTGCAGTTGCCCGGCCCCCAGAGACAACTGGAGTGTTTACCATTTTGTTCCCCAAAAGCTTTCATTCCATTCGCTTTTATGTACGTCTCGATCGCTTGTTGGGCAGGCCAGGATTACTGCTGGTGGTAGGATCAAGTAAGCTAACCAGGCCTATTTTTGAGAGCTATATGAGATATATGTCCATATTCACGATTCATGGAAGCTCGACTCATGCTGATTTCATATTGGTGTGTTGCCTCATTGTTTAAATCACCCTCCACCAAAACGATTCATGGAAGCTCGACCAACACACCCGTAGGAGCTAGATCATCTGAGGCCACAAACGGGGATGTATAAAGCAGCTCGACCAAATCACCGCAACCCTTGTACCAAAATTCGCCTATGCTGCTTTATACATCCACTTTCTCAACACAAACCAGCCTAGGCCCATTTTTCTAAGGAGCACGTGAATTTATCGAATTTCATCCTGATTCAATCCTTTTTTGCTTCCGCATGACTAGAAGTCCATTGTCAAACTTCCTATATCTTTTTGGCTGTCAACATATGCCCTCCCTCCTATTTTTAAGTGAAGCATATGTAAATTTAAAAACACATGACAACCATAGAGATGATGTCGAGTTCATCGGCTTTTCTAGTCTATGGGAGTGTGGTCATGATGTTCGTTCTTAAGAGTGGTATGTGTAATTGGCCATCTTTCAAGCAACTATAGGGTTCTTATTTGATTTTATATGTAATGAGTACACTGAAGCTTACATTGTTGCATCTTGGTCAAGCCCAAAGAGAACCACCTTGGTTAGAAGTATTTAGATTCTAGCTTGCTGCCCTTGACTTCATCTTTAATTGCAAAGGCTCCACTTTTTGCATAGTGGATTGAGCCAAATTCATAATGATACTCGGTTCTTCAACTTCATGAAACGACACTTCGATAGAACTAATCATATGAAAGATGCTTGCTTGATATCCTCCATAGGAACAACACAACTTTCTTTTTTTAATTAGGTACATAAAACTTGCTTCGAAGATGATCTGCCTTCCTTTTTAATGGGCTGATTCACCAAATCAGTCTTTTGCTTAATATACTTGTTCATAAGTCGATCAAAAGTAGTAATTGCACCTCTGTGCTGGAATTCTTGAGTTTATTTGTTTTCCAAGCCCAATCTCTGGTTGCCTTGGTTTATAGGTGCGTGAGGATCATGAACCCACTTTAATTAGGCCAACTTGAGAAATTGACCTTGTGGTTGTCTTTTTGTTGTTGTTTAATGCCATGAACAGTATCAATAACATTTCCTTTTTGTTCTTGAGCAGGAGTCTTCACCTGCCTCTCGAATCCAAGAGTGTTATCTATGGACCTCTCGAGCATGATTTCACAGCCCCATGTCAAATCAGACAGTTTGAGCTCATTGGTTTCATTGTAAAAAAAATATTCATAAAACCATTTTTCTAATCTTTTTCTCAAGAACCAATAAAGTAAGGTTGCAGTGAAGCATACCATGAAAAAACAGAGTACAAGATAGTGAAAAAATATGAATCCTCATACGTTTCATGGTACTATAGCTATACCTATATATATTGAGCAAGAAGCTAGCATGACAATATGCTCTTTTGTGGTTTTATTATTCTCGCCACTAAATTTTATTCTTCTTTTCTTTCACGTGATTTTCTGGTCCATCTTCAAGCAAGGTTCGATCCCTTTTGGCTGTCAATGGCAGGCAGGCAGGCATGCATGCAACCTTGGACTACTGACACATAACAGGATGACAGGAGTAGCTTTTTTTTTCCTGAAAGCATGACAGGAGTAGCTTTTTAGTTTTGGTGTGGGGCAATGCTGGTGAAAGGATCAATATGCCTAAGAGGGAGGTGAATTGTGCTTATTTCAATTTCTAAAGCAAATATGAAATCCTAACAAGTGTCAATCACCCCGTGTCTAACGATTCGTGTGCCTTAGACTATGAAAACGGTAGCAAGCCAAGGAAAGCGAAAACGCCCTACACAATTCTAGTATGAATTGAAGAACAAGTGCGGAAAGTAATGCGTTATGAAAGAGCTAGGGAAAGAGATTCTTGACACGGCGACGTTTTGCCGAGGTATCGAGGAGTCGACACTCCCCCCTAGTCCTCGTTGGAGCACCTCGCAAGGTATTGCTCCACCTCAATCCCGCGCAAGGGATGAGTGCTCTCTACGGGCTGGTTCTTCGTCACTCCGGCTCGGTGAACCATCCACAACCGATCACAAGTCAATGGAGAAGGGCCGCCGACAATCCTCCCAGCGATCACCTTCCTCCAAGCACCACCGGACTGTCTAGGTGATGTCGATCACCAAGAGTAACAAGTCTTGATCTTCACTTGACTCACTCAAGCTTCACAACTAGAGTGGATGCACACTTGAACTCTTGGATGAACTAGAGGAGAGAAAGATGGAAGGATTCGCAAATCACTCTCTCTCTCTAGGGCTCTTGCTCTCTTCCCAACCTTCTCAAAGCAACCAGCAATTCAAATGAGCAAAGGCAAGGTCGGAAGACAAGGGGTGGGCTATAAATAGCCCCTCTCAAAAACTGCCTCGGGCTGAAAAACTTGTCTGTTTTAAGTTGGCGACGGACGCTCCGTCGCCCTGCCCAACGGCTACTTCTGTCACCTTTTCCCAGCGACGGATGCTCTGCTCCAGCGTCCGATGCTCTGGTTGAGGCTAGGCTGAAAACAGCCTCTCTGTAAGGCCGACGGACGCACTCCATGCGTCCGACGCCAAGCCGACGGACAACGTCCGACGGACTCTAAAATGCTCACCCAAAACAGGGCTCTCTGTAAGGCCAACGGACGCACTGGAGTGAACACCCCAACGTCCGACGCCTCTGTCTGGAGCGTCCGTCGCCCAGAACTCAGCCCTCTCAACTTTGTTTATCGTCGCGATGAATATGGAAGTTGTTCTAGGCTATCTTACGGTCACCATAGGCTTGCTTAGAGCTAAGGAAGTCAAGTGTGAACCACACCTAAGTTATGAAGCTCTCCTAAGTCAAGCTACTAGTCTAGACCCCCCTTGATAGTACGGTCAAAGATCAAATAAAGCCCTATCTAATTCTAAGTGTCCTTCATCACCTTATGGCACTTAGCCTATCACTCTAGGGTCTTCATCATGTCGTCTTTGAAATCCGAAATGATATCCATCTTGGGGGCTAAGTGATAACCGTTGATGCCCATTCATTTTGATCATTATGGCTAAGCTACGCATAGCCTCTGCAAAACACATGTTAGCCATAATAATCTTTAACTTGTCGTTAATCACCGAAACCAATAGGGCCATGATTCTTCAATCTTCCCCTTTTTGGTGATTGACGACAATAATCCTCGAGTATAAGGTATAAGAGATGAAAGATTAGGATTTCAAGTGACTTGGGTAGATTGAGCAAGGGTTAGTGAATAAGAGTGAAAAAAACTTGCTCATCCAAACCAAGCCACAAACATGGTACTCAAGAATATGAAATAGAATCGGAGTACCTCATGATATTCTCACATATGAATCGGAGTATGGGGCGGAAGCTCAAAAACCATTAGATCAAGGAGACATATCATGAAACAAGTGACAACTCACAAGATATATTAGATAAAGCATAAGAGTTTGTCACACAAACACAAATATCTCACAAGCAATATCCATCACACATAGACATGAGTGCAAGAAAAGTGGACATGATGCATGAGTACGGGGAAATAAGCACATCAAAGATCCAAAACCCTCCCCCTATCTCTAATACTACTCGACCCTCTCCCCCTTTGGTGTCTAGCATCAAAAACTAAGCCTCTAGAGCATCTGGAGGTGGAGCCGAGGAGACTGTGGCTTGACGATCTAGCATAATGAAGTCCTGAAGATCTGAATCATCATCTGACTCATCATCTGCCACTGTCGCTGCCTGAGTAGTCTCAGTTGTGGTGGACTATGGGACTGGAGCTGCTGACTCAGTGGGTGTAGACTGTCCCAACTCCCCCTAAGGCTCTGAAGGAGTAGCATCCTGAGCTGGAGCCTCAGACGGTCTTGCCTCTGTGGTAGCGGGTCTGGGAGCCCGTCGAGTGAATACATGAGGCGCGGGGGAAGGTGTCACTACCAACGTTGTAAGGGTAACTGCTGCAACAAGCTCTGCTGGCTGATCCTAAGAGTGACGGGGTGAGGACACTGCCACTGTGACTGCTGTTGTATCTGCTACAATCTGACTCTCGGACTGGACAGGTGCCTCTGACTCGACAACCTCTGTTGCAACTGTAGTAGCGTCAGTCTGAACAGCAGCTAGAGGCGGGGTGGTGACTGTCTGAGCAAAACACTCTGGTGCTACCTCCGACAAGGCAACTGAGGACATGTGGGTGCCCATCGTCGGAGGAGGAACCTCTAGAGGCTGTGTCTCTGGAGCATCTACCACTGGTGAGTCCTCTCCGGTGATCTCTCTGTATGACGCTGTGAGGTCACGACTCGCGTCTACAAGCGTAGCCCCCCGGGTAGGAGTGTATCCGGTCTGAAAGTCACCGGGGGAAGCTAGCCACGATGACACCTGAGTCATCAGCATCTGAAAGACTGGTGAAACTGGGGCCTGACTCTGAAACCCGCTGGGCTGTAACGCTGGAGTCGGCATCACCACTGGAGGAGTCTATGTCTGGGAAGTGTACTGCTACTGGGAGGTCTCAGGAAGAGCTAGCTGTGGCATAAACGAAGGACTGGAGCTGGACCCAAGGAGCCGACTGAGTAACTCTGTCTGCTGTCGCTGCACCTCGGCCTGCTGCTTCTGGAAGGCCAGAAACTGCATCTAGAACTCGTCCTGTCGGGCCTGTGCCTGGGCCTGAGCTGCTAGCTGCTGTGCGGTGAGTCTCCTGACCTCCTCAACCTGCCTCCTCTGTTCCTCTGCCTGTCTGGACTGCTCCTCCTGCATCCTCGAAAGGATGGTGAGAATAGTAGCATCTGAGGTCCCTGAGGCTGGAGCTGCACCTGACCCACCGGCCTCGTGGTCATGAGACCGGGGTACGTACTCTGGGATGGGCATGTAGTCCTCGTCTGAGCTGTCAGAAGCCAAGTCCTCTCTATAGCGGACCGGGTAAGAGTAGTGAGTAGTGAGGGTGACCCGGCCCTGGAGATCATCAGGAAAGAAATCCAATGAGCGTACTGCAACTGCCAGTGCCCACGAAACCCTGCAGCTATGATGTCCTCCATCTCGCTGACAATCAAATCCCATAAGTCAAACTTCTCCTTCCTCATGATATGAGCCAGGAGCCAAAGCTGCAAACGAGTGAGTGTGTCACGGGCTCCGACCCTGGGTAAGATGGTACGCCTCAGTGTATCGTGGAGAGTCCGAGCAAGTGGCGTGAGGTCACGTGGAGTGCGGCTCGAACCCTCTCCAAAAGGCTGCGGCCTCTGCCTGCTCTGTCTCTGTATCCTGCTCTGCCTCCCCTGACTCAGTAGCCTCTGCGGGCTCTGTCTCTGGACGCGAGGGGGACTCACGACGCGCTCCACGGCGAGGAGAGATCCTCAAACCGGCGCGACGTCTACCTCGCTCTGCTATCTCCACGGCCTCTGCTGCTGCCATTGCTGCCACTGAAGTTGGGTCCATAAGTCGTCTCTTCTTTTTCTTCGGCACAAGCTTCTCTTTGCCCTTGCCCTGACCAGTAGGTGGATGCGGTGGAGGTGGAGGGTCACCACCACTACCGGGGACAGGATCGGCGTTCTTCGTCCGTGCCATTGCCGGGCACGAGAAGATCAACTGACACACAAGAGAATCACAGGAAAACCACTATCACTGAACAAACCAACTGCCCACTGCCCAAAGCAAACCACTGACAAGATTGGTACGACGGCCCTGGACTGTCCTGTCGAGGCTTTGCCTCATTCCTTACCCGCAGGCTTTGCCCCGAGTTCACTGTCACTGTCTCTATCACACTGCTACTGACCCTGCTTGTTTAGATAGATAGAGTATAACAATAAGCATATAACTAGGGTTGAGAAGGTCTATAGAAGCATGAATTAGGATAAGAGAGGAGTCGATTCTGCACTGCCATACCTCTGACTAAAGGTGACCAAAACAAGAAGGGGAAGAGATCCTCGATCAATTCCAATCACAATCCGCAGCCTAAAGAGGTAGAGAAGAAGGAATTCAGGATTAGGAGGGAAGAACTTGAACTGATCTTGTCAGAAAAACAGAGAGGAAGGATCAACACCTGCTGATCAAAGGCGAGGAGGGAGATCCTCACTAGAAAGAGGAGCCCCTGCCAGCAACTTCCGGGACAGCGCCAAGACCCCTCTGCGTGGCTGAAACGCCCGCGCATAGAGGGAGAGAAAAGGGCGGCGCAGGGGTTCACCAGCGGGAAGAGCAGTGAGTGGCGCTGAGCTTTGTGGCGGAGGAAGGGGCGCTGGAGAGCCGAAAGAGGAAGAGCAGCGCGAGCACGGCGGCAGTTAGGGTTAGGTAGGAGCGGCAACGGCGTACGGGTAAACTGAAACCGACAGAGAAGAAGACGGGGATTTTCAAAACAATTTGCGTCTGTTAAGTCTGCGACGGACGCTCCGGATCCGAGCGACGAACGCTCCGTCGGAGTGCGACGGACGCTAGGCAGCGTCCGACGGCATCGTCCATTGGGCTTACAGAGCGGGTGTGAAACGCCTTGACGCATTGACCGCGTCGGACGCTCCGCGACGGACGCTGGAGAGCGTCCGTCGCCCCTCAAATAGGCAACTTTTCTCAACGGACGATCGCAACGGACGCTGAGGCATTTGTCGCCGAGCATCCGACGCAGCGTCCGACGCCAATTTTCAAAAGATTTTTCAAATTTGATTTTTGCGTCTTTCTCCCAACCAAGTTCCAATCCAAATAAGATCCAAATAACACCTGATTGGACTTGACATGAGAACCGTCTCTCAAACTCTCCTTTGCAAGTAGTTTGCCATAGGCTTAGATATAATTTTAGCTCAAAATAATCGAATGGAACCTTGCAAGGAGACATCATATGGCCACAAGAGGGGTAAAGAATTTACTTGAGCTTGGAATGCTCCCCCTAAGTGGACGAACACAGCGGATGCTCAAACTTAACCGAAAAGAAACGGCAAACAACACACATGCACATGCAATGCATTGCGGAATTTGAATCTAGGTTGCTTGCAAGTTTAAACCGCGGTTAAGCTTTGTCACACGCTTTGAGGGCGGTTATCTCAACCGCGTTAGCCAAGCCTATGTGCATTACTAAATTAAACATGTTATATTACACATGAATGCAAGGTTGGTTCACACAAGATCATCTTTTAGTGAAGTTAGAGTGATCAAGCACATTCAACTCGCTTCGCAACCTACAAAAGGTTGACTCATCGAGTGGTTTTGTGAAGATATCCGTCAATTGTTCTTCGCTTCTAACTCTAACTAGTGTGATATCCTTCTTGGCAACATGATCTCTAAGAAAGTGATAGTGAATATCTGTGTGCTTGGTGTGAGAGTGTTGAACCGGATTGTTTGCAAGCTTTATGGCGCTTTCATTATCACACAAGAGTGGAACATTTTTTAGGTTAACGCCATAATCAAGGAGTGTTTGGGTCATGTATAAGATTTGTCCACAACATGCTCCCGCGGCAATGTATTCCGCCTCACCGGTAGACAATGCCATACTATTTTGCTTCTTAGAGGACCAAGAAACAAGTGATCTTCCTAGCATATGGCACCCTCCGGAGGTACTCTTCCTATCAACCTTACACCCGGCATAATCCGAATCGGAATAGCCCACAAGATGGAAGGGAGCTCCTTTGGGATATCAAAGGTCAATGCTAGGGGTGTGCCTTATGTACCTAAGGATTCTTTTAACCGCACATAGATGTGACTCCTTAGGGTTTGCTTGAAACCTAGCACACATACACACACTAAACATGATATCTAGCCTAGATGCGGTGAGGTAAAGTAAACTACCGATCATAGAACGATAGAGAGTTTGGTCAATCGGTTTACCTCCCTCATCGAGATCGAGATGTCCATTAGTAGGCATGGGGGTCTTGATTGGCTTGAAATCCTCCATCTTGAATTTCTTGAGCACATCATGAGTGTACTTCTCTTGAGATATGAAGGTGCCCTCCCTCAATTGCTTCACTTGGAAGATAAGGAAGAAGGTTAGCTCACCAATCATCGACATCTCGAACTCCTTGGATATCAATGCACCAAATTCCTTGCAATGATCTTGGTTTGTTGACCCAAATATAATGTCATCGACATATACTTGGCAAACAAAGATCTCTCCATCTAGCACCTTGGTGAATAGTGTGGTATCCACTTTTCCGATCTTGAAGCCCTTCTTGAGTAGGAAGTCCCTTAGCCTCTCATACCAAGCTCTTGGAGCTTGCTTTAATCCATAGAGCGCCTTGGACAACCTATACACATGATTAGGACAATTTGGGTCTTCAAACCCGGGAGGTTGTGAGACAAAGACAAGTTCATTAATGAAACCATTTAAGAAGGCGCTCTTCACATCCATTTGAAAGAGTTTCATTTTGTAATGTGAAGCATACGCCAAAAGGATACGAATGGCTTCTAGTCTTGCAACCGGTGCAAAGGTCTCCCCAAAATCCAAGCCTTCAACTTGGGAGAACCCCTTTGCCACCAATCTTGCCTTGTTCCTTACAACCACGCCTTGATCATCTTCCTTGTTCTGAAACACCCACTTGGTGCCAATGATTCTTGCTCCTTTGGGCTTCTCCACTAGTGTCCACACTTCATTCCGGGTAAAGTTGTTCAACTCTTCATGCATCGCATTCACCCAATCCAGATCCGCAAGTGCTTCCTCCACACTAGTAGACTCAACAAAGGAAACAAAGGAGTGATGCTCAACATAAGAAGCAAGTCTAGATCGAGTTGTTACCCCCTTTGATGAACTCCCTATGATGAGTTCTTGTGGATGAGCTTGAAGTATAGGTGTGGATCTTCTTGTAGTCTCTTGAGGAGGGGGTGTGGTGCTTCAACATTTTGAGTCTCCGCCTCGGCTTGATCTTGAGGGATAAAAGTATCTTCTTGTGCTTCCCTCTCTTGTTCTTGATCAACTTGAGGCGTGCGGGGTGCAGAAGATTCTTGATGTGCACCATCTTATCCTTCTTCCGCCTCTTGTGGGTTGATAGCACCAACGGGCATATTCTTCATAGCCTCTCTCAAGGGTTCATCATCGACATCATCAAGATTCTCAAGCGCTCCTTTAGAGACATTAGTTTCATCAAACTCCAAGTCATATGTTTCTTCAACTAAGCCGTTGGCTTTGTTAAATACACGGTATGCCTTGGATTTAAGCGAATAACCAACAAAGAAACAAATGTCACAACGTCTTTGAAACTTTCCCAAGTGTTGGCGCTTCTTGTAGATGTAGACTTTGCATCCAAACACCCAGAAGAATGAAATATCCGGTTTCTTCTCATTCACAAGCTCATAGGGGGTCTTCTTGAGAAGCCTTTGGATAAATAGACGGTTGGCCGCATAGCATGCGGTGTTGATTCCTTCGACCCAAAACTTCTTGGGGGTGTTGTACTCATCAAGCATGGATCTAGGAAGAGTGATTAGAGTCCGGTTCTTCCTCTCAACTACACCATTTTGTTGTGGAGTATATGTGGCGGACACTTCATGCTTGATTTCAACTTCATCACAATAGTCTTAAATCTTGGTGTTCACAAACTCGGTGCCATTGTCACTTCTTATCTTCTTGATCTTCACATCAAATTCATTTTGTGCTCTAGTTGCAAACTTCTTGAAAACTTCGGTTGTCTCTCCCTTGTCTTGAAGAAAGAATACCCAAGTGTACCTAGAGTAGTCATCAACCACCACCAAGCAAAAGTGATTGCCTCCAAGGCTAGCATAAGTGGTAGGTCCAAATAGATCCATGTGGAGTAGCTCTAGGACTCTTGAGGTTGACATGAAAGCTTTGGTTGGATGAGTGTTTGCCACTTGCTTACCGGCTTGACACGCACTACAAAGTTTGTCCTTCTCAAACACCACATCCTTTACTCCTCTAACCAATTCCTTCTTGACAAGCTTCTTCAAGGTTGACATGCCCATATGTGCTAATCTTCTATGCCATAGCCAACCCAAAGAACTCTTAGAAAATAGACATGTTTGCAAACTAGCTTCATTTGAGGTGAAGTCTACTAGATAGAGATTATTGTGCCAAAACCCCTTGAATATCAATGAAGAATCTTCAATATTGGTCACAACAACCTCATTTGGAGTGAAGAGAAATTAGAACCCGAGATCACAAAGTTGACCAACCGATAGCAAGTTGAAGCTCAATGATTGCACTAACAAGACATTTGAGATTGATTGATCATTGGAGATTGCCACTTTGCCAAGCCCTTGAACTTTTCCCTTTGAATTGTCCCCAAATGTAATCTTGTCTTGATTTGCACAATCCTCATCAAGTGTGGTAAACATCCGGGGGGTTGTCGGTCATATGTTGAGTGCAACCACTATCAATTATCCAATGGCTACCACCGGTCTTGTAGTTCACCTTCTTGTCACCTTTAGCCATGAGGCATAGGTGTGTAGAGGATGAGCCCGGTGATGAAGGAGGAGGTGGCGGTGGAGTAAAGGAACCAATCACCAATGCGGCCACCTTCTCTTCTTCACTTTCATCATCGGAGGAGTCACTTGAATCCTCAATATCGGTGAGCCAATCACCAACAATATAAGCCTTGTCATCCTTCTTCTTCTTGTGGAAGTTGAAGTTCTTCTTCTTCTTGTAGGGCTTATCTTCCTTCTTGTCATCTTCACTTGAATCATCTTGTGCACCCTTCTTGTTCTTGTAGTTCTTGAACTTCTTGTTCTTGAACTTGTCTTTCTTCTCTTCGGTGCAAGTATGAGCTAGATGACCAAGAATGCCACAATTATAGCACTTCATTTGGGAGATTGGCTTCCTTGAAGAGCTTGTGAAGAATTTCTTCTTCTTTGAGTCAAACTTGACTCCATTCTTGTTTAGCCTCTTCAACATCTTGGTGGTCTTCTTCACCATGAGAGCGATGTTGTTTTCATCATCTTCATCACTTGAGTCCTCAACCACCAATTAGATCTTGCACTTCTCTTTGGTGGAAGCTTTGAGGGCCAAGTCTTTCTTCTCCTCTTTCTCTTTGTCTTTCTTCTTGGAGGAGGATGAAGAATCGCCATCACCGATCTTCATGTACATCTCATGAGCATTGATCTTGCCCAACACTTGTGTTGGTGTAGAAGCGGAGAGATCCCCTTGGTGAAGAACGGTGACGATGTGGCCATACTTGTCAATTGGCAAGACACAAAGAATCTTGCGCACCACATCAGCGGGTTGCATTTGGGTGAGCCCAAATCCATTCAACTCCTCTACAAGAATATTGAGACGTGAGTACATTTCATTTGCATTCTCATTAGCAAACATAGTAAAGTAGTTCAACTTAGCCATAACCAAATGGTAGCGTTCCTCACGCTCACATTTGGTCCCTTCGTGTAGCGCACAAATGTTTGTCCAAACATCGTATGTGGTTTTGCAATTCCGCACACGGTTCAACACATCCTTGCCAATGCCACGGAAAAGAATGTTCTTTACCTTGGCATTGTTCTTCTTAAAGAAGGGATCCTCGGCAAACACGGTGCCACCTATGGTAGCGGCTTTGTGCACACCGATATCCACGGCCTCAAGGTAGGCCTCCATCCGCACTTTCCAATAAGTAAAATCATCCACATCAAACATGAGCGGCGGTCCATCCCCATGGGACATCTTGCTCTAGGCGGTGAAGCCTAATTTAGAGCAACAAGGCTCTGATACCAATTGAAAGGATCAAGATGCCCAAGAGGGGGGTGAATTGGGCTTATTTCAATTTCTAAAGCAAATATGAAATCCTATCAAGTGCCAATCACCCCGTGCCTAACGATTCGTGTGCCTTAGACTATGAAAGCGGTAGCAAGCCAAGGAAAGAGAAAACACCCTACACAATTCTAGTATGAATTGAAGAACAAGTGCGCAAAGTAATGCGGTATGAAAGAGCTAGGGAAAGAGATTCTTGACACGGCGATGTTTTACAGAGGTATCGAGGAGTCGACACTCCCCCCTAGTCCTCGTTGGAGCACCTCGCAAGGTATTGCTCCCCCTCAATCCCGCGCAAGGGATGAGTGCTCTCTACGGGCTGGTTCTTCGTCACTCCGGCTCGGTGAACCGCCCACAACCGATCACAAGTCAATGGAGAAGGGCCGCCGACAATCCTCCCAGCGATCACCTTCCTCCAAGCACCACCGGACCGTCTAGGTGATGTCGATCACCAAGAGTAACAAGTCTTAATCTTCACTTGACTCACTCAAGCTTCACAACTAGAGTGGATACACACTTGAACTCTTGGATGAACTAGAGGAGAGAAAGATGGAAGGATTCGCAAATCACTCTCTCTCTCTCTAGGGCTCTTGCTCTCTTCCCAACCAACCAGCAATTCAAATGAGCAAAGGCAAGGTCGGAAGACAAGGGGTGGGCTATAAATAGCCCCTCTCAAAAACTGCCTCGGGCTGAAAAACTTGTCTGTTTTAAGTTGGCGACGGACGCTCCATCGCCTAGGCGACGGACGCTCCGTCGCCCTGCCCAACGGCTACTTCTGTCACCTTTTCCCAGCGACGGACGTTCCGTCGCATGGGCGACGGACGCTCTGCTCTAGCGTTCGACGCTCTGGCTGAGGCTAGGCTAAAAATAGCCTCTCTGTAAGTCCGACGGACGCTCTGTTGTAATTTGAAGATAATTGCATCTCTCATACAAATATATGCCAAAATTTTTATAAAAAAAACATTACAAGTTATTTATACGGATTCCATATATCTGTCAAATTATTCATAAATGACATCAATTTTTTCACAAAATTCAGAAAAAAAAAAGATACAAATTATATGGATTGCATCTACCATAAGGGTGTCACACGCCGAGCACGTCTGCCCTAAGGGGTGGCGGCAAAGGTAGCAGCAACTGTTACTAGACACACGCGGTGGATGTCCAACCTAGAGGGCGGCGACGCACAGCCAGGTTGGGCCAGCCTGATGAGAGGAGGTAGCGGCGGAGAGAGGCTAGTGTTAGGGGGGTGCGGCGGGCGGCATGATGAGGGGAAGAGGTGGGGGACGGCTAGTCTAGGGTGCGGTGGCGGATGGATGCCACCGATGCCGAGTGATAGCAGTAGAGTGAGGGCGAGCCGCAGAGAAACGAGCCGGACGAGATCAGACGCCAAACGACCAGCCTCGTTGTTCATCCAACGGCCACAGATTCGCTTGATAATAGGATCTAAAACAACTAACAGTTGTTTAGCAAGAGATTGTTCAGTAAATGGTTTTTGTCGCTCAAAAGCCGACTTATGTTGTTTTTGATTGTTTTGTTCTTATGTACTATAGGTGATAAGTTATACTCATAAGTTAAGCAAACAGACTAATCTCTTTCTCTTTTCTCTATATATCGTCTCTTCTACCTTTGTTCGCTTGGCTTATCAGCCGGCTTATATATGAGTCACCAAAACGGTATTTTCTCTCACAACAAAATAGCCAAAAACGACATCAACAACTTATCAGTCACCAAAACACACACCCAAACAGGTAGACTATCTACCGGGAAACATCCGCGTCCATGCAGATGCAGCTAGGCACGCACGGCCGGCGTGGAACAAGGGATCGAGCTGGAGGTAGTCCCGACAGCGCCTAGTGCGTGGATTTCGTTTCTTGCTTTCTCGTCGATGGATGGACCTCGGTTCCGTTCGCAATCACGTACTACACGCTTTATATGAGCACTGTCGAGTGTGGCGCGATAAGTCAAAGCTTGAGCCAATAATTAATCCACGGATGGATCGATCAGAGCAACTAATCCTAATCCGTCGTTTTTCTGTGTGTGTGTCCGTCCGTCTCAACCGAAATCTAAACCAAACCCCTGGAGATAGATTTGCCGGCCGGTCGAGCCATGCACCATGCCATGCATGCGTTAGTCTTCATCCCTATTTATGTCGCTGACAGCGACCACGCCGACGGCGACGACCGCGACGGGGACACGACGACACGAGGTGCAGCTAGCTAGCCACCACCATGGACGGAGCAGCTAGCGGACGACGCATCAACTGCTTTGCTGTATGTATATATGCATGCCCATCGCCATGACATGATGTACGCGGCTGTACGTAGGTAGGTAGTAGTTGGTGTTATATGCAGTACCTTTGAATTTCACGAATTACGTATACCAAAAATTACTAGTATATACTACTTCGTATGTACTAGCTGGTACTACGTACGTACGTAGTACTACGCAGGCCCGCCGGTCATCCTACTCCGGCGCCGGCGACCACGCCCAACAGCCGGCGGCGCACCCGTCGAGGATGGGCGGGCGACGTCGCCGTCGACGGCTGCGTCGCCCACGTCACGTGCAGCAGACCTGTTGCTGTTGCGGACGGCGGCCAGCGCGCGGAACTCGCTGGCGCACATGCGCACGGTGACCCGCTGGCCCGGCGGCGGCAGCGTCCAAGGGTGCACCACCGCGGCGCAGGCCTGATGCCTGCCCCTGCGGCCTCGTAGTCGCCGTGGCCAGCACCTTCCTCGTCATCCAGCTGCACCAGTCCCAGCAGCACTTGGATGCGCAGCTCTCCATGGACATGGACATGCATGAACACCCCCAAATGGCCAATTGTACGCCACATGTACTACATGAATCTGTTTTCGTGTACTCCGTATGTGTGTGTGTGTATATATATATATAGCGTGGCATGTGGATGAAGAGAGATTTGGCGTCGTTGCTGGTCGATCGGAATCTCGTCTCTGCACGCAGGCAGGCAGTGATGAGGAGTCGCAGAAGCAACGCCAGCAGCAAACAACCGATTGGAAGTGCATGCAGAAATGCTAAGTAGCATATAATGTTGGGCATATACTATCTACGACGTTCATTTTTGTTTTAAGATTTACTATCTACGGCGTTCATTTTTGCTTTAAGATTTGTGATAGAACATTCTCTCTCCTACTTTTCACACACTCTCTTAGTGTTGCATACTCTCTCTCCTATTTTTCACATATCTCGATGCAAAATAAATAGCTCGGATAGGACATGCTGAGCACATGTGTGCCAAAAAACAGATTGGGCACACGCACTGACGATGACATGTCCACACACACAACAAGAACGCACCAGTGATGAGTTGATGCTGGATCTGAATGATGGGTCATGCATGGGTGGCCGGTGTGCAGACGGCGGCAACAAACACACAGCAAGCAAGCAATTGCTACTCTCTGCATGCAGAGACGACTACACTACAGTGACTGTTCGCAAGGAATCGACACGTATATATCTAGGAATAAGAATAATGTGATGTGTCTGTAGTAGTACACATGAGTGTGTTGAGCACGCATAAGCATGCAGAAGCAAAAGCAAAGTCCTGCTGGCCCCTCAAGTAGTCAAAGCTGTAGATCGAATTCATTAAGCAAGAGATATATAGGATGATCGAAGAAGAGAACGTGATCACACGAGCTATCATATACTACATATATAGCTTTTTGGTGGTGTGGTAGGGGACTAGGGCCTAGGGGCCATGCTAAACCAGGATTTGGGTGGCGATAATACTATTGTTGATGAGCTAGCTGCTGTTCTGATGGTGTACGTACGTGCAACTGCAACGCAATGGCTTGGGAGAGAAACAAGCAAAGCAAGCTGTTGTGTGCAAGCAATGCAAACCCTCTTCAATTCTGATCTGAAACTCAAACAACGCCGGGCGGGCATGGCCGCATGGGCATGCAGCCAGCCTTCACATTGCTTTTTGCCGGGTTTCTGGGGATGGCCGGTGTTTGCGACGAGCTAGTGAGCACGCCTTCTTCATTAATTCCCTGTTTCCAATTATATTTGCGTTCAGATTGATGGTCCAAATACAACACATATACCCACCTACCAACCTGTAGGGATCACCTGAAACTTGGGGGTCACTCTTACTTTGGCATATTCCATCTTTATTTCAAGAAGGGGAAAAAAAGACACTCACTTTTGCACTGGCATAGGGTTTTTTTTTAATTTCATTTAAAAGAATCTATTGTCTCGATCCGTCCTACTGGAAAGGATACAATTAACTCGATCCATGACTCAGAATAAGTCCATGTTTGTTTGAGATTCCTAAGAGCTTTTGGACCATAGGCTTTTGACTTATAATAGAAGCTGATTGGCTTTTGAAAAGTTGAAATGTGACAGAAAGCTCAACCAAACGGGACCTAGAGGTTCATTCGAAATAATATCTACATTTATAACTGCAAAATAGATATATACTGATAATGATATATAACATGGCAATCCCGTTGCCATTTTATAAGTAAAAGCTAAGTAAAAAATCCTTCTTCTGTTTTGAATGGAGGGTAGAGGGGGGTGTTATTTGGAAGAAAAGGCTTTATAAATTACTACTAGCTAGCAGAAACTGAGTGATGTTATGTATCTACTAAGAAGTGAGGACAGTAGCACTACGTCAGCACATAAGCAAACCGTGTTTACCTCATGACTACTACTAGTGTTTTACTGGTCATGGCATCACTCGTCAGATCAAACCTACGAATTGCCGTCGGTCCGCCGCGGCCCTAATAAATTTCTGAAATTCTAATACGTAGAACATTACTTGTATAATACCATCATGCTAATTGGTTCCTAATGACCCGGCCCCACACTGGTTGGCATGGCAGGGGTAGTGAGTGGGCGCCGGGCGAGTATGGGCAGCGTGAGGTGGCCCCACGCCCGCGTGCCTGCCCATTGCTTGAGTGCTGCGACCCACCACCTGAGCTGACACGCTGGCTGGACCAGTAGTAGTCCTTCGTACGAGTACTCCTATGACATGAAGGCCAGAACCGTACTACGAGCAATCTAGCATCAAAAAGGAAGGGATCCTCCTCATCCTCTCTCTCTCACACACACACACTTGCAATTGCAAAGGAAGTTGCAATCACAAAACAAAAGTCAAAAGGGCAGTCGTCCAAAAGTAAAGGGAAGAGAAGACACAAAGATGATGGACAGTGGTGAGGCAGGCACTCGGGCGAGAGACGACGAGGAGGAAGAAAACAAGAAGCACGATGGTCACCTCACCTCTCTGTGTTTTTTTATTTTCTCTTTCTTTTTATTATATTAACCACGTACGTACAGTAATCTTTTTTATATGTAGCACAAATATTTTTCTGTGCAAGTAAAACTTGCTTTGATTTGGCTGCATTTATAAAAAAAATAGTAACATTTACATCTGTAAATAAATATATTTCAAGGATATATATTTAATGGTTAATCTAATTATACTTATTACACACCATAAATGTTGGTGTCATAATTTGCCGCACCAAACATTAGATAAATTGGGGCTGTCACAGAAAGCTTGGTGAGAAAAATTAAAGCCACAATTTTAAGAAAGTTTGGCAAGAAAAATGAGTCTATGTATGGGACATGATGCTAAAAAAATGTAGCACGCTCTAGTTGTGACAGCGAACTAAACAACTATCAAAAAAACGATGATATAACTAACATATGGCATGACACGTTTCGGTCACGAACCAAACAAGCTTTAAATAATACTCCCTCCATCCCAAATTGTAAGTCATTCCAAGAATCTTGGAGAGTCAAAGTTTATAAAGTTTGACCAAATTTATATATTATGGTAATAACATATTTGATATCAACTAAGTATCATTAGATTCTTTATTAGTTATATTTTCATACTATATATACCTATTTGATATCATAAATCTTTATGTTTCTCTCTATAATCTTTGGTCAAACTTAAAATGTTTTGACCCTCTAAGATTTTTGGAATGACTTAGTACAATTTGAAATGGAGGGAGTAATATTTTGTACTACATCTTGGACAAGTGAAAAGAAGATGGAGCGAGTACTCCGTGCTTTGGCATGCAAAATACATTCAGAATGGCACCATCCTAATAACACACGCATCATCCTACTAATCTAAAGCCGGCTCTGGCTGCCGGTCTCGGGTCCTCTCCCTGCCGTAATAAGCTCCCGCTAAACCTCGTTGACAAAGCGTCGCGTCGTGTCGTGCCTCCGGTAAGTAGTACTATACCTACTACAGTACTTCTGTAGTACATCTCAGGTCGTTGCATTGCACAGATTCAGTACCATGAGCGATGCACCGCCGCAGTTCATCGCGGTACGCCGGCGGGGGCGGCGAAGATTCCTCAACCGCCTGGTGCAGGAGGTCCAGGCGACCGAGGTGTGTGTTCAATGTTCCGTTCATTGGGTACCAACATGTCCCTGACCATTGGTGGGCACATACACGATCCAGATGGGAATGGGATACACTGCACGCCAGGCTCTGCTCAGTACGACCACTGGACACTGGTCCACTGCCCAAAAGCTGAGCCAAATGCAATGCAACTCCGTGCAGGTGCCGGACGCGGCTGGCCTGGCCGGGACTAGAAAGGTCAAAGCTACATGCATGTGAGAGACACTCGCTAGTTTACTGTACAATGGTTGATGACTCCTCATTACATGGCTGGGCTGACTGCTGCAGTGCTGCACGCTCCAGGTACTGTGCCACTCACTCCCTACAGCGCCATGCTACAGTACCATACGAAATACTTACGCAGAAGAGTTGGGCCAACGATCGAGCCAACCAGATGCAGCTAAGCACTTCAGATTCAGACAGGGCAGCAAGATTAAGGGCAGGTTACAGCCAATGAATAAACCCACACCACAAACTGCTGCTACAATTCATTCTGGGAATTCATTCAGTAAATGGGAGGACGCAAACTGTATCAACCAACCGCCATCAACTTTTTTGTCCTTTCTCACCACTTGTCATACTCATACAGTACAGTACAGGTCATGTGATAGCTGCACCCACCATAAGATGTAACAATATATACTGCTACAACAACAACACAACCTATGACAGCAGCTAAAGCAGAAACAGGACATGATCGATCAGGTTTCAATTCTCAAAACAACTACTCCAAGAAAACAGAACAGCATGGAACCAGCCGCCACACAGAGGGATCAGAATAACAGAACATCATGTGCCACAAGCAAACAAGAACACATAGTACAGTAGTAACACGGAATGGAAGCAACCAAAAGGTAAGTAGGGCATATATAACGGTAAGCGTTTCATAGTCTCCAATACCCAAGTTTTTGTTTTGTTTTTTCAGTAGCAACCAGGACACAGCAAACAACTGAACACATGGTAAAAGTCCAGGAGTTTCGCCTTTGTTGCATCAACAAGGACAAGAGCATCAGGCAGACCGACCGACCCCTCGCTTCCTTCTTCTACTAGTAAGACAAGAAGCTCTCCTCTATGTGCAAGTGCAAGTGCAAGGTAAAAAAAGGACCCAGCCTCAACCCGGGATTTCCCCCATCTCTCTGGCTCCCGGGCGAAGGCACTTACTTTACTCACGGCGGAACGGTGAAGCAAGAAGAACAAAAAAAAAAAGGCCGAACCCATAACTTAGAAACAAAAGACACATGTCGCGACTTCTTCTTTCCTCCCCTTTTCATATATGTCTATCTCTATTATATATAAGCAGTGCCATCAGCACCTCCTGTACCTACAACATCTAGTGCATCAGCTGGCGAGGCGCGCGGGGACGCACGGGGGTTTTCGACGGGCTCACCCTGAAAACAAAACACCACAGTAGGCCAGGTCTGTTATGATCCACCGCTCAGGCTCCTCTAATACTCCGCTGCAGTGTGTCAAAAGATCAGAGTTTTACCTTATTGGCAAGGCTCCCAGTATCACACCACTGCAGTTGAGAGCAGCAGTAGCACTTTCAGCCTGAAATATTAAGAAACAAAATGGATCTTACTGAGATGAGATGGGGGGTTTATTTATTTCTTGAAAAGAATAGGGGAAATAGCAATCAATTACTGTATGTTACAACAACAGCATCCATCTAAAGGACCCAGCTTTTTACAAATATATTGAATTGAGCATTGCCTTCACAAAATAATCAGCACCAGAAGGCTCGAGACACTAAGGCAGTGCCAAGGAACAGATCAGTTGTATACTACGGAGCATAGAGTAGTGATGAAATATCTCAAAATTGAATTAAAAAAAAAAGGTTATGAGCGCCGAACAAAACATGATGACAAGGCGCAGGTATTAACAGTTCTACTAGAGTTAGGACCCACTTATAGTACTCAAGTCTCGGTCTTAAACAGTCAGCGCATATTAGCACGCAGAATTACACATTTGAACAAAACATGATGAGTTGATGACAAGGCACAGGTATTAACAGTTCTACTACAGTTATGACCCGCTTATAGTACTCAAGCCTCGGTCTTAAACAGTCAGCGTATATTAACACACAGAATTACACATTTGAACAGCAGACCTTAACTCGGAGGCACTGACCAACCATATTTGATTCACTCAATCAATCCAGCAACAATTCCTAGGGAAATAGTACTATAAAACAGAAGAAAATAGCTACAAGTAAAACCTTGTTTCAGAAAATAAAGATCCAAATTCATTGTTCTAATGTTCGCCAGTTTTGGCTCAAAAATGGTAGGTTCTGAAACTATTCTCTAACTAATTAATTTGGGTGAAGAGAGCTAAGCTCAGTACATAAGACAAGTCCCCTTGCACATCCATTCCCACCTCAATTAATTTGGGTTTCCAAAGATGAAGCACTACCTGTCTAGAAACTAAAATCAGTGATGCAAATTCCTTCTTTGTGAACAGCACAGGATATTCTACTGCAAAGAAAGTTACTTGCATGCTTCTCAAACAACATATTCTTAGCATTTTAGTATTTGGAGACGATATAACGTGTCCTCACCCATCAAATAATGCTAAAAACATATTTTAAGATGCACATCGCAGGTAATTTTTGCGCAAACTATTTCCCTCAAAAAAAATTTGCACAAATATAAAGAAGGTATGCTAGCTAACCATCACAAATTCCACAAAAGCGATGCGAGTAGAATGATGGTAGTCACCAAGCAACCTCAGTCGATAGACCTGTAGCAGTCATTGCAATGAGCCAATGGTACTGTGATGGTTGAATTGTCATTTCTGCAAACATTTAGCAACAGACTGTATAGAAGGGAAATGATGTTTGAAGTAAAGAATGACCAACCTCTCCACATATGGACTCAAAGAACAATTTCAGATCAGCCTGAGTGACCTGCAGCAAGTGCATATATTAAAATAGAACAATGACAGAATGAATACCTAGTGGTAGCATAAGTGTAGGTAGCAAACCTTCTTGTCAATGTTTGTGCAGTAAATAGTCCTTGCACACATTTCGCGTTCATCATCAGACTGCAGATCACAGTAAAGTGGCAATTTTTTTAGAGATCATAAGCAGATACAAGCATGAATCTTGAGCCCTGAACTTAAGACAAGCATGCTCATTCCTAAAGGTTGCATACCCTGGGTAAGAATGTTGGGTTGACAGGTGCAATGGCAGTTTTTGATGGCAGAACCCTGACAGGATAATATCCAAGCACAGTTCCTGACAGATTCAGAGCAGCCCTTGCACCCTCTGGAACATTGATGGTTATCACCCAATGAACAGTACATTCATTACACAAATCAAACTGAAATATGGTTGGATATGGATATATTACCCTCATCAGTGAACTCGATGAAAGCAAACCGAAGGACTGAATTTGGGTCCCCACACATGCGACAGTCCACAACCTTCAGAGAGCATATCCAAGATTATGCACAGTTGCATCAAAATCAAATGGGGAACTAAAAATATGTAAGGGGGTTTACAACTGTCCCATGAATTTGTACCTGTCCGCAATTTATAAATAGTGCTGCCAGGTTTTCTTCAGTAACCTGAACAAGAAAAGAGAAATTAGCACCGGACCTACATATAATTGCTAGTTAGCAACTCAAACATTATGTGAGAATACAACTGTGAATAGATAGTGTGCTACAGAAGCTAAGACATAGAATATAGCAGTCAGATTAATATTGCCCTAATACATCACCCAGCCTTTTCAACTCTGATTGGCAAAAAAGTAACACTATCAGGTATGACAGAAAAGAAAAAAAAGGGCACAGCCATACAATGCAATGGCAACAACTACAGGTTTTAAGAAAAGTTGACTATTCACAATTACTTTGAATTTTACAAAAAATCAGCAGTATGATTAACTAAATCAGCAAACACTATCTTAGTAGCCATAGCAATGGGCCAAACTTAAATATGTGCATTGCAAAATGTTTGTGTTCTGCATCTATCACGACGACAAAAGCCTTTTGTCCCAAACTCCCAATCCAAGGGTATGCCTCTTCCTTTTCCATATATTAAGAAAGAGCAAGACATATGCCTGTTAATGCTTTACACCAGGAGCAATATTGTAGGTGGAAGACTAAAGAAAAGGCACGGTCTTGATCATCTAAGTGGCCCCTTGGACCCAATGGCAACAAATATCAATTTACTATTAGGCCTTAACAATGACTTTAAAACAACACTAGACAACCAGAATTTGCATCAGCTACAAGCTAAAGCACAAGCAAATATATGAACATGTTGTAGATAGAATTGTTTCCATATATCATGAAGCAACAAGGGATGGTGAAACACAGGGCATGCCATGCTAGTACCAAACAACTTTCTCTCCAGCATAATCACAATCAAATACAGCCTAGTTATGACAATCAAGAAGACATTCACTTATACTAACTTGCATTGTATACATTTTCCAGAATTAATTTAAGACTGAAATGGTGACCATGCTTCAGCAAAGTTGTTGCATGTGTGTAATATAAGAAAGACAACTATTCTGATAATGCAAATCCATCATACAGATTAAATACACTGTTTAAACAGCCAGCCCATAAATGTCAATCAGGCAAAGAGCAAGTAAGTTTATTTGCTCCTATAGAAACTACCGCGCATATGACCAGATTGCATTCTGCAAGATAGAAGTGTTGCTGTTCTAGAAAATACATGCACAAAAGACCACGACACTGCATCTAAACCTTGCAGCAGCAATACTCATGCACAACTAAGCATATCAGCATTCCTTCCCAACACGCAAATACTAAATGTTCACTCAAAGCTTATGACTGTAAGCACTGAAGCCAACTACAAATAGTCAAACAGATATAAAGTGTACAACGACAAGTAGGAGTGTCAACATGAATGGCATACTTGTAAAGTCAAGATCTCCCATAGCATACACGAAAGGAATGAAGACAAATGTGTGCGGAAAATGACAAGAATCAACCAAACATGGTCCCCTAGGTATTTCACAAAATAGAACGTGTTCCTTGCACTCAAGAATATAAGGAATTCAGAAAGCAGAGGCACCTAGTATTTCTAGCAGTCTCTACCGCAGAGCATGTTCTAGCTACATATATTGTCCTTTCCTGGTGGCACTCCACAAAAGGAACCTCAAAACAGAGCTCTTCAAGGTCACACTTCCTAGTAAGGAGCCCTTGCTATATATTGTGGATCAGACAGTCCATAAACATCTTAAGACAAAACCAGCAACATGATATTATTATAGACCCTAATCCAACAAGGGGTGTCATGACACAAACCACATGAACAAAAGCAGAGATGCCACACTGCCGCAGACAGAAGCACATGCATGGCAAGTGAAATGAAACAAAGAAAGATGAACCACATCATCAGAGAAGAACAATACTAAAGGGGGTCGCTGCGGCACAAGGCAGCCAAGCACATAAAAGGCAAAACAGAACAGAGCATACAGCTTTCCAGATTCCGCACGGAACAAATGGCCAGGCAGCAGCAAGATAAACTAGCAGAAAGTGGGCATCCAAATCTACCAAAGCCAGCACAAAAAGGATGGCTCATACTCGGGGGCAGCAACAGCAACGCCTACGCCTCTACTGCGTAGTGGTGGCGTATGCTACATCCCAACCTGTGGCTCCCCGAGTCATCCCGCTCATGAGTCATGCTCATGAGACATGACAAAACATGGCCCGATCTCGTGATCTCATCCTGTTGCGCGGCAGGAGCGCGCACGAACAGAACCCAAAATCTAACCGAGTAATCATCACGAGTAGTGCGACAAAAAAGAAAAATAACAAATTGGCATCAGAGATCGATCCACCCATCGACGATCGATCAGTACCGGTATCGTTAGCGGAAGAGGAAAAAAATTCCCAATTGGCGCGACTAGCTAGACGCCGAAATGGTGGGAGGAGGAAATGGATCGGGACCTGGTGATCGATGTCGGAGACGTAGACGGTGCGGCGGATGACCTCGTCGCGCTGCGCCATGCTGGTGCGGCTATTGGTCCGCCGCCTGCCGAGGTGACCGTGGCCACCACCAAACCCTCCACCAACTCCACCCTTCTTCTGCACAGCAGCGAGAAGAGCGGATCACGACGACGATCATCAGCAGGAGACGACATCAGAAATGGAATCGACGCGAGCAGGGTAGGTCAAGGCAGGGGAAAGCGAAATCAAGGACCATCCTTACCCCCCTGCCGCGACCGGCGTGGTTGGCGGCGTCGGCGACGGCCGGAAAGCCGACGACGCCGCGGTGGCCGGGCGAGGCGACAGCGAATCCGGCGTTGGCAGGGTAGAAGCCGTATGCGGCGGGGGAGAGCGGCGCAGGCGTGAGGGGACCCGGACCGGCGCCGGCGGGAGAGGCGAGGGAGGGCGGGACGAACTCCTCGGCCATGGGGTTGAGCTTGGAGAGGAGGTCTTCCAGATCCCGCATCTCGCGCTCCCCGGCGTCGGTGGCGCCGGCGCCGGCGCCCTGCGCCTCCTCCTCTTCCTCCACCTCCACCTCATGGCGCGGCGGCGCGGCGTGGTCAACGGCCTCGACGACGGCCATCGGAGTCGGTTGAGGAGCGGAGGAGAGTGGAGGTGTGAGAGGGGATGGGGATGGGGGTTCTGGAAGGTTCTGTGGCGGGGTCAGAGGCGACGAGGCGGAGGCGGGCGTATATATAGAGGGAGGCAGCGGAGGTGGATCGGGGCAGGGGTGGTGCGCAGCGCAGGCAAGCCGCACCGCAGCGCAGCAGACCAACCGGGAGGGTCGGAGGGAGGAGGGGAGAGAGGGGATGCAGTGCAGCAGCAGCAGCAGGTGGTGGTGCGTCGTGGCGGGGATGATGCCTAGGCGCGCATCGGCGGGTTGGTGGCGCGCCTGCGACAGAGCAGAGCGGAGGGGAGCAGAGCCGACCGGCGCAGAGCAGTAGCAGGGGACGGCCGGCAAGGGAAGGGGAGGGGGAGGAGATGCGCGCCTGCCTGCGCCTGCGCCTCTCTCTCCTCTCTCCTCGGTCTCTCTCTCTCTTCTCTCTCTCAGACGGCCCCTGGGCGCTGGGCGCTGCTGCTGCCCCCTCCTCCGGTACGGTGGTGGTTGCTGCTGCCTTTCTTCGTCTCTCTCCCGTGAGCCTGTTCCCTTGCGCGGTTCCGCCGGGCCGGGGCGGCCTGCTCTAGTACACGCCTCTTTCGCCAAAAGCCCCTCGTCACACCTCCATTTCTCACAACGTCTTTCAACGCCCACGGCTTCCTTGCGATTTATGCCCCGCTAATCCACGGCTTCTCTTGATAGCCTTAACGTTTATTTTTATTACTAGTCCGTCAACCCGTGCGGTATTAAAACCTTAGGAGACACTTACTGATAAAAATTATTATATTAAATATTTTCTCTTCACTAATCGTCTAAAATAATAGATATAATAATAACTACTCTCTCTATACCGAATTATAAGACGTTCCAAGAATCTTGGAGAGTCAAATTATCTAAAGTTTGACCAAAGATATATATCAATATAATAACATTTATGATGTCAATTAAGTATCATTAGATTCGTTATCAATTATATTTTCATAACATATTTATTTAATATCATAAATCTTTATAGTTTTCTCTATAATTAGTGGTCAAACTTGAGATGCTTTGACTCTCCAAGATTCTTGGAACGTCTTATAATTTGGGACGGAGGGAGTATTATATAGTCTATATTTAGTTATGATAATCTATCAATTATTGAATTATATGTATTTTTTGTCCATATCCATTGTTTTAATACATAGCACCTCTGTCTATCTCTAATATACATTTAGTTGGTCATTTCTTGAAACTATTATGGCTTTGGCATTAGTTTATAATTTGGTAACACACGAAAATAAATTGTTATTCTTTTCCAAATTTTAAGCTTATTAACTGCTCATATACAATGGCTATTATTTATAATGGTGATCATAGTCTACCAATTTGATAGCAAAATGTTATAGATTTTTGTAAGAGTTTTAGGACCTAGCTTTTTTATTTCTTGTGGTTTTGGGAGTAATAATTTCTATGTTGAATATTTTTTTAGCATGATATGTATTTAGTTGAAACATAAATTTAAAAGTATATAAGTTCTTATTTCATTCCTTGATGTGATGTCATGAAAAATTATATTTTAACTTTCAACTTTTGATCTAATTGTTGTAATATTTTCATACACATGTTAATTTTATTTAAATTGCAATGCTATTGTTTGGTGTACTCAATTTTTTCATTTTATATTTTATTAAAAGAATATTCTAGGTCCTAAGATGCTATCTTAGTCCTTATGATGGTATAAATAGTTTTTTCAGCATGCACCAGGGCAGTCAAGATATTTAATTTATTATATCAAAGTAATATTGTTTTATTAAAAAATAATGCTTAAAATTGAATTACTAATATTCATATGATATAATGTTTTAGTTACAATATTTAAATATTTTTCAAGATAACGACTTACAAAATTTATTAGCATGACTACTATAATATAATAACTTAAAGTGAAATGTAAGTGTCATTACTATGTGGTTTTCTAAGGATATTTTTCCATGATTAATAAGCTTAAAATAAAAAATCCTAATCTATATAGGTTTCCTTGAACCAGGCAGTCAACCATAACTTTGTGCATAGTTTTAAGTTAATAGCGACGGAAGTGTTTATTCAAATTTTGACACAAAATATATAGGTATATATTATTTTACATTATCTTTAATGATGCCACGGGCGCAATTTGAATGCAAACTTAGGGGGGGTCAAAGCATTATCTTTGATAACGATAGGGTGGATAATTTATAAAATCATATTATAGGGTTATTTTAATTATCTTTTATAATTGCAGAGGTTGAGTTTTTCCACATAGGCTTTATTACTTACTTCATGGGTCATTGTCCTCTAGTTTTTTTGAGCAGCAATAACACGTAAACTGATGAACCCAATGACATTATTCTTAAATTGAACATAAAAACTATACCTTATGAAAATTCTGTGTAATGATCAATAATGATCATATCATGACTTATTTGTTCAGCATAATCAAGTAAGACCGTGTCCTATACTATAGTGACTTTTGCTTTGATTTTCCACAATTCTTTCCTGGTCTAATCTCACTTAAAGTTTCAATAACCATGCCAAAATAGTATAACCCAATGAAATTATTATTAAAGTGAAATAATTATACCTGATTGGCAATAAGGATTATATCAAGACGTATTTGTTCAAATTAATTCAAAGACATGAAATTTAAAATGAAAATTATACTTTATGGTCAATAAGCATCATATCACGATTATTTGTTCACCACAATCAAGTCAGATTGTGTACTATACTCGAGTGGCTCTTTTTTTGATTTTTTTTGACAATTCTTTCCTTGTCTAATCTCACTTAAAGTTTCAATGACCATGCCAAAACAATATAACCCAATGGCGTTACTATTAAAGTGAAAAAATTATACCTCATGGTCAATAAGGATTATATAAAAACTTATTTGTTTGAACTAATGCAAAGACAATAAAATTAAAATGAGAATTATACCTAATGGCCAATAAGTATCCTATTATGACTTATTTGTTGCCACAGAGAAAGATATATCCCATACTCTATTTAGTTTTGCTTTGATTTTTCAAAATTCATTTCTTAGTCTAATTTCACTTAGAGCTTGTTTGGATCCCTTAATTTTAAAGGAATTGGAATCTACTTAATGAGTTAGGCTATTTCCCTTGAAATTTGAGATTTCATGACTTTTCAAAATTTACATATAAGTCTATCTCAAATTCATAGGGTGAGAGAAGGAAATAGATTCTAGTTAACCGTGCAATTTGTGTACTCTCCAATTTAATTAGTTATAGAAATTATATAGTCCATCTCAAATATGTGTCTATAAACTATAATTTATGACCATAAATTCTTTGAAAGATCCAAACGGAACTAACCGGTGTGGACATGGTACAATATTTCATTAGTAACTAATTGTGAATTTTTTCCTCCGGGCGATTAATGTTTTTTCCTTAAAAAATGAGTTATTATTTTTTATAAAACGAAATAGATCTAATGATTTTGGATGGCAAGTATTTAGATTTGATGGGTTCTAGCAAGATGGCTAAACTTAGTGCATCGTATAAGAGAAATTGAGAAATTAAATTGTAATTATGGGATTGCAAGATGGCTATACCTTTAGTCGATCTGCGGGTGCAGTCTGTACCAGCATTGACGTGGATGCCGTAAAGGCCGAACGTCATGCCGTCGTAGCACCGGTGGCCTGCGTGTTCCTGTGTTGATGAACACCCGCTCACACCCATCCTTCGTCCCCTCGATGTAGCTGGCTCGAACGGTAAGGGTTCGGTGCATGGCAGGACGCTGCTTCCTCCATGGGTACGCTCAAGTGCTTGTTGGGTTGTTAACTAATTTTAGGCTGTTTTTTGTTTGCGGACTTCCGGCTTGGATGGCCTGTTTCAATGGATTTATTTTTTCTTAACTCTAGAATAATAGATTTATTATTTTGATTGATGGGTTGATGCCTAGATTTATGCTGTTTTTTTGTTTGCGGCTATGCAATAGGTCCTTCGTGTCGCCCTTTTAGATTTATTTTTCCTTCTTTTCCTTGTAAGTACGTAGTAGAATCTAAAATAATAGATTTATTTGCTTTTTCTTTTTTATCTATATATAATAATAGTAGAGACTTGGTTAATTTTTTAAGTAAATAAAATAGATCTAATGGTTAAGAATCAAAAGAGCCTATAGATTTAATGACCAGATATTTCTGATTAACGTGTGAATTTCTAGTATTTATCTTTTTTCTTAGCGCGGCTGGTGAGGATTAATATGGAGCCTTCATTAGGGCCTCTAATTAGTAATAGTAAGATTGTTGTTGTTGTTGTTGTTGTTGTTGTTGTTGTTATTATTGTTGTTGTTGTTTCGGTGTGATTTGCTAATCTTTTCGTCCTCAACAATGATGATACTCGTAAAGGAAAGGATGGCCATTCTCTTGGATATGGATCATATATCTCTCCTACTATAATTGGAAGCTACTCCATATATCGGTGACGGTGATGACAAGGTTATAGACAAACGGATCACGGTTTGTCCGGATATGGATCATACATATCTCCTGATGTTCCACAAGAATAGAAGAACAAAAAAAACGTACAATTGTCTAGTAAGCTACGTATTATTTTTACCATCATTTTTATGCATGAGGTTAATTGGTGGCGGTGATGACAAAGTTATATGTAAGGAGCTAGGGGGGAAAGGAAAATCGCGGTTTAACCGGAAATGGATCTCGTTATTTTCTCCTGGAAAGCGTTAATATATGTTTCCCTACTAGCATGGTGAGTCATTAATAACTCATCAAAACAAAAAAAGGGCATGGTGATCGAGTCACGAGGAGAGGCTTCACTGCACGCATGCAATGCATGCCAAACTACTACCGTGTGCGCGGCACGTACAACAAAGCTTGATGCACGTACTCACTCTGTCATAGTGCCATGCATGCATGGAGACCTATCTATCTTTTTCAGTGCTAATTAATGTCTTTTTTATGTTACCTTATCCTAATAACTAACCAATTGCGTCGTCTATTTATTGGGTATATTCTTGCCATACCGAAAAAGGACACATTAGAATATGGCATTCAATTAATTTCTACTTATTTATAATATAATAAAGGTTCTCAAAAGATTAGGTGTCATTTAACTTCTGCCCATTCTGACTTGTGAGGGGTCACGCTTTAGCCCCTCTTTGTATTCACCCTGTTACAGTAGAGTGGCAAATCGTTTGCCACTCACCCTCTCAATTCTTAGAGTCCATGTAAGTTATTTTTCTAACTTTAAATAACTTTATAGAAAAAACAACAACACTTAGATGTAAAATGAGCGCTATGTGAAAGTATATTATATAGTAAATGTAATGATACTAATTTAATATATTTTTTTAAAAAATTTGATTGAAGTTTAAAATATTTAACTTAAAACAACTCTAGAAATCTATTTACCTATGAGCTGGATATGAGACACGAGGGGATTTAGCCTTCAAAAAGAGAGTGTGTTTTACGAGGGGAGAGATCAAATAAAAAGGAATTCGTAGGGGAAATTTTGGCTGGCCAATCTGGAGCATTTTCGGCTGGGTCTAGGATTTGTTCCTCCGGAATCGGGCTGGAAGTTGATTGGGAAGGGGGGCACCTGAAAATCAAAAAAAAAGTCCATTCCAATGGAACGAAGATATACTATATCAAGGAACTCCATACTTTCATCTTAATGATCAAGATAAAGGCATTCTACGACTATGGATTCAGAGATAAAAGGAAGTATAAGATATTTATAAGCAATTGTCTTTGTTGTAGTCAATCTAGCCCTCGGTAAGCACTTAAGTGCAGCATGTGGTTGGACGACTGTCGAAATGCACAATACTATTATTTCAGTGTTATTTTGTAGTTTTACTTATTGTCAACATGTGATGGTAAGAAACCAACAATTTAATGCTCCCCTTATACACTACGAGTTTAGAATGTACTCCGTATATGCCATATTGCCATACTTGGGGCATCAATTAATAAATGTTTTTATAGTAAGTTTACACTTATGTAGTATAAATTAAAGAAACAGAAGCACAACACTCTATTGTCGTTATTATTTCTAGAAAAAATACATATGAATGAGGTATGTGCATGAACAATGGACAATCAAGCTATATTACCTCATTTTGCCACGCTTGCAAATTTAGACATTGCTAAATCTAGGCATGGCGTGTTTATAATTTTTTTTTATAAATTCACATCCACTTCAGATGGAATGCATGGGTCAAACTTGAATGGTTTTGACTCTCTAATAGTCTTGAAATGTTTTATAATTTAGAACGGAGGGAGTAATATATTTTTCATATGTATATCTATTTGATGTTATAAATCTTTATGATTTTCTCTATATTTTTAGATAAACTTGAGATGTTTTGACTCTCCAAAACTTTTGAAATATTTTTCATAATTTATAAGAGAAGGAGTAGCATAATAATACCACCTCGTGCGAAACCTATGAAGATCTGGTGTCATAGGTGTGTATTGTATTATAAAAAAAACAGCACAGGGGCGTTGGGTGCGAAAACAAGATACCACAAGGGTCTTTACGCGAAAGAAGAAGAAAAGAAAAGATGACGACGAAGGTTGTTGCGTTCCATTCCACTCCCACGCACGCGTTGTCCGACGGGCTCCTTTCTATTCTATCCATCCGCAGCGGCACGGTTTGTTGGTGTTTGTTGGTTGGTTCGTCTGGCCTGGCCCGCACGCGCCTCGTCCCGGCGGCCCAAAAGACCCGCACCCGCACGGCAGGAGACGCGCGTGGACCGCGACCGTCGTGTTCCTCGGCGCACGTAGACCTGGAGCGCGCAGTGCAGGGTGGCCGCGCCATGCTGGCCGACGCGTGGCCAGGACACGTGGAACGGCTTTTCCGGACCAGCACTAGCGACGCCGTACAACATTGTGACCAAAATCCGGAGAGCAATAGACTTTCTCGGATTTTTTTTTGTTATTACAAAACCCGAAGTATTTTGTCCTGTTTTTCAATTATAACTAAGGCGCTACTTGGATAGATTATGATAATTTGTAGTCAAAATGTTATCCAAACATGATTATTAATTATGCGATGGATAGCTAAAGTCAAAACCCCTTATTACCGTAATCTTTTAATCCACGTGGGATCAAGTTTTCGAGGATTACGGATGCAGAAAGTCTAACTTGCCTCCTAATCTATTGTCTAGCCTGTATATATACAATAAGATAGAAATAATACCAAGTGTATAATGAATCACCATAATCTTAAAAAACAGTCGTCTGGTTAGCTAGTATAGTCTATAATCTTGATTATAATAACCTTGTGAATAACCTAGATTATAACAATGATCCAAACAGGTGGTAAAAATGCCCACTCCTCCTACATGTAGGCATATGTAGCGATTTCTCTATCTCTGGGGCGTCGTCTTTTGCTCGAGGAGAAGAAAATGTGTGCCCAGCCCAGCCGATCACGATTTTGATTCCATTCTATCCCTACTACTACTACTACTGTACGTACAAGATAGTAACCCCGATGTCATCTTCAGTTTGGAATCTGTATGCTGTTTAGACGCGCTAGTGTTTGTGACGAACCGAGTAGGTTCGGCTTTTTATTTGGGATCACCCAGCAACAAGAACGCGAGTTCGATCGGTTTCCTGGTGGAATGGTCATGGGCATGGATATTCGCTGGGTCGTACTCGCACCGCTGCCGGCTTTTATCTTCTTTCTGCCTTGCTTTCGGTTGCTGCTGGGGTGGGATTCCGATGCCGATGCGGTTCCCTTTTCGGCAACGGAACAGGACGCACAAAATAGGTGACGTCACCACCGGCCCTGGCCCCTGACTACCGCCGTGGTGGCGCTGTTCCTCTCCGGTCGGCTGCTCCATGCATATAGTACATCTGCACAGGCCGTGCACGGCGTTGTTCATTGCTGCTGCTGCTGCTTTGCTTTGGCATGGCTAGCTGGCGTTGAGAAGAACAAAAAAAAAGGCTCTTTTTTCTCGGCCGGGAAATGGGAATCACGGGCACTCGGCCGGGCCAAACAGGCAGCCAGGCGTCGTACTGCACTGCTGCCTCTGCCTGGTTTGTTTTACAGGTCGCGACGGCGAGATGAGGTGGCCGAGGCCGCGCGCACCGGCTGCCACACCCCCACGCCGCCGTGGCACTTTTTCGTGGTGGTGCCGGCCGGTGCAGCAAGTGCAACGCGCTCTAGCTATTTGTTCCACTGCACAGCGCACTATGCATCGAAACGGACGGAACGGAACACGTGCCGCTCTCCACGTCCGTCGTCCGGTCCGGAAAACGACCGGGCCATACAATACCCTCTTGATCGATCGTGAACCAACCAAGAGAAAAAAAGGGGGGCCCACCCGCCGGCCGGCCGGTGTGTGTTAATAAAGTTTGCGTCATCAGCCCTCGTTGAGTGAGTGAGTGACTGACTCAATTTACCCTTAATTAATCCCCTAGCTAATCATGATACGCCGTGCACGGAAAATCGTACCGACCCGTCACATGCGCGCTAGAAATCAACTTGCAGTGTGCCTCAACGGGTGTCGAAGCGGGCGCGCAGAAATCTCGACTTGCACTGCATCAGCGTGTGTTCTCTAAGAGAGGGGCTAAAGTAGTCCATGTCGTATCAGAATTTCGGATGCTAACTAGGACAGCTAATTATAAAACTACGAATTGCACATACATAGGCTAACTAGCGAGATAAGTCTATTAAACCTAATTGATTCGCCAAATTATGTGCTGATTAGAGGTAACAGAATCGTCTCGTAAATTAGCATTAATCTATGTAATTAGTTTTGTTTTCAAAAAAAAATATGTAATTTGTTTTGTAATTAATCTATGTTTAATAAACCAAATAAGTGCCTAAATATATGATATGACATGACTAAATTTTAGTTCGGGAAAATCAAACACCCTCTTAATTTACATGCCAACAAGTTTGAAAATAATACCCTACGTCCAAGTAACCGATTTCACAAGGAACAGACCTTTGCAATGAAACTTAGCAAAAAGAGACGAATCAACAAGGGGGCTATTAGATCCCTTCGTCCCATACAACTTGGAATTTACTCACTGGATTAGATCCCCTTCGTTCTAGAGGATTTGAAATCTACTCACCATTATTTGGTTTAGAATTTAACATTCCACAAGTTTCACAAACTCACTCAAAGCAACTCCCCCCAAACATTCTTTTTTCTGCTTTCATTTGCACGTGCCACCATCCGTAGGTGGCCGTTTCTTCTTCTTTAATTAATAAAAAACACAATTTTGCCCCTCTATTTTTTTTGAGCAAATTACTCCATTATGCATGCATGTTCTAGTGGAAACATAGGACGTGTTCTGTTCTCAAAACAGAGAGATGGGCCTGAATCTGCATAGTTTCGGCCCACGTTGATAAAAGGTTGGACGAACCACTTTCTCCATGTATTATTTTTATCAAATACACAAAGAGAAGAATTTGAACATACAAACAACACGCTTTTAACATACAACTTTCCCGAGTAGTATACTAATTACTTAGCATAATTATTTATATATTTTAATATATAATTGCTGGCATTTTGAAAACTTTGACTTCTCAAAAAGCGAGAATGACATTTATTTTGGGACAGAGGGAGTATTTTTGTGGTGCCTACATATACTCTAGGACCAAGTAAGGTCAATTTTATATTTGGATGCTTTTGCCCTAAAAAAAGATGCTTTTGTGCTGAGGTCAATTTATGGGTGCATTTGTGTTTGTGTGATACTCAAAAAAAAAAAGAGGATGCATTTGTGTTATGGAATGCAATTTGCTAAGAATATAAGAATCTTGTGTCATCTATAGTTTTCTACTACTCATTTTGTTAACATTTGATCGAGAGATTCTGCGATATGCCATGTCCTAAAAAGTTTGAAGGAGAGAGATGGAGATTCCTTGTTATCCCCGTGTTTTTACACTAGACAAGTCAAAAGTCAAAATTCTTTTAAATCAGCCTTGCATAGAATACCTATTTTGGCAGAAAAGAGAAAAGTTGCATTTCAGCATTTGTCATATTAAAGATTAACCATGCAAAAGAGCATTGCCGAATTTTTGGCGCATACACTGAAAGTGAAAAAGATCACACTAGAATTAGATAAAGTGATGATGACCAAAAAAGATATAGCATCAGATTATGCAATATTCAGAGCTAGTGAATTGCAACAATTGCTTGTATAATAAGGGCACTCTCAATGCAGATTTTATCATAGAGTCTAAACTTATTTATTATCTTGAATATTGTGGATTTGGAGTCTTGTTTTTTCATTATCTTTCTTCAATAAATATACTGACATATCAATAAAATATTATAAATAAATGGTAATAAATAGTCTTGTACTCTATGTTAGAGTCTAGCACTAAGAAGTCTAAACTGTAGAGCTCTGAAAAATGAATGTATTGAATTGCTCTTGCTAATAGATGGCGCAACAGAAATAAAAATGAATTGTTCATGGATGGTACAACAACGTCTAGATCTTCTAGATTATCCCAGATCACTCGCTATCACCTGAAGTGAGGCCCACCTGTCAGTCACTTTGTTTTCCCTCTCAGGGCACGTACAACGGTGGTTTTGGAGCGGTCTGTATCAAGAAAAGTTTGCAAAAACACCCTTCGCGAGTAGCAGACGGGGCGTGCCGTCGTCTCGTGAAACGCCGGCTTTGGCCCGTGCTCCGAGGACTGAACCAAAGGCCAGCGAATCTTGTGTGGCCGAGCGGATCGAAAATGAAGCGGATGAGAGTGAGTAGTGACGCAACCGTTGTCTCCTTCCAAACAATGTGCAAATTAACTGAAAAAACTATAAAATTCATATACAATCAAAATAGAATTCAAAAATTATGATTCAAAATTTATTAGATTCCTTTCGTTTAGAACTATAATTTAGAGGTGATATAACACATATTACACCTCGAAGGTTCTATGTATATTTTATTTTGTGGAACCATTCATAATTTAGATATACTTCCTCTATTCCAAATTATAAGACATTTTAAGAATCTTGGAGAGTCAAAACATATCAAAGTTAATCAATAATTATAGAAAAAACTATAAATATTTATGATATCAAATAAGCCTACTATGAAAATATAATTAATAACGAATCTAATGATACTTAGTTGATATTATAAATATTATTATATTATCATATAAATTTAGTTAAATTTGAGATACTTTAACTCTCCAAGATTCTTAGGATATCTTATCATTTGCGATGGAGGGAATATTTTTTTTAAAGTTGTTTTGCACGCTCGTATCAGTATGACACTATGAAATAATATAGTAGTTTTTTATTATGTGTTGCCGAAATTACTAGTAAAAATATTTATAATTATGTTTAACTTAATTGTGTTATTTGATCTATTTTATATGAACTAGCAACACACTTGTATACATAGTCATACTCATATTTAATTATGGATATAAGTAAACATTAAATAACTTGTAGATGACTACATAACAGTCCATTGTACGAACTGTTTTTAGTTGTCTATACACGAATTTTAAAAACTTACAGCAGGCTGTCTATGTTGTACATGCCCTCGTGATCGCTCCGCTCGGTCTCCGTGGATTCGAGCAGCGCCCCCGCGAATTCCGCCCCCGCCGGCCGGTGGCTCTCTCGCCTGCTCTCCTTCTGGAATCCTCCACCCGCGCCCCCCCCCCCCCCCCCCCCCCGCCTCTCCTCCACCGTGCCGGCCGTCGCCTCCTGTTACGCCAAGCTCGCTAGTACGGCTCGATCTGGCCGCCGCCCGTGCCGACCTGCTCCTCGAAGCCGGTGAGCGCTCAGCCTCCCTCTCTCAGTGCGGCCTCGAACGGTCGGTAGACCGACGGGTTGGGCGATTAGAGTTTCCCTTTTTTTGGAGGGTTTTTGGGGGGCGACAATAAAAAAAACTCATTCGGTGGGAATGGGGTTTATGTTGGAGCCCCAAACCCCAAAAACTGGGGGTAGTTTTTTTTCCTCGTTAGCCATTGTGGTGCTATTCTCATCTGTTGGAGATGCTTTACATGTTTATTTACTGTTTGCACTAAACTGTATCATTAAAGGATTAATAGAAACAGTAGCGACAATACTGGAATTGGTGGGCACTGCAGAGGCATAAATCAAATCGACACTGAAACAATCGTTGAATTTCATAGTTGTTGAAATAAGACAAAACAAGAGATAGAACAAAACTCTTTCGAATTCAACCTTGATCCACCAGCCAGTCTGCCAGTGCAATAAAATGCCATGTTGCCAAACAGGCAGGTTACACTTGAGTTCTAAGCAATGTTATTTCTTAAGGGAAGCCGGTTAGAACACTTGCTCTTGGGAAATTGCAGGTTGACCCAGAATTGAACTGAACCTGAGATTTCCTTTTAGCATGCCAAAGTGGTTTGTGTTACAAATGCATTGAATTTGTGGCAACAAAAATAAAAATGGTGTTTTTTTTTTCCAGATTTGAATGAAAATAAACACGTCCCTAGCAAAACAGAAGATAGAAATAGAGGAGAGTGGTAACTGGGTGAATGAAAAATGGCTCTAGCCTTACGAGAAACTCTCTTTTGTCCTTTTGTATGGCTGAATCCTCATCATGAGGGAATACCTACTAGTAATCAATTGGAACAAAGATGTTCATTTTTCATATTGCGTTTGCCATTGTAAGTTATTGTATCAGCCCATTGTACTGATGCAGGTTTAATTATGGTGGTTTACGTTGTTGTTTTTATCTCAAACATGCATGAGAGTTAAGTATCATTCATTAAGAAGAAAGATCTGAAACACAGGGGAAGAAAACCCCAATGACATTCACACATTAAAAACACCCACAGCACTGTTGAATACTAGAACAAAACTGAAAATATTGCTCAGTGCCTTTTCCCCTTTGTAACCCCTGTAATCTTACATAATTTTATGCTTTTTTTTTTTTGGATTTCAGTTTTCTGACGTAATGGATGGGCAAGGCACAAAGCACAGGATTTTGATGGTTTCTGACTTTTTCTTTCCAAACTTTGGTGGGGTGGAAAGCCATATCTACTACCTATCACAATGTCTGCTTAAGCTTGGCCATAAGGTCCTATTTTTCTCATAAACCTTGTAGCTTTCTATTTGCCTATCCATTATTTAGGATGTTTAATACTCTTAACAAATTTCCACCCAATAAACTAATGATTATTTTCTCTTGAATCTGCCACTTCCATCAAATTCTTTACCCTTAGGATACTGCGCATATACTGAGATTCTGACAGATTGGTTGACATGGACATGCATAGGAGATATTTACCTAAGGCACACTTATTTAGAAGAACTGTAAAGTCATTAACTGTGAGCTGCCAAATTTTTAGCAAAGTATTGAAAGAAATTTATGTGTTTTGCCTAGGTTGTTGTCATGACGCATGCATATGGAAACAGATCTGGAGTACGATATGTCACAAACGGTTTAAAGGTCTATTATGTACCATGGAGGCCATTCCTGATGCAGAATACACTCCCTACATTATTCTTGACGTTTCCAATTGTAAGGACAATTATTATTCGAGAGAAGATTTCTGTCGTGCATGGACATCAAGCTTTTTCAACGCTGTGCCATGAAGCATTAATGCATGCTAGGACGATGGGGTACAAAGTTGTCTTCACAGATCACTCACTTTATGGTTTTGCTGATGCTGGAAGCATTCACATGAATAAGGTGCTGCAGTTTACTCTTGCAGATATTGATCAGGCAATATGTGTCTCTCACACAAGCAAAGAGAACACCGTCTTGAGGTCTGGGATATCTCCAGAGAAGGTTTTCATGGTTCCTAATGCAGTTGATACTGCAATGTTTACTCCTTCCCCCAAGCGCTTGAGCTGTGATGAAATAGTCATTATTGTGATCAGTAGATTAGTCTACCGAAAAGGTGCCGACCTTCTTGTTGAAGTCATTCCAGAAGTGTGCCGTCTATTTCCAAAGGTGAGTTTGAGCTACATCACTCTTTAAGTCAAATAACCCTGGTGCATTGTGTATGTACACACTAAGGTAGTGCCTTTGTTATGCAGTATATGACACTCTTGATCGCTAAATGTTTTGATTGCCGCGGATGTAAAAACAAAGTGTACAACAGTACAGTTTTATTGGACAGTAGAGTTTGGCTGTTTTCATGAAGTCATATTATACCATTATTTCCTTGTTGTATGTACTGTTTTGGAGTTAGTAAGTTGGTTATATATTGTCGATTAATGAATCTATCTACTTGCCAGGTTCGCTTTATTGTTGGCGGTGATGGTCCAAAACGTGTCCGTCTTGAAGAAATGAGGGAGAAGTTCTCCCTTAAGGATAGAGTTGAGATGTTAGGAGCTGTACCTCATGCTCAAGTGCAATCGGTTCTGATATCTGGGCACATATTTTTGAACAGGTAAACTCTTCCTGCATTTTCACCATTACATGTTGAAAATCTTGTTTCTACTTTTCAGTGTGTTTGTCCCTCTTTTTCTTGATGGAGTTTGATTCTCGAGCCATTTGAACTTGGGATAACTTTTATGTGCTTGCAATAGAATTTTGACATTTTAATATCAGATTATTAAATCTTGTGAATATGTGGTCCAAAAACACAAACTAGGAATAGGATTTAATACACAAGTTTATCCATGGACGTAATTGGAAGTTTCTTCTGAATTCTAAATATACTATTTAGATGGATCAGGAGTTAACTGAAGGATGATAGTTTTGGTCATTCTTGCATCACCGACCCTCATTGTCAATTATAACATAATGCTATAGAGAAACTAGATGATAGGCAAGTTAATTTCTGGGACAGGTTTGACCATTTTATGTATAATACTGTGGTAACAGTGGAACCTAACCTTTGTTATTTTTAGTTCACTTACAGAGGCATTTTGCATAGCCGTTCTAGAAGCAGCAAGCTGTGGACTGTTGACAGTGAGCACTAGAGTTGGCGGTGTCCCTGAGGTATGCTATTATGATCTTAAGTTTCCTTCTACAGAAAATCCCAACCTTAGTTAGATGATTTTTAAGTTTCATGCAATTCATTATTTCTTTTTACAGGTCCTTCCAGATGACATGATAGTGCTTGCAGAACCAGCTCCTGGAGATATGGTAAGAGCTGTCAAGAAAGCCATTGACATGCTACCTGGCATAGACCCCCAAATTATGCATCTTCGGGTGAGCTTAAATCCTCAACATTCCACACCTTATTTGACTTCAGATTGAACCCTTTCTATTGAGTTCATTTTTTATTAGCTTCTATTTAGTTTGAGTTTCATATGCAAGTTCCTTGGTCTTGATTCAGCTTCTTCTGTTTTACATCCTAGATGAAAAAACTTTATAGCTGGGATGATGTGGCCAAAAGAACTGAGATTGTTTATGATCGTGCAATGCAGTCTTCAACAACAAATTTACTAAATTGCCTTCCCCGGTGAGTAAACATAAGACGGTGACAACTCATCTTGTTTCTTCAAAAGATTTTGTTAATGAAACAATGTATATCTGACTTTTTTTTGTCTTCATTGTCTAGCAAAATTTATTTCATCATCCTCTCATGTTCTTGTGCTAAATCAATTTATACGTTATTTGTTTAAATCTTAGTCAATTTTATGATCAATATCTCTATCTCCACATTTTTCACTGACATCCAAATTGAAATACATTTGCTCATTTGGTGCCTCTGATGGTGTAGATATCTTACTTGTGGATCTTGGGCTGGAAAACTGTTTTGCCTAGTTATGATCATGAACCACCTACTATGGTGCCTTCAAGAATTCCTACAGGTATTTGTGTATCCATGCACTCTCTCTCTTTTTACCTATTTTGAGATTGAATGGAATCCTTACATGAGTTCCCCTCAGCCTGCTGAAGGTATTGAAGAAGTCCCAGATACAGGGCCACTACATGCTCATTTAAGTTCAAGCAATGGTTTGTGTGAAGCTCAAGAGAAGTGCATTTTTGATTTTGGTACATTTTTTGACAGTTTTGAAATAATTGGTGTTACAATCATGGCATCTTCTGCTTATCAACATACGTTCTGATCCAACACAAGGTTTTCTCTTGAAGCTTCCTATTTGTGTAGTGGCAACTAAGAGAGTGGAGCGCCCCTGATTTGGGTGTTTGTTTTTTGAGGAATGATTTGGGGGATTTCTTGTCGTGCTGGTTAAAGCTATACTCCAAGCCTCTGTCATTGCCAATTGCCAGCTCCTCTCTTTTTTTTTTTCTGCGTAGTGAATTGTTGGGCCCTGTACTGATCTCCTGACCACTGATCAACAAACAAGGTATGCACTGGATTAAGCATGCAAATGGGGCGGCGGTGGACAGCCCGCCCCGCGTCCGCTACAGCTGCACGTATTATCAGAGCTGCGGCGGCAACCCACATGTCGCCGCAATTTTTTCGTGGGTCACAGCGGCAGCCCACAACCCACGTAATACTGCAATTTGATGCATGCAGTTGTTTGCCCCTGGCCTGAGCTGGGTACCCACACCACGGCCGAGCTCGTGCTCCGCGTGATGTGCCCTCGAACAAGGCAGCAGGTGCGCGGCGGACGGCGGTGATGTGCAACGCCACCAGCCCTGCACGAAGCTGCCCAACGGCGCGGCAGAGTTGACCAGCACTCACGCCACGAACATGCCGGAGGGGGAGCAGCCGCCAAGGTCGAGGCCAATGTGCACTTAGTTGCTCGGAGCACGGCGTCAATGGAGTAGGACAGCGCGCCATCGCCCCACGCCCACCGGGCCGGGCCTGCTACTGCCTGCCCCGTCCGTGTGGCAGGCAGGTCGAAGCCTCCATCGCAGCTGAGCGGCGGCGTGGTCCAGACTGAGGCTCCTGGGCAGCGGCGCGGCAGGACGGGGTCTTTGGATCGATCGGCCGGGAGGAAGGCAGCAGGATGGGGATCGGTAGCGAGGAGCAGAAGGGCGACGGCGGGCAGGGAGCCGGACGACGATGGCGATGCGGGATGATGTGGGTTGCCGCTGGTATTACGTGGGCCGAACAGTTCAGCCCACTTTATGTAAACGAGTTAGGTTTCAGTCTTACGTGGGTTGGTGGCGTGGACAGCCCAGCGGGTTAGCGCGGCAGCCCGCCCCAACTTGCATTTTTACACTGGATCAATGTTGCTCTCTTTCGCCACCAGATTGCAGTGTTTTTTTTAATCCACATTTCGGTTTGACTTGTACTGTTCCTTGGTGCTCACCGAAAGCATTAGGAACTCACAGTTATGGAGTTTTAAAAGTCTGTGGATTGGCATGTTGCCATAAAGTTTTGTGCCATGATGTGATCCGGTGTTTGTCACTCATGCCGCAGCACCAATGCCTATGTCTGTGATGTAAGGCGAATTTGGCTGTTATATCTTGGGGCCTACTTGGTCTTGACATTCTGCATGGCTCGGCTCCAGTTGATAGCACAAGTTGATGCAAAGTGAACGGCCAGGTCTTGAGATTCCAAACAGTGCAGAAAGGGATTGCCATTTGACACTCCTTGGTGCCCCTGAACGCCTCAGCTCTTAGCCACTCCCACTCCCATCTGCTGAGTGCCCTCTGTATCAAATCATGAACGATTGCCGGGCCCCGTGTTGGCCCCAGTACCCAGACGGTGGTCGGTCAATCTGGAAGAAAGTTTGGAGCGCATTACCCACTAGGCAAACAAACACAAGTTCATCCAAATGTTAGAATCTGACGGCTCGTGCCCTCTTGTGCGGGAATGGAGTGGAAGATACATTAGCTACCATGCGACAAGTTCTCTCTTTCTCTCTCCTTCATGCTATTAAAAATCTTATTATGTGGCATTACATGAGACAACCATTGAGATTGTACTAATGTATTTTCTCTGTTGCCCGATTGCATTAATAGCTAGTCCCCGGATGCACCACGCACTGAGTTGGTTTTTATCGAGCATCACATGCATTCGACCATTCATCAGGGCCTTGCCTACTCTACTACGTCCCAAGGCCAACAAGGTCTCCATCTCCATGACCTAGTATGATTTGGACATCACCTTTAAGTCTAAGTTGAGGTTTTTTTTTTTTCCGGTTCCCTACTTTAATTAGAAGAATGTAGACAGAAGTGTTTCTTATATACGATTTAATATTTTGTTTTTTTACATGAGGTCTTCGTAGTTTTAGTTTTTTTAAAAAAAAAATGCGTAGTTTTAGAATTTATTAGATGAAAAAACTTTGGAAAATTGGAAGTGCCCTAGTCAGTCGAACACAAAGAGCGAGGACGACGCAGGGGAACAAAGCCCACGATAAGGCCCAGTCCAGCCCAAACTTCTGCCTCAGGCGAAACCCTAACAACTCCAGCCCCTATATAAGCTCATCCACGCCGCCTCTTTCCGAAACCTAGAAGACCCCAGCCTCCCTGCGCCTCCACCCTCCTCCTCGCCGCCCTCTGGTACGTGCCGTCTCCTCGACCTCTGATTCGCCTGCTGCCGCCGCTGCCGCCGCCGCCGCTTCGTAGACTAACCTCTCTCTCGTGTTTTGTCTTCGCAGAGACCGCAGATCCGTCAGGTGAGAGGAAGCCGCTCGCACCCATGGCCTCCGGTGAGCTCGCCTGCACCTACGCCGCCCTGATCCTCAGCGACGATGGCATCGCCATCACCGTGCGTTCTTCTCCCAAACCGTTGTGCCCTTTTAGTCTCAACGTTTTTTGAGCGATTTAGTGATCCCGTGATGTTTCTTATTGGCAGGCCGAGAAGATCGCCACGATCGTGAAGGCGGCCAACATCAAGGTTGAGTCCTACTGGCCGGCGCTCTTCGCCAAGCTTCTTGAGAAGCGCAACGTTGAGGACCTCATCCTCTCCGTTGGATCTGGTATACACCCCCCTCTAGCTCTCAAGATACATTTTCATGTTTATTATGCCCGTGGTTTGGATTTTTGTGGATAGTTGTATGGTTGCAGTTGCTGTAGATTTCCCTTATTAGGTTATGTGTCTAGCCTTTCAAGATGTCTTAAATATTGTTTGTTTCATTATCCAACCCTGAGATATGGTTAGGCCTTGGAATTCTACTTGACTGATTAGTATATTAGAAGTTATTAGCCACCTTCACTGCAATTGAACCATCGGGTGGACAATGCTCGATTGGATCATACTGGGTATTTGTATCAAATATTTGCTTAATTGAATTCAATCTCTTATGTTTTTAATGGGCACTTTGACATTGCATATGATTACAATGTCTAAATCTTAATTATGTTAGTGATTAGTGAAACGCAGAGACATTGACATGATTATCTTCACTATGCACTTTGATTTGTGCCAGAATTACCTTAGGTGCACTAAAAATAGTTCCTGTGCTTTTTTATACTAGAATTGGATGATTGTGTTAAATTTGTCACCCTTTGTGTTGCCCACATGAAATTCCATTGTTAATTTGGAAGGACTGATCATTTGTTGTATTGATGTTTGTTTGTAGGTGGTGGTGCTGCTCCAGTTGCTGCTGCTCCGGCTGCTGGTGGTGCTGCGGCTGCTGCTGCTCCGGCTGCCGAGGAGAAGAAGGAAGAGGCCAAGGAGGAGTCTGATGATGACATGGGCTTCAGCCTGTTCGACTGAGGAGCCTCCCAGCTGGCCATTAGCAAATTCGCTTATGCTGTCAAAGACTATCTTATGTTATGTCTCTAGGCTTTTGTTACTCAAAGTTTTGAGTTTGAGATGTGGCTATGGTAATGTGATGATGAACTCCAAACCATCTTATTAGAGTGAAACTTGTTTCTATATTGTTCCAAAGTCTCTTGAGCCTCAAGTGAGAATGCTCTGGTTGATGCTCTGATCTGGAAAGATGATTTGCTTTTCGTTCCCTCTCATTTTAAATGAAGAATTCAACCGGTCAATGTTCATGAAATGTTTGCAAAATTGAGGTTGATTTTTTGGACTCCTATAATGATATGGTGCTGCTCTCATTGTATTTTTGGCGTTTCTAGATTCACATAGTCTGATTGGTTAGGTGCATATCTTCTTATCCAGGGTACCATAGTGCAAAACCTGATTGTATGGTTTCTTGTATATCTCTATATATGCAGAATAGCACTCCTTAAAGCACCTGTCTGCACAACCGGATGATGGTATCCACTATTCAGGACAGGATGGAGACTTCTTCTCGGTGTAGACGGCCATAGTGTCTAGCTTCACAAGGGAGACACTATGGGCTAGCATCGCGTCGTCGCTTGCGTCGTGCTCTCCTGTGGCGGTGGAGCAGTGCTGCTGCTCTTGGCTCCACATGCTTTAAGAGCGTCCGCAATGGCGGGCGACGTCGCCAGCCCAAGTCCACGTGTGAGCCAGAGAGGTGGGAGGTAAGCAGCTAGCGACGAAGAAATCGCCCGGCTATTTCACGCAACCCAAGTATTTGTGAGAAGCGCAGGTAGAGCCGGATAAAAAGGAAAGAGTAAAATACTTTTCATTGCTTTCTCTCTCGTCCAGCTCACTGGCTACGTCGCTGGCCTCATTGCGGGTGGCCTAACACTTCTCGTGATGCTCCCAGATAGTAATAATTAACTACTACTCTAGTATCATCTCGTAAGAATCCTCGTCGTCAGAGAATCCTACATGGTTACTGATTCTTGTCGGTGCCATGGGTTGTGGCAGGGAGCGTGTTTGATGAAATGCCTGAACTGATCTTAGATGTACAGCTCAACCAAACACAGATTACCAAAATGCAGCCAAATGGCTATTGACCTGTTGCTTCAGTGCGATATCCCATGGCGAAATCAGATTCCCAAGACTGGCGATAGCAGTGGGTAGGCACATAAAAGAGCAGAAAAATCTTTACAATGGTGTTGCTACACAACCCCTCACCCTTCATTTACAAGAGCCGTCGACAAAACTTCTACCTAGACTGGAAAAAACCGAAGCGCGTCCAACGGCGCCACGGTAATCACCTAAGAAACACTGGGTTATTCACACTACCTCCTCCATGTATGCTAGTATCTGCTGTGCCTTGATAACTATACAAAAGTCGCATGCTCGCAAGTTACAATGTCTTGTGGCGCCACCAAAACTTTTCCTAAAGCTAATGCTCATATAACCTCGAGTAATGTTGCTTGTGAAAACCTCAACTGATGTTGCTCCGGTGTAGGATGTTCTTGTCCCACCTCCGTGCTTTCCCCTTCTCGATTAGTGCCTGTAGGACCTGCACGGTCCCTTCTGCATCCTCGTCATTTGGCAGCTCGATGCTGAGGTGAAACAGGGGGACGAAGGCCGAGCTCATGACCCTGTTTCCCGTGCCACCTCTTTTGTCCCTAGGTGAAGTCTGTCCATTGCTCCCAACAATGTTCACTACCTCCTGAGACCTGTCCAGATGAACAACGCTCTTGAGGTGCATCTCTGTGTCGATTGACCACTGTGGGTCAGGAGGAACACCGATAAACTGAGGTGATCCTAGATCCACTAAATATGGGCTTGAGACTAGTAGAAGCAGCTTCTCAGTTAGCACAAGGAACTTCCCAGCCTCCTTGAGTGTCTTGCACATGACAAATGTCTCCTCCTTTAGTCTACCACTATCAGCTTGGGCAAGCAACGATACACCGATGGCTTCTTCCCAGGAGTATGGAAACAAAGGGTGATCTCTGGCAACAGGCCTGGGGAAACGTACTCGCAAGTAGTTGGATTCATGAGGATTGCTTCGGTTTCTTATGCTCTGGGCAGTTCTGCCTGTGGCTTCAAGAATGCTAGCCATAGGCCTTGCCACAAGCCCAGCTGTCCCCATTGCTAAACCTGTAGGAACAGAAATGCTGTTGGTCAAACGGGAATAAACTGAATATAAATGCTTAAAAAAATATGGTTGTACCTGAGATGACCCCGGGAAGACCATGTTTCTCAGCTCCCCTAATCGGTGATTGGAGGAGCCCAGTCAGACCCTGGAGAAAATCATTACAGTGCAGAACACACATTATGCTTAGAATAAATGTCCAGCAAGATTTATGGTGAAAAATGAACCCCCCCCCCCCCCCCCCCCCCCCACACACACACACATGTTTATTCCAAGGTTGAGCTCATATATTATTTAGTTTTAAAGTGTAAATAGGCATATGCTGTAAAATTGTTGAAATCAGATGGCAATGCACAATCAATAGAGTTGATTTTTTACCTCTAGAAAACCATTCAGTACTCCTTCCCCATGCAAACCTAGCTGTCTTTCCCGTTCTTCCATCTTTGAAGCAGCTTGCTCATCATATGTAAAGGCAACAAGGCCCTGGATAGTGGAATTTCTCCTTAGCAGTGATCTCAGGAAACATATTATTCAATGGTCAAACAGGTCATCAGCATAAATACCTTATAAGCAGTTTTACTGAAGTGAGAAGTGGCGCTGCTGACTGCATAAACCGTACTTCCAATAAGAGTTTTTGAACCTTGTGCTATACCATTTAATAGTTCAACTGGGCTCTGTAAAAAGAGCAACCCATAGACCTTGAGTTCAAACTGGAAGGTTAAAGAGTGGACATTCCTGCTAAGACTTCACATTTACAAACCTGCAATTTCCCTTTTCTTGAAGCAGATATGAAGTCTTTTAGACCAAACCCAACGTTCCTAGCAAAACCCATAGGATTTCCTATAACGCCAGCAGAACCCAAAACCTGCATTAAACAGTCAACATAAATTTCACAAACCCAACCATGTTGAGCTAATAGTCGCAAATCTATTACCTTTTGTGCCCATTTCACAAACCAACACTATTTTGGATTACACTCATGAAACAACAACTTTGTGATCATTCCCCTTTCATGGTCAGTTGGGCCCACATATAAGTGACATTTAATAACTCAAGATATTGGTAGGTATGTAAAATGCATTCTAGTCAGTTCATTTGGGATGCTACCATTTACCTTATAAAGTTCGTGGAGGATTTGCCTGCTATAATGCCTGACAAGAATGTCCTGAACAGATTGCCAGCTGGCCATAAGATTTTCCACAATAATTTCTCCAAGGTAAACTGGTACTCCTTCAACATCCAAGAGGGCCATAAGACCTCTCTGCAACCAAATTGGAAACATTGAGGGGCAAAATATACAATACAATCTAACATATATATGCAGATCATACGTACTACCAACAGATCAAACAAATATCTAAAAGCATTTTTTTTTCTACTCAAACATGCAGGAGAATTGTGTATCGTCTAAAAGCAGGTGTACGGGAAAAATACATGTATGTGCCTATCCAAGCTAAGAACCTTAGCTAATTGAATAGATGCTGTTTAGGCCGTTCCATGTGTGTTGGGTTGGTGGTTGAGAAAGGGGAGGGGGGCTCTCCCAGGGCGGGGTGCCACCATACTTAAGTTGACATTGAAATTTTCCTTTGGGGGAATGCAATCATTATCGTGCCATTCTTAGTTCTCGTAAAGAAGTTGCAATACACAATGAAGTCAAATGCATGGAAAGATAACTTCTATGTTGTACAAGCAATTGTGAGCACAGATTAAATAACACTATAAAAAATAGAAAGTGTTCATAAAAAGAAAGAAATTTATTTGTTAAGGGATATGTATCTCCACCTGGATTGCAGTAGTGTTGTTGAAACCTATGCTGGGGTCTGAACCACATTCATTCCTATTGAGCCAAGGTGTGCTTGTAAAACTACAATGTAAAACAATCAGTGGAAAGTTAATAATACATATACATTTCTGCAGTCATAACCACAAAACATTAGAGAAGAATAACCTGAAAGTCAACTTGACAGGAGTCAACTGAAACAATTCAATGTACACTTTTTTCTGCTTTCTAGCTAAAAGGTGTATCTGTTGCCATGGAGCACCAACTGGGACAACAGAAGGCAACAATTCACTGTCTTGCACCAGGAGCTTGTCTGATATATTCTTTGAGATTTTTTCATATTCTCTTAACATGTCGGTAGCACCACCTAAAATACTTAGCTCAAGACTTTTCTCTAAGTGTCCAATATTTATTCTAGAGGAAACAGATCTAAATAGTTCAATCATGCTCAAGACAAGTCGTTCTTCAAGTTCAAGGCGAACAGGAGCTACACTGCCAACCAACAAAAGAAGGTGTCACCACAAGTTCACATATAACGATTTATCAACAGAGTAAAGAGTACCTTATGTTTATATATTGATAGGAAACAAATGATACATGTCTTGTTCTCCATTTAGCTGCAGCAAACTGCAGCACAAGCTCTGCGGTATTGGAAATAATGTCATTTGCTGATTTCAGCTTAGTATCTTTACTCTTAAAAAAGTTCATGGATTTTCCCTTATGACTGCCCTCAAATGACAACATGACAGGGTGTGGGCTATCAGGGAACTGATTATCAATTTGCATAGATTGTATTTGAACCGTAAATCTCTGCTGATCTAAACTCTGCATAGCAACAACTGTCATCTCCTTGGCAGAAGCAAACAACAATTCCTATCAAACAAACATAAGTATAGTAAACAAACTTCGCTTAAGTCATAAGTGATGAGAAACATAAGTATAGCAAAACAGACATAGTCAATTTACCTGTGGAGAAGAACTTATTAAAGATATCCCGATGAATGGTAAGTGTATTTTGATAACTTCAGCAAAATTCATATCAAGCTCCAGTTTGTGGTCAGCAACTTTAGGTTCCTTTGATCCCAGTAAATTCTTTTCTTTTGTTTCCGTATTGTGGCAATTTGAATCAAGAACACTTAGTACCTACATATTATGATTGTAAATCAAATATTGACAAAAGAAATGAATCAGACAGTTCTAAGGCAGATAGCGGGCCAGAAACTGACCTTAATCGCTCCTTCTGCATGTATTGAGATGCAGAATTGTCTTTCAGCTTTCTGTAAAAGATATGTATGACATACATAACAGGATATAATACAATGCAAAATATAAACAATTGCTGATAATTAAAATCAGTTAAAGGTTGTGATATGTAAGGATAAAGCACCAATAAGCTTTCTCCCTTTCTTTATCTAGGGCTTCCATGTGAAATTGGACCAAGTCATTCCCAAAAACATCTGAACAGAAAACTATTTTTTTTGTGGAAAAAACTAAAGATTTATAAACTCTAATCACACAGGGCAAGTAACCACAAACATCTTGACAATGTACTATGGACGTTTATACACCTAAGTAGGCACATACACAATGTGATCTTTCTCAAACCAAAGAAAAAACAGGGGAAAAACAAAAGCAACAAGAAACAAAACTGTAGAGTAGAACTTTTACTTGCCCAGACTCAGCAAGGACAACATCAACATCAACATCAACAAAGCCTGTAGTCCCAAGCAAGTTGGGGTAGGCTAGAGTTGAAACCCAACAAGATACCCAAGTCATGGTTCCGGCACTTCAATAGCTGTTTTCCAGGCAATCCTATCCAAACATAGATCTCTAGATATATCCCAAGCTTTTAAATCCCTATTCACCGCCTCCGCCCATGTCAACTTCGGCCTTCCTCTGCCTCTCCTTATATTATTAGCTTGGCTTGGGACTCCACACCCACAGCGCACTGGTGCATCTGGCGGTCTCCTCTGGACATGGCCAAACCATCTCAACCGATGTTGGACAAGCTTTTCTTCAATTGGTGCCACCCCTAGGCGATCACGTATATCATCATTCCGCACTCGGTCCATTCTTGTGTGACCACAGATCCAACGCAACATGCGCATTTCTGCAACACTCATTTGTTGAACATGTCGTGCCTTTGTGGGCCAACATTCGGCCCCATACAACATTGCAGGTCTAATTGTTGCCCTATAGAACTTGTCTTTTAGCTTTTGGGGTACCCTCTTGTCACATAGAATGCCAGAAGCTTGACGCCACTTGATCCACCCTGCTTTGATTCTATGGCTAACGTCTGCATCAATATCTCCATCCCTTTGTAGCATCGATCCCAGATATCGGAAGGTGTCCTTTTTAGGCACGACTTGACCTTCCAAACTCACATCCCCCTCATCCTGAGCCGTTGTGCCAAAGTCACATTTCATATACTCGGTTTTAGTCCGACTTAGTCTAAAACCTTTAGACTCAAGGGTCTGCCGCCACAGCTCAAGTTTCCTATTTACTCCCGCCAAGCTTTCATCAACTAACACTACATCATCGGCGAAGAGCATGCACCAAGGGATGTCCCCTTGAATGTCCCTTGTAATCTCGTCCATTACCAAGGCAAAGAGGTACGGGCTCAAGGCTGACCCTTGATGAAGCCCAATTCTAATCGGGAAGTAATCAGTATTACCATCATTGGTTCGAACGCTAGTCACAACATTGTTGTACGTGTCCTTGATGAGGGTCACGTACTTTGTTGGGACTTTATGTCTATCCAAAGCCCACCACATAACATTTCTTGGTATCTTGTCATAAGCTTTCTCCAAGTCAATGAAAACCATATGTAGGTCCTTCTTCTGCTCTCTAAATCGCTCCATAACTTGTCTTAACAAGAAGATTGCTTCTGTGGTTGACCTTCCAGGCATGAAGCCAAATTGGTTGGTAGATACTCGTGTCCTTCGCAGGCGGTGCTCGATGACTCTCTCCCATAGCTTCATAGTGTGGCTCATCAACTTAATCCCACGATAGTTATTACAACTCTGGATGTCACCCTTGTTCTTGTAGATTGGTACCAAAGTGCTTCTTCTCCACTTCTCAGGCATCTTGTTCGATCGGAAGATATTATTGAACATCTTGGTTAGCCATACTATAGCTATATCCCCAAGGCATCTCCACACCTTGATTGGGATACCATCCGGGCCCATCGCTTTGCTCCCTTTCATCCTTTTCAACGCTTCTCTAACCTCCGATCCTTGAATCCTCCGCTCAAAGCGCCTGTTGTTGTCATCAAACGAGTCGTTCAACTGAACAGGGGAGTTCTCGTTCTCCCCATTGAACAATTTGTCAAAATACTCTTGCCATCTTTGTCTGATCTCATCCTCTTTCACTAAGAGTTGCTCTCTCTCATCCTTAATGCACTTGACTTGAGTAAAGTCCCTCGTCTTCCTATCACGAGTCCTAGCCATCCTATAGATGTCCTTTTCTCCTTCCTTCGTATCAAGACGCTTGTACAAATCTTCATAAGCACGTCCCTTTGCCTCCGCCACTGCCCATTTTGCAGCCTTCTTTGCCACCTTATACTTCTCTATGTTATCTGCACTCCGGTCCTGGAACAAGCTCTTATAGCCTTCCTTCTTCTCCTTAATTGCCTTTTGAACATCCTCATTCCACCACCAAGTGTCTTTCATAGCGCATCCACTTCCTTTGGTCACACCTAGCACCTCTGCAGCAACCTTTCGAACGTATGTCACCATCTTCTCCCACATATTGTTGGCGTCACCTTCGTCCTTCCACGGGCCCTCTTCAATAACTCTTGCCTTGAAGACCTTTGATGTCTCCCCTTCTAAATTCCACCACTTTGTCCTTGCAATCTTGGCTTGTTTAGCCCTACAAGTTTGCATCAGAAAGCGGAAGTCAGCCACCACTAGCTTGTGCTGAGACACCACACATTCACCAGGTATCACCTTACAATCCACGCAAGCACGTTTATCTCCCCTTCTTGCAAGGACAAAGTCAATCTGACTGCAGGACAAGCCACTACTAAAGGTCACTAAGTGGGACTCTCGCTTTTGGAAGAAAGTGTTTGCTACCATCATATCAAAAGCTGTAGCAAAGTCTAGGATATCCTCTCCCTCCTGGTTCCTTCTTCCGAAACCAAAACCTCCATGTGCTGCCTCGTAACCTGTACTAGATGCTCCTACATGGCCATTAAGGTCCCCTCCAATGAAGAGCTTCTCGCTACTTGGTACAGCCTTGACTATGCCATCCAAATCCTCCCAAAATTGCCTCTTAGCACACTCATCAAGGCCTACTTGGGGAGCATACGCACTAATAACGTTTAAGACTAAATCACTAATGACAAGTTTAACTAAGATAATCCTATCTCCTTGCCTTTTCACCTCCACCACACCACCTTGGAGGCTCTTATCGATCAAAACTCCGACTCCATTTCTACTCGAAGTTGTCCCTGTGTACCATAGCTTGAAGCCTGTATTGTCCACCTCCTTCGCCTTTTGACCCTTCCATTTGGTCTCTTGAACGCACAAGATATTTACACGCCTCCTAACCATAGTGTCAACTAGCTCTCTTAACCTACCCGTGAGGGACCCAACATTCCAGCTACCTAAACGGATCTTGGTTGGTTCGACTAGCTTCCTTACCCTTCGCACCCGCCGAGGGAGGTGTGAAGACCCTTGCTCATTTTGCACCACATCCGGGCGCCGATGTGGCGCGCCACTAAGGATGCGACGACCCGATCCTTGCTCACTTGACACCGTGCCCAGATCAAGACACGGCGCGCCACGGGGTGACGACCCGGCCCTTGCTCATTTAACACCATACCCGGGTTCCGGCATGACGCGTCGCTAAGAGGGTTACGCCCCAACGGGAATCTTTTGGGTCACATTTCCATAAAAGTGGCTAAGTTTTGATGTTGGCTCGCCAAGCCTATCACACCCTCCTCCTTTACCAGGGCTTGGGACCTGCTATGCTGGAACACCAAAGGCAGCAAGGACACAACCTATAAAATCTCACTACACTAAATGCTAGTCAAATTTAAAGGCAATTATTTACCTCGGATGTGGAAGGTAGTGACACATGAACATCATCATTGAGAATGTCCAGATTGAATGTACCCAAACTTCGTTCTCCAGGAATCTGTAAATAGTATGGGGGAGAAACAATGTCGTGTAATTGGTCAAGACAAAAGTTATAAAATTCAAAAATAACTAATATACCTCAACAGTAAGGCGATGAGGATAGCAAGGCTCATCCCAAGCATATTGACAGGACGTGTAGGGATAAACAATTGTTTCAATAGATTCACATCTCTGTTGATATATCCGCAGTTTCTGAATTAATTGAAACAGTAATCATAAGAAGGATAATCATTAAGTTTTCAAACAAAGCCAGGCAGCACAACTAGTTACCTCCAATGAAAAATTGTCGATCCTGTAAGGTACAAAACCAGTCTTATCATCAGATAGCAGAATCAGCACTGTACCAGTATTGACATTATTCTTTCCAGAAAATCCCTTGCTGTATACGTCTAGATCGGCATTTTGCACTTCAACTCTAACCATATATGATAAACCTGAGGCACTATTCCGCATTTTCAATTGAGCATCTCCCAGGTGATCAGGGAGAAAACTTCCTGACCATTGCCATCCTGGGCCATCAAACCGAACGGAGACCAGCAACTCTCTAAAAACAAGGTTGTTCAGCACAAACAGTAAAAGATTGGAGGGTGCACAAAGAACATAAATGAACATAGCACTCTGGTAAGAATGAGATTTAGTTCCCTTTCATATTTTAAACATGAGTCAAGAATAAAATTTATTCCCTTATCATATTTTTAAATACAACTCACATCAGTATATACTAAACAAGTGATTGTGGCATGGGCTATCTAAGATTTCAATCCAGGTTTCTGCAGTATGCATGCCTAAACTGTAAAAATCCTTTTTTTTGTGTTATTAAGCATTTCATATGTTCAAACAAAGCAGGCTGTAAAGGTATACAGGGCAGTCATGACGCAAATCACCTTTCTGTATCAGACCAGTGAAGGAAAGAGTGTTGCCCAGAACGTAAGTGCTTAGAAAACCGTGTTCCTTTTTGTCGAAAGAACAAATCATTGCTGCATGCATTACATATGACATATCTGCAGTAGGGGCAGAGGACAAAAGTAGATATTAGGCACTAGGCAGGCGAACTAAGAATGGAATGACAAATTGTACAAGTAAAAGAAGCTAGAAGTGTAAACATAAGGAAAAGTTTTAATGGCAGAAACTATAACTGCAAGAGACCAAGATATACATTCTGCACACATTAAGAACACTCACAACAAAGAAAACAAGATTCTATTATATTAGTTTTTATACTACATTAATTTTTTGACCAATGGAGACCTCAGGGGCACCGATTGAGATGGTTTAGCCATATCTACAGAGGACTCCACAGCACCAGCACATAGCAGCATATCCTGAAGATCCCAAATTGCAGATAATGTAACAAGATGGCAGGGGGGGGGGGGGGGGGGGGGGGGGGGGGGGGGGGGGGGGGGGGGGTGGGGGGGGGTAGAACACAAACCTAGTATGGGAAGAGGGCAGTACCTGAGAGAACAGATATACTTCATCCCAATTATAGACCCAGGTTTGACTGACTGATAATCAAACCCAAAGAGGACTCAGCTCTATTATAATCCTAAGACCTTGGATAATTTGGGAAACACCGGAATCGCTGTGTCTTTGATGGGCATCTCCAGATTTAGCTGGAACTTTATTGCTCGCTAAAGAGGAGCTGCTGAATAATCTTTGGCCGGGCCTAAAGGAATTAACCACCTTCTTGGCATTGTGACGGATGGGGAACAGTAGTCGGCTTAGGTTTGGTAGGGTCATGATTGCGTTGGTCATCGGCAAAGTTTTTAAACCTCCCGCTAAAGCTACGCTATAGCATTTTAAGGCACGATGCCTCTATTTGTGCTTATGTACAATTTAACAGCTATATTCCGCTATAGCCCGATATAGCTCTGCTATTAGCTGTTTAGAGATATACCGCTAAACACCTTAGCCCGCTATTTAAAACCTTGGTCATCGGCGATCTGTGCAGCTTTTGTAAAGGCAAGTAAACTGAACTGTTTTGTGTGTTTGGTGTGTTGTGTGTGTGTTCGTAAGGTTCTCGTCCCTTTTCATCTTAATGCAAAGACAAAACTCTCCTGTGTTTTCGAGAATTTTTATTTTTGCTCTTGGTACACAGCCAAACAGTTATTTTGTTGCTTACTTTCTAGTGTCTAGTGAGCAGTGACTGGAGTTGTTTCCTTAAATAAAAGTGCTCTGACACATTTTATAAATGAGAAAATCCACTCTTTATATGGCTGTGGCAGATAAGGATGACTGCTTAAAAAAAGTTTGTTGCCACAACAGTTGGTAGATAAAATGGAAACCTTTCAATTACCTTGGCCTGAAAGCAATAGCCCTTGTCCTCCCAAACAGTTCTGTGGAAACAGGTATAGATGCCAATGCGACTAAGAAGGCACCAGAAGTAGATGACTGGGGAATAGTAACATTTGTTGAACCACTGGCAGGGACAGGAGGAATGGATTTGACCAATTTCGCGAGTTTTTTCGCCATCATTAGGGGGGAAAACATTCAGCT
>CM039136.1:2973330-2985440 GCA_022036555.1 Microstegium vimineum
AGAATGATTCAGCCCGGGGAAACTTTATGTTCAAGGACCTATAATCTTGAATATCAATTGTAATTCCAAGATCGTTGGAGGGATCAATAAAAAAAATAGAGGCAGACCCTACCTGTGAATATGATTCAGTCACAAATTTGAAATGAAAAAGCAATCTGGCTGAGGTAAGATATATGCATGGCACCAGAAACTTACCTCCTTTAGCGAAACTACACGTGAAGATCCACCATTATCTATTGCCAAGGAAATGCAAACAGGGAGATAGTTCTTTATGAGAAGCGGAGTATTAAGCTTGACATGCCGTATAAAATGTGTCCTTGTCAAATTTTGCTTAAAACGTATTTGGAGTAGAACTTCCAGAAACTTGTGCGTTCAATCTTTCACGGGACAACTGGCCTTTCTGGGAACTAATGGATGAAGGAACATTGTATTCTTCAACAGATACACAACAACGAAATGGATCATTACTAGGGTGAGAAGGATAGCAAACAGATGATTTCATGAACCCAACCCTGCTTTCACGTGAAAGCAAACTTGACAAGGAGCGTGTTTCACTCCACAAGTATGTTCTGCCAACAGGATGCCACCTAATCTGGCCAGCTTCAGACAAATGAACCGGCAGTGGAATCTCTTTGTTTGGAGGAATGGGACCTATTACCTGCAGAATAAAGTTTCTTGAGAAATCTCATATTTGGTGGAAACTATTTACCTTGTATAAAGGTGAAAAATTTAAAGGCATGGAGTGCAACTACTGACTTCCTAATAATAAAGTTCATCTGAATTTTGAAACGGTTAGGATGTCGGAGATTATGTACCTTTGATGTAAGACCAAATGGTATATCGAATCTCAATTCAAGGGGCATTGATGTGCATTGTATAGTATTACCTAGAAAAGGAGGCTATTAATCTGTGTATGCGTCCAATAGTGTAGTAACTGACTATTAAAAATGGGCATTAGTCATTACCGTTGAGTAAACTCGTATACGCTTGCTGTAGTTCTGTAAAGAAACATCGAGCACCACAGGCACAATTAACCCATCGTTCCTTTTCCATTAGACGAAAATGCTCCTAAACTTTCTTCTCCGAGAATTGGCTTTTTACTTGAAGAGAAATTTACTTCAAAGAAGTAAATGCCCACAAGGTCCATTGACATTGGCTTTGAAGGGCCTGACGTTCCATCAAACTCAATGGAGATCATATAGTGTGATACAACACTCATTCGTTTCTCAATGAGATGGTCTGAGATTCGTGCTTCTCTGTGTTGGAAGAAAAATTCATCAAGAGTTTCTTCGACGTAAATTGGGACAGCATACCCTGCTGGCACAGAGTTTTCATCTATTACAGAGAAACTGTCAATATCATCTGAATTAACAGCACCACGGTACACCTTGAACCTAAAGGCAACGATGTGTCATTCGAGAGAATGTATGGTGCATATCTTCTGGTACGAACATCATCATGGCTTAATCTCAAGATTCCAGGATCTTCCCGAAAGACCACTACCATTACTTGGATCAAGAGAATCTGTAATCATCTGCTAAGTCTGAGAATAGCCTACACAAGCAAATGAAGAGTTCAAAACAATTTCACCTCTGACTATGAACAAAACAATAAATTTAAAAATGTGTCTCATAGGTAAATTCTAAATTCCTAAGTGTTCCTCAACTGATTCAAGTGACCCAAATCCCAAAAGGCCCAAATTCTGCTCCTACCCCTCATTTTCCTTAAAAAAAAACCCCAAATGATATGTAGCAGATATAATCCACATGGGAAAAGCTTTGCATACAACCATTTGAGTACAACAAGTACAAAGATGCATCTAATCGTCCAATACACTTATGAACTTTTTTTTCTCGCGATAATTTATTGTATTAAGAAAAAAGCGGGGATTTAGGAACCCCCTAGAAAACACACGCACACATACACACTCCTAGGAATGGTCCGATTTCAAATGTTGGATCTTGAGTTGTACTCTGACTGTACTCAAATGGTTGTACTTGTAGAAATGCTCAACCCAAATATTCATTGCACGTCTACTGTCCTGATTACTGAATCGAGTTTTTTTACTGCCAGTTAAACTACCAATAATATCACTAGGAATTATATATAACAGAAGTACTCTCACTGTTCCAAATTGTAAGCTGTTTTGGCTTTTCTAGATACACAGTTCTTACTATGTATCTAGACATAGCGTACATCTAGGTTCATAGCAAAAGCCGTATTCCTAGAAAAGCCAAACGACTTGCAATTTGCAACAGAGGAGTACGCCATTTGCTATATGGCAAGAGAATATTTGCTTTTCTTGAACAACACATGGCAAGAGAAAAATCACATTCACATACCTCAATTAAGGGTTCTGATATATTCAGATTAAGCTGCTTGCTTGAACTTAAACACACATCAGTACTGGGTGATATATCCAGTCCACAATCACCACATTTTCTTAGCATATTTAACTGAAAACTTGAGGGTTCTACAAAAGGTTCCCACATAACCTACAAATATATAAGTTGTTATTTCAGCACTATCACAGCGAAAATTGAGAGGTAGGAACATTGTACTATTTTACCTTGTCAATGTTATTGTAATTTACTAAAAGGTCAACAAAAGCAGAAACTTCTGTCCTATCCTTCATTTGACTAAACTGCACAGTTAAATTCTTCAATAAGGTCTCTATTACAGGTCCATGACTACTCCACTGTCAAAAGCATTGCCAAGAAAAATAAAGAGCAGGTTAGAGCTTGAATGGAACTAATGTAACTCAGAAATTGATGTATAAAAAGCTCAGGAGAACATATACAAATCTGTTTTATTTACTGAAATCAAGATGCTTCAAACCTATCTAATATCATCAATTAATGAAGCAAACATAATTATCCGTGCTGTGCCTAATCTCGTCTGATGGTCCAAATTCTTCTTTGGGTCAAAACATATCAGCATCATGCTGCTCTATCAGCTAAAAAATATATAATGATCTCGATTACAAAATTAGCCATATAATCTAATGTCTTATAATAGCTAGTACTAGTTAGTTTCATTTTGTGATATTTACAGTATATACACAACATCACCTTCTCAGAGGCAATATCATTGAATTGTTTTTTTTTGTCTTCTGAATGTTGGCATAAGATCAACTTCTAATATTATTCATGTGTAAGTTTGCACCACCAACAGCGACCAGTAAATCCAAAAGCTTAAGATATCAGGAAGAGGTGGGCAATGCACTTATACATACTTCAACACCCCCACTAACGTGAAGCCAGAGAAGCGCAGCAGCCTGAGGCGCAAACGTGAAAATAAAGGGGTGAAGGACTTAAGTTGCCTCTACCAGGATTTGAACTCGGTACTCTGCTTTGATACCATGTTAAGTTTGCATGCACCGACCAGTTCAACCCAAAATGCTAAGCTATCAAGAAGAGATGGGCAATGCACTTATACACACTTCAACATCATGCACATACCAGAACCAAACATCCCAGCATTTAACAAGCAGTTATATGTTTAGTAAAGGAACAAGCAGCACAGTTACAGAACTTACCCTTCCATCATTTAGCAGAAGAGAACCTTTCCTCAATCCTGCCTTGAATGCCACGAATAAAAAGAGGATGCAGATGACGCAGCAGGAAATTTGAGTTCCATATTATGCCAGAAGTTAAATATCTGATGTGAAAAACTAACATCCATGTATTCAGCTTGTAGATCAACAGAAAGATGTTCCAAATTCCTTTCTGATTGATGAACATAACCAGAAGATTTAACCTTAGATATATGCACAAATGGAACGAGGTACCCTTATTCTCTTGAATCATTTCCAGCATTACCTTACAATCTCTCTAAATCACATTTAAAATCCATGCAGCTATCACCTGACATCACCACAAAATGTTTACTCTCAAAAGTTAAGGTGAGAAACTTGCAACCTTTTGGTTCACAATATTGAATATCATCCGCCTCATGATGAGTGCCACTTCCGTTGGGAAAGTAGGAGTCGTGTGACTCACACACATATGATTGCTTGTGTGATTCTCTTTCTCCCCCCCAGATAGGTATATGGAGTACACCAGCAATAGTTTCACATGTTACCACTAAGTTGAAGTCATCTAGCGAACCAAATTCTGATTCAATAAGTGGTGATGATGCCGTTTCGGAAACTGAGAAAAGCAGCTGCATGCTCCACAGGCGTACTATTTACTTCTGTCTTTACATATGAATGGGAATGATTGATAATCGTGTTCCAATCCTGTAAATATAACCAGACCTCGAAAAGGGTACACTTAGTAATATCTCATCTTGTCCAGCATGGTGCTTTGTAAACTTGACGAAAACAGAGATAATGGTCCATCGAAACAATGGAGATGAGAGTGTAACCACCGATGACTGCAGCGTTAAAGAAACAACATCAAGTTCATGCGCTCTAGTTTTTCACCAACTAGTACAGCAGAAACATCAAACTCCACATTTGCAGTGGCAATCCTCTCCAGTGCCACTTTATCTTTAGACTGACCCAAGAGAATCATCAGATCCTTGATCGAAATAGTGAGATTGGTACACTCATTAGGGTCAGGGTTGCCCTCATAGAAACTTCTATGATCTAAAAACTGCAAGGCATTGCCTTTGTACATTTTACTTTCATTGCCGATCGAAATCAACTGGTCAACAACACCAATAACTGTCTCCATCCCATTTATAAAATATAGATCTGCATAAGATTTGACAAAGTTAAAGCTAATATTACCAAAAAAATACATTTGAAGAAGTTGAAAAACAAGTTCAATGATGATCTTGTACCTTCAGCAATCAAGTTGCATCGTGATATTTTGCTCATAATTGAAGTGGGTAAAGTAGGCTGCTGGGAGTATGGTATATCTCTGCAAGGAACCTGAATCCATATGCCAGCATCAAGCTTTTCAATAAGAGAATGGATTCTCTTAGGAACGTTCTCATCAAGCTTCAGCATAAAATCGTTTGGTCGCTTACAATTAGAACTGATATGGATGCATTTCTTGTATATATGCAGATGACATCAACTCTTCTGGACACTATGCACTCCGAACTGAAGAATTCTTTGGGGATACGCTTTGCAAATTCTACAGAGCTTCCGTCGCAATGAACTCACAGAAAAAATGTGGAACCTCCAACTTTGTACCAAAGAAATCTGCTCTTCCACAGGAAAAATTACAACACAATCACTGATCTCAAATTTGTATGTTACACAGTCATGTGATTCTCCCAAGCACTCAATATTGTTACCTGCCACAGGATTTCATGTTCTGCAATAGGATTCCAATCATCCAACAAAAAGAATCCAATGAACATTGCCAGTAACTTGGATGGCAATACACAACAAACATTTTGAATTCCAACACATACTTCGGTTGGTGATGCAGGTAAGTCCTTTTTAACTCGAACATTGAGTACACTAGCATTGCGATGTGAAGATGTGCCCCAGAGCAGCTCATGGATATTTGGTGAAGTCCATGGTGAAACAAGAGTCAAATTGTTCAGCAGACAATAGTAAGTCCCATGAGCTTGCATCAAAATAAGTGAGTGTTGATATAGACTGAGGAATGGTTATTGTTGCTAAAGTACCACATGATTCAGGAAAATGTACTCTAACAGAAATAAGAGATAGATCCAGAACAGTTCTGCTGGCATTCTTGCGGTCATTAGATGAGGTGGATGAACAATTTGAAGCTGGTTACTGGATTGTTGGCAAGATCTAATGCATGATAACCATTAAGACCTGAAGTGTCATGACATAGCTCATTCTTTGAGTATAAACTTTCTTGTGCTTCAACATCTTGAGTTCCTAAGCACCCAAAACTATATCCACAACTGTAATCTGCAACTAAAAAGGGGAAGTGGTCAACAGAAAATCCTGCGAATACTGTGCCATCTGCATCACATAAATTTGACAAGGAAAACTTGGGAAGTATGCCATTAGTTGCCCCGGATTTCATGGAACTCTGACCAATCATTGTGGATTCAACATCACTGCCAACTGAAGGTCCTGAATCAAGTTTTCTCAAAAACATCCGTATCTGACCAATAACAGATGGGTTAACATGCAGATCAACATCACATAAATTCAGCTGGAATACATGATGCATTTGAGCATCATGCTTATGAGTTCTATAATGCAGATTCAAGCAAGTTTGAACAGAATTTTCAGAACATCGTGTTAAGTTCCCAGATAAGCATAGCACATGTGAATCTGATTCATCCTTCCGATAATTGGAAGTAACATTGACCGTCTTCATGGCAAGAGAAAGGTCTGACAATTCGCAGATAGCATACCTAGAAATCACAGCAGCAACTCGCATAAAAAATAGAAAATAGTCATGATTCAAGGTTGCAAAATTAGTAGCCAATTATTAACCTGATATCAATGTCTTCAATGCCAACAACCAGACCTGAACTTTCCTCACAATTACCATCAAGGTCAACCTGTAAACCCAGCTTGGCTAGCTTCAGAGACACAGACACATTTAAGGCCGAGTTCTTGTGTCCATGTGTCTTGGTATTATCAAAAACACCGTTCTTGACAAGGTTAGTTTCTTTCACTCTAGGAAAATTAACAATGGCACTGTACATTGTCTGAGAGAGGTATACATCAATAAATGGCACAATAAAACCAACCTGCCAAAACAATAGTTCAGAAATACAGAAACATACATTGGCAGAGAATAGCGTAAGCAGACAAATCACATTACAAAAACTACGGTGAACAAACTTTTGGTATACACTTATATAGCTATTACCAAAAGTAGATCATTAATTAAAGACATAATGAGTCACTGCCCTCCAAGAATCTTACCTCCAACTGTTTTAGCACTGGTTCATCTAGGAATACACACAATCGAAGTGCAACGGAAGCATCAAGCTTAATCAGTATAGAGGAAACATTATGTTTGTCAGGCAGCAATACCTTCACCTGCAATCATTCATTTACTGTTGCTTCATATAAATATTGAATAACCAAAAAACAGAACAATAAACCATGCACAATGTCTGACCTGAAACCCAGTAAGGCCAACCTCAAACTGGTTATAAAGCTCATCCAACTGGATACCAAGTAACAGATCATCAGAAAAATAACTAGGAAGACTTTTTGATATGTGGTCAAGAAATGAATTGCTTTCTTTTATTCGAGAAATATCCTCAATTGTATCTTTAGACTGAATGAATACATCCCCAGCATCAACAACCTGCAATTACAATAATTGCTCAATGAGAAAAGAAAATAGCTATTGAATCAACCATTGAAGTTAAATAGACAGTACAATAATTAAGACCATTAAATAATCTTTTTCTTCTGAAAAAATAAGCCAGTGCATCATTTAATTTTGTATTTTTTGTAGGAGCCTGAGATTTTGAAACAATATTACAGGAAAATGGGGCCTTATATTATCAAAATGATAGTATATTAGTATATTTCTTGCATCCTCCAAATTTGCTTACTTACATGATTTACTTACAAGCATATCAAATGTCAAATTTAAATTTCAAACTTGAAATAAATTAAAGAAGCTAGTTTATCAAGTTCCGGTTGGGTCCAGGGAAAATTGCTATCCATCAGTTTCAAACATGAATTTGGGAACTTATTCTTTAGAACTTATGTGCACATAAATACCATGGTATTGACTATTGAGTGCTCCTTGAGCAAAAAATGCAAGGCAATGTTATTCAGCATTAGAACATACCATCTGTGATGATAGCCTAATGACGAAGTGATGAATCCTCAAATCCCAAATAAGTTTTTTACGATTAGCAGACATGTACCTGGAATTATGTTCAAAATATTACTCAACTTGTACAAGCATAGTACATTGTGAACAGAAAAGGAAAGGGGAGATAAGGAGATACTTCAGTTTGGAGACAAGTCTTGTTCCAAAATTATCGAACCGATTTAGAGAAGAAAGCACCTGCATTAATGAGGATAGCAATCCATGACATTTCCCCAGGAAGATTTGCATGAGATATGCCAGGTCTCTCTACCCAGCATACAGTATAGTTAAGTACTTCTATGGCCCAATAAGGAAATAATAAATGAGCTAATGTCAGGTCCAGGGAAACAAAAATTTATTATATGACTAAAGGCAGGCGCACAAAGTATAGCTGATCTAATAATCTTTATAGAAGTAAAGAGGAACTGAATTTACATTTTTGCAAACGAACAAGAGAATTACAGAGGGTTATGGTAACAATAACAAAGCATCATAAATTCTATTCTACTACCAAACCTTTTCAAAGTTTGACTTGAGAAATCATTTGCATTATTGGCTATTGTATCCATCTCTTTCTTCATTACCAATGTTAGCAGTATTTAAATACGTACCCTATCATGCTGAAATTGGAAGGAGGAAAACAGATCATAGATGTGCAGGACATTAACAAAGAATTCTGGTTCATAGATGGCACTGAATTCCTGGACAAAGACCTGAAATGAAACACGACAACATACCTATAATCAACATTCATGAATACCACATATGCAATAAAATTTTCTATTAAAATGAATAGAAAGAACATAAGTACTCTTGTTGAAGCTTCCGATCTTTCGTTTGACTTGGGAAAGTCGACTTGGATACTGATAACAGGTGCCCCAAGACATCACCGGTGCTACACTAAAGTATATATCAATCAATTTAATAAATATAAGCAACCCACAACAGGGGACGAAAAGATCTGAGGATCAAACTGTGGTGTACCTTTTCAGCCCATAAGATTTTCGTTTCATTCAGTGGGTTGATAACCTGAAGAGAATCAAGCCAAGCAAGAATAGTTGCTGAATCATCCCATATTTTACATTCCATACCAAGCCCAGAAAACACTGTATCTACAAGCTTCATGTCAATCCCCCTAAGAACATCAATGCAGGCAGAAAAGTTAAGTCGGTAACAAAGGGCTCCTCATCCCTCTTTATGGTTTTTTAGGGAAAACAGTAAGGGAAGCCCCTAATGTTGTAAATATTTATTTATACATATACGAAAAGCAAAAAAAGGAAACATGTCTCCTTGAGAAAATAAAAGAAGAGCAAAAGAAAGGCCCAGAAGACCCAGATCTCTCCAGCCTCCAGGAAAGAGGAAAAAGCAGGAAGCAAGAACAACTAAACAAGTGAACTTTACGCAGCAACAAAAATCTTGACCATTGGATGCAAATAATTGAACTTCAAAAAATTTAAGTTTTGAGTTGCCAGTGCTATGTATAATATATGCATATGATAAAAAGAACAAAACAAATAACCGGAAGTAAAACAGCGTTTATTCATGCTCAAAGTAAAAAACAATTCTGTATATTTTACTATCTTATCTTGGTTCATGTGTCTTACTGGGTTTCAATCTTAGCTATCACAAGTTTGCTTCAGCCTAAAAGATTTTGGTTAAGCTAAGGTAGATAAGGGGCGTTTTGGGCACCCTTACAAAATAACTGAACACAGCCTGAGTTATCCAGCATGTGAAAAAATGGGCTTTCTAATGGCAGTTTTCATGCGAGTTGTCAGAATTCTCAATTAGGCCAGAAAGAATTCTATGAAGACTTAACACATCAGTATTTCACAAAGCTGCTTGAAGAGTTCAATTGCCACAGTGATGCATCTTTAAAATTGATGTATTTTCCTCCCTTGCAGGTTGTTATAACTCTTATAAAGACTAAGTGTCAACCACATCTTTAGAGCTGTAATAGAAACAATTGCTGGATGTGTCAAACTTTTTGAGTAATTGGCTTTACTCAGTGCTTTGAAGAACATGGCAGCATGCCATATTCAATAAATGAGTTACATTATTAGTCGTGGAGGGGGCCAGAAAAGAAAACAAATTGCCACACTTGCCTGGAGGTGACAGTTGTGACTATCTGAGAAATAGATAGTCTAACAACAAAGAATAGTAGTTTTCTTTCTTCAAACAATTTTCAGCAGAAGAAACTGGATGAAATTCAGTTCCCTCATATATATCCTGAAAACGAAAAATAAAGATTATAGAACTGACTGCTCCTACTGAATTGCACAAAATTGGTTAACCACATAATATAACCTTAATAATGTCTTCAGAAATAACACCAGCAAATGAGCTACTGTCGGCTGTTCCACCAACACCAAGCATTCCAAGAGAAAGCCAGTTCAGCCATCCCTGGCTTGCCCCTGTCAACTGTTCATCGCTTCGAGGACTTCCTGGACTATGAGTATCTTTGGAAGATTTCACCAATGATTCCTGCCAATGATCAGTGAAGTGTTACCATGATAACACCCAAAAAACAAGGCAAATACATTCTTATTAAACAAGAATAAAGGACTGTCTCATCATGGTTATGCTGAAAAATGTGAAGGCTGAGCAACTAAAGATATATACCTTCCAATATTGCAAGCATTAGATAAACATGATGTTAAGTTACTTTCTACGCCCAGAAATGTTATGATACCCCTGTTCATTAAAGAACATATACATGACATGCAATTTGATAGGCCTTAAAGGCAAGTGCCTTCAATCAGTTTTTTTTAAGCAGCTCACAGCAATTGCCTTCCAACAGTTTTTTTTTTCAGCTGCTTGTATTTGATGTGCCAAGTGATTTATGAACACAAGGGCCTGAACAGCATTGCGGTGTCAAAGTCACACCTGAGTTACTATGATAGTTCAGATATGATGCACAAATGGATATGTACTAACAGGAAACTAAAGCCCCTTTGGAGAGCCAATATTTGCTTAGTTACGAGGCTAACAAAAGTTCAAACACCATCAAACCATCTTAAATAGGTACTGCCCAGGACAAGAGCTGAACCAATCATGAATCATTGATGTTATATATAGATGTAGGTAAATATAAATTCAATTAGAGTGGTAAAATGCTTAGGTAAAGACATTTTCAACATGACTAAACTGAATGAAATGTAATTCACAATCACACTCAACACTCTTCTAACAGAATCATCAACAACCTGCAGTTGTTGCTCTGCAATCGTTCTGTAGTTAAGTATGTCATCTATATCACATTCTTTGTCCATACTTTCCAACTCTTGTAGAATGTCTTCACTAACAATCTGAAAAACGGCGAACATTAAACAATGAAAAAATTATGAGAAGAATGATATGCAGAAACCATATTTATACATACAAGGCAACAATCTCCCGAATCCTGATACAAAAAAATCTAATTGACAAATTTCTCAAGAAGAGAAAATTCCATCCATAAAGTTTTTTTACTTCGAATTGGGAAATAATACAGCATAATGAAGTGAAAGAAGCCTGAGAAGGGGTTTTATAGTGAGTGCGACCAAAATTCCAAATTAGATAAGGTGGTTTCAATGTCAGAATCAGGTATTTCAGCCAAAAACAACAGGGACAAATGGCAAGCTCATGTGCATGTGATTTATGTGTAAACTTTAAAATGTAGGAATCTGATATATATATATATAATATATATATATATATATATATATATCAGAATCAGCAAGCGAAATTACAGCTACCCAGCCTTAAGCTTATTGTACACTTGCACTTGTTAAGGAAAAATAGTCAGGGGTATTAGTGTAATCTCCCTAGTCTAGGGTTTCTCTCCTGTGTCCCCATGTATTCTATATATATATAGTCCCTATGATAATCTAGTTCAGTCTCCCTTTATTCGTAACAGCACTAAACTAAAGCAATTGTTCATTGAGTTTTTCTTCGGGTGGGAACATGAAAAATTTAAAGTTCACCAAGAAAAAGATACCTGTCCTTTCTGCAAAAGCTCCAACTTCATTCTATACAATTTGACATATCTTATAGGTGATTCCTGTCAAATATATAGAAAAGACACAACTAAAGGCTTCCATATAAACGTGTGTTATAATCCAATAACAAGAAAGTGGTAGAAAAAACAATGTTGTATAAGCAAAAGACATAAGTGTTGCTTCTACCTCTACCTTAAGAAAGATCCAAAACTAAAAAGTGCCAGTGCAACACGCACAGCAACAGGAACAAAATGAGAGTACAAACAAGTGAGCATGAATCATAAAATTGAAGTTTCTCGCAATTGTAATAAATCTAATTAAAAGTCATATGCTTATTTATAATTTTTATCTAAGTCTTCCTTCTGCTGATGGACTCAAAAACAAAATGTGTTTTTTTAGGTTACCA
>CM039136.1:2985540-3030208 GCA_022036555.1 Microstegium vimineum
ACCTTGCAGCGAAATTGTGGCTTCGTCGAGCGGATTGGCGAAACTCCAACGTCCCCTATCCACCTACTATTCTACCCGGCCTTCGTGCCGCGGTCTTCTCTGTTGCAGGAAGCGTGTTCATGTTGGTCCCAGACACTCCATCGGCCCCCTTGCAGCAACCCGCCGTCGATCTGCCCTTCAAGGTCGAGTCTTTGGAACTCGCCGACGCCTTCCACAACGTCGGCAAAACTCCTTCCTTTTCAATATTTGTCCGTACATGTCCGTGTTGACACCTTTTTTGGCACGTGTCAATATGATCTAAGGATTGTACCGGTCGGCAAAAGGCTAGTTGTCGTTTCTTATCGGCATCGGGATATTACCGATCAGATTGCCGATAAAGGCAAGAATATTGCTGATGAAGATAGGGACTTATTGTCGATGGAGGCAGGAAGACACTATTGATGAAGAAAAAAGTTAGCTTGCCGATGAAAGCAGAGAGGGTGTTGCCGATGAAGGAAGGAAGAACATTGCCGACGAGAACCGAAGCTCATTACCGATGTGATGAAGGCAGCAATGTTGCTGGTGGAGGCAAGACGTTGCTGATGAAGGCAAGAAAGCATTGACGATGAGAGTCAAAGTCTATTGCCGATAGAGAGACGATTACCGATGGAAGCAGGATGACGTGGCTGGCGTCAGAAGAGAATTACCGATGGCGCTAAAGGGAAGTTGCGGATCGGAAGGATATGTCTATGGAAAGTTTCATCGGAGAGAAGACATAAGGAAACTGGTGATCTTATACCAGTATTGTTATAGAAGTTTGAGTCCGACTCTTGCACGAGTCGTTTATTTCCTTTAAAATAGAAGAGTTTGTTTAAGAAAAGATTATTATTGTTTGAGTCCGGCTCCTGCGCGAGTCAGTTGTTTCCTTAAAAATAGGAGTTTTTGTTTAGGAAGGTTTGAGTCGTATCTATCTACAACTCCCTCTGCCGGAGTATAAATAGATACCCAGGGGTGCTGTAAAAGATCATATCCAAGCATATCAAATGAATCAATTACTTTTTTATCTACTTTACCAGTAATTTACCTTTACCGCATTAGGTTTAGTTATCTATGAGTTCTTCAAGTTTCGACGAGCTGCATCTCATCGACCTCCGTCAACCCTTGCAAGTTCCGCGTTTGAGCAATCTGAGCCTTGACGTCCGGGCGCATCACTATCGTCTCGTTTAGCTCTACTCTAGTTATCCTGATCAAGTTTGAGCTTTGACATCTGGGCGCATCGCCGTTGTCTCGTTCAAATCTTATTCTAGTTATTGTCCTTGTCGATTAAATGGTCAAATCGACTGGCACACCCTCGGAAATAGAATTCGGGTATAAGCCCGAGGTGTTCGCAGATCCTGACGCTTTTTGTGTCAATAGTCCGGACACATCATATACTCGTGATATCCATGTCATACTTGATATTTATCTATCTATGCCTGCGTCGTGCCTTCGAGTCGGTCTATCTACCTCTGTTGCTATGGAAATGTGCTACTCCTCTCTTAGTCGTGATTTGTGTGTTTGATCTTCTTGCGTTGTGGTGTTTTGTTTGCCTGTGGACCGAGCCTTCGAGCCGGTGAGCCGGTTGTGAGAGCGACATGTCTGTGCGTGGCGATCGCAAGCTTGTCTTGCCGTGATCGTGATGTCTAGCATGATCCCGTCTCTTGTGTTTAGTTGTCCCTATTGGTTTACGATTGTTAGCTCCTATCCTTGTCCCTAGAATTTGGTCATGGTGGACTCGGTGTCGATGTCGTTATCGACGTGGTTATTATCCACATGTTGCGAGTCCTCTATGACCTAGTCTAGCGGATTCGAGTTAGGGGACTACCTTCGTGAAATCAACGGGTGTCAACTCGTGTAGGTAGAGCTCATGGTCGCAAGTCATCTTGCAATAACCATCAGACTTTACCTCCTTTGCTTCTTTTTGTTTTACCCATCTCGTATGCTTGCACCACCTAGACCAAGGGATTACCTTGTGCCGTTTTAGTGCACGTAGGTCATGGTGCCCTACGAGTTGGTGAAGTTTGAGGAACTACGAGCTTGTGTCTCTATTCCTTCAACCTTTGTCCGTTCCATGGCGTTGGTCGAGAGAATGCAGAGACTGTTCCTCTCTTATCGATCCTCGTCAATCCAGTAAGACGTGGGTTGAGCCCTTTTGTTCCAACTTTGGTTCATGTCCATTGCCATGACATGATGATCGAAGTGTCAAGGAACCAATCCTTTTTCGCTTGTTTGTTTCCCTTTGGTGTTTATTTACCGCTCTCTTGTTTTCTTTTCCTTTCGGATGCCTTGGCGAGTGGATCAAAGGAAGGTGAATCCTTTTCTCTCTCTTTCCCTCTTTTGGCTCTTTCGTGCTCAAGTCCTTTGTATGCTTGTACCTATTTTAGACCGAGACGCTTCTTAGGTCCTTGCGGTGACAACCGCACTGCAAAGGCCCTAGGGGTGTCTAGGTGCCATTTAGTGCACTTAGGTTGTGGTACCCTACAAGTGGATTTGGGTGTTGTATGTTCTCTTGTGCGTTGCTCCTTTCAATGCCTCGCCTTCTTCCATGGCGTGTGGATTGGGAGAAGTAGACCACTGTCACGTTTCTTTATTTCCCCGTTCCAACCTCTCTTTTGGTTAGTGAAGCTATGGTCTATGTCATGTCCTTGGAACCATGCGAGTCGACTCGATCGACTGTCAGAAAACCCTCTTTACTAAGGACGTGATATGGACGGCCTAGCAAACCCTCCCCCTCTTCCTCTTGTCCTATTCTCTTTTGCTTGTGCCACTTTCCATGGCGTGCAAGTCGAAGTCTGTGGGACTAAGTCACAACTCTTGCATCTTACGTTGTTGTTCGTTCTTTCTTGTTCGTGCTTAGTTGTGACTTGTGGGGTATAAGGCTACAAAGGCCGAGCCCTGTTGTGTTTGTCTTCCTCTCTCGCTTGTAATCTTTCGGTTCCTATCAATTTCCATGACACCCGGATCGAAAGACCGCAAGCCGTGGTGTGTGTCTCTTTCTCTTGAAGCCATACAAGTTGACACCATCAACCCGGGAAGTGTGGCTATTTCGGGGTCATGACTCGAGCTTACGCTTAACAGACAACCACTCGTGTTTTATTTTGAGCCCGAGGAAAGCGGACAACCACCGTGAGGGCTAAGTCTTTTGGTGTCTTTTGTTGTTAGCTGCTCTTTTTGTGTCGTTGCCTTTTGATTTGGATCTTGGTTAAGGATTGATTGCTTTCTTTCTTGTTTGTCGCTTTATCGAGGTAGTTGCATCGAGGGCGATGTTGATCGGACCGGTGATCCGTTGGAGGCAGGAGACATAGGCAGCAACAGGATGTGGATGAATATATGGATCTATAACAAACAGGTGCCACGTCCCACCCAACCTCGTAGAATCCTATTAGACATGCATATACATAGATGCTAACACTTTACTTTATGCAATTTTAATTGATAGGTTGCATGGTAGATTGCTTGGAAAGCCCTTACCTTGTCGCAACCTTACCCCTGCACACCCGCTGCTAGGCTAGACACTCGCTTTACTTACTTGCTCGCTGCTTACTTCTACTTCGCATTATGTCTATGATGTGATGCTGAGTGGAGGATTGTTTGTGAGTGGCTAGGCACTGTGTGTCATAATGATGATAATAACTGGGAAGATCTTAGCGTATGTCTTGGGTGTGTGTGGTGAGGGTCGAGTCGATCAGACAGGTCCTACGACGAGTCCGTGGGACGAGTCTTGCCAGGGGTGCAACCTGGGCATCCCCACGAGATGTACCTGTGGCGGGTACATGTGTGTTCTGAGGAGATCCCGGGGCGAGCCCCGGGACAGGGTGCTGTGATGGCACGGGAGAGTACCCCGATTGAGGAGATGACTTGTCTGATCCCACCTAGGATCTGGAATAGCAAGGGAAAACGGAACCATGAGCCTTTCGTTCACACCACTTGTCCCTGAATGAGCGGGGTGCGGATGTCGACCGGTTTGGGCGATGCCATTACTGCCAGGTTGTGAGGTGATAAGGGTGGGTGGTGTCGGTGTTGGAATCCCGCACCATCCTAGATGCGCAGTACCACGGTGGCCAGGTGCTGCGTCTCACGGTCTCAGTTTGTCGGTGCGCCGGGGAGCCCCAGGGTTGAGTGACAGGATGGTATCGTTCCGGATCGGGAGATAGCCCGTTATCAGCCTAGACGTTGTACAACGTCGATGATGGTGATCTTGTGGGTACAGGTGTACACACTCTGCAGAGTTGATCGATCTATACGTATAGCCGTGTCCCCGGTTATGGACATCTCGTGACCTACGCCTCACTTACTTTAGAGAGATGAGTCCCTTCTTTTCTCCCCCTGGGTTTTGCAGGATTCAGCTGTGAGCCGCTGAGACAAGGACGAGAGGGAGTTGTCCTTGTCGCCTAGAGAGTGTGAGTGTGTGTGAATGAGATGGATGTGTGGGAAATATGTTAAAAACTTGATATATAACTATTACTATTATTACTTAATATTGAAACTTGCATAGGAAAACCACTGCCAGATATAGATTCTCTTCTCTACCCCTTGCATACCACTTTTCACAAAGCAAAAGCAAAGTATAGGGTGAAAAACAGTGGCTAGTACAAATCGTACTGAAAGTTATTTATCAGGTTTGGATGCTAACTTCGACGACAACAGTAAGGATCCGGAGGATTAGATGGTCTTGTCCTACGGTCAAGGTTGCCCGTGAAGGAGGAGTCTTCACCCGCTGGCGCGTTGCTTCTACTCTGATATCGTTTCGCGTGCGTCTTCCGCTAGTAGAGTGTTGTAGTAGGGTGTGAATCTCTAAGTTGTAATACTTGTAAACTTATAATCTCGATGTATGACTGTAGTATCAGCTTATAATAATAATGTGATAACTTGATATTTCTGGGACTATCACATTGAGTAGATTTCTCTTCGAGGAAATTGTGGATTGTTTCAAGAGGTACGGGGACGCGAGCGGTGGATGGAGAGGTCGGGTGGCGCCGCCGGGGCGGCGGGGCTTTTTCAGTTCCGTTTGCTTGCAGAAGGAGGCGGACGCCGGAGGGGACGGCGATTCGTTTCGCCCCTGGCTTCTGCTGCTTGGCCTCCGTGGACGAGTCGTAGTGCCACGTGTGTGAATACACCGACGTGTACCGTATTTATTTTCGTATATTCGTGTATTTCCATCTTTTGATAATTTGATTTGATTTGATTCATTTGTGATGACGTATTCCGATGTATATATCTCTATGTGGCTGCACATGTACTCGTATTCAGCCGTCAGCATGTATTCATCTAGAAAAGATGTACTCAGCTTGTGTCCGCAAAAAAAAAAAAATCGACGCAGATGGGAAAAATCTCAACGTTTTTTAGCGTAAAAAAAACTCACGTCATGGTATATTTACTTGAGAAAAGGTTGTCATCGAAAAAAGAAACACACATTGGAGCTACGTATTCTGGCAGTAAGCTTTTCCGTGAGAAACCTGATTCTCCACTCAGAATGACACACAAATCTAGAGAACTCTGACAGAGCGAATTCTTCAGAGATCAACCAGTCTACCAATATCACGACAAGCATCCAGTAAGGTATATTCAGTTATTAGAGACTCAATTGCAGATTGTACTCTTAATTTTCTACCCCAGTTTCCGCACGCAAACTGACCAGGAAACAATGGCATTGCTGCACGCCTGCACATCTGAAAAAACCGAGCCATTGCATACAGGTTCATCTCCGCATATTACTTACAGGGCCCTAGAGAGAGAAAAAAAATGGTGCGACAATGATCTGCCAACTATTGGCTGTCAAAAGTCAAAACTGTGCTCGCCCTTCGGCTCCAAGGCCTTCCCAACATCGTCGGTGTACCTCTGTCATCCTCTCCACCGGATTGCAGATGCCAGTGCAGTTCCAGTCGAAGGACGCCGCACATGGGTTCCCGGCCTGCCCTTTCCATTCGCAGTCTGCAAGATCATCACAGATGGGACATGAAATGTGTGTAGATTATAGTAAAAAGTGAGAACAATTAGCTGTATACTACTTATGAAAGGTTAATAGGTTTTTATACACTCGTGCCTATAATGAGTGTAGAAAATAAGGTGCATCTAGAACATGCCTATAATGATCAGAGATGGCAGTGATGATTGATCAGGTACAGAGAGTACATCTAAAGACGAAGAATAGTACTACCAATTACAGCAACAGTGAAGTGAAAGGACATAACCATGACATGGAGGGACCGACAGACAAGAAGCTCATTGCTTTAGAAGGTCAACAAGGAGTACACTCACAATGGCAAGGAATTTTTTTTCCATGTGGCATTAAAACCATTGTATGTCGAGTTTGTTCAAAAGTAATCATCTACTGCTCAGTGTCGGTAGCCTTCAGATAAATGAAACATTCAATTTCAGGCTCCACTTTTGCCCAAGGTGGCTTCCTAAGACCTTAAGCGTCGCTTAGGTGCTAGGCGGTACGCGCCACCATCCCGCCTAGTCTGTCCAATCCCCATAGGTGATAGATGCTGGTGTGCCTACCACTTGGTGCTTAGGAGCAGTGGCAAATGATCAGGGGTATTGGATTGTGTTGGTGTGATTGTTGTTGAACACCAATTTGTCAAATATGAGCATGTCTGGTTAAAGTATGGGGGACCATTGCTGGTAAGCAGAGGACATTGCTGGTAAACGGAGGACACAAAGCTGGAGAAAGCAAGTTTTGACTAACAAAAAGTGCAGTTGTTACACATTTCATATCAATCTTTTCTTACTAAAAACTTCAAAATTGGCTCAACTAAATAGTACAGTAAAGCAACTAACTTCAGGGTTAAGCAAAGTCATGCCACTATCCCAATGAGCATGCAGTAATTAACTAGATGCTACAGGAGTAAATACCAAAGAAGCATGAAAATTTGAGTGTAAATGGGACACCAACCTGGGGGAGTACCACAACAAAGGCTTCTCTCATCAACATGCTCAACTTCCAACCCAATCAACCAAGAGCCAAATGATACATCTTCGTTTGAATACTTGTGCAGGATATGCCTGAAAGTGGTGTTCAGAAAATATGAAATAAACAGTTGATCAGTCTGGTCTATAGGATTACACACCATCATTAGAACTCACCGGTTTGCCGATATGTAAGTTGCCAAATCCCTGGTTACAGCATACAGTTGCCGTGTTGCATGCCTAAAGTAGTTGTTACCCTCAGTCCCAAACTTCCAATGATCTGGCTCATAATACTTGGAGTCACTGTTAACATTAGACAGGAGCTTCATTATGTCATTTCTAAAAACAAATTTTGGTAAGATGAAATTAGCTGCTAGGGATTTGCAAGTAAGAAATGTCCTTATATATAATGAGTATCTGTGGAAGTGCGATCTCAACTGACATGGAAATGAACCATGTTTGTAATAAATAAAATCTATAAAATGTGAAAAACAAAAGTCTGCAAATATGGAGCATTACTTTTTAGCAATAACGGGTCCAGATTTCATGCAGCCAATGTACACCCGATGTTTCGTCCTGTGTCGTGCCAAAATCGATCTGGTGATACCTGTATTGAAAGAGGCCCCCAACCACAGTGTGATGCACCGGGACTATACTTGAATTGATTGATCATGATCAAAGTTGAAAGGGTCCTGTCTTTGCATACCAATGTTGACATGAACGTTGTCGTCAGCTTTTACATAGAAATCAGCATCCCACATGGCAAGAGCAGTTGAAAGAAACATCTGAATCTTCATAGGGAGCCCTCCATAGCCTTCCACATGATTCTGTATAGGATGATTAATGTTGCAAATACATCAGTGGTGGCTAACTGGCTGTCATTGATCAAAGGAAAGGAGAAAAGTTGAAACTAATCAACTGAACTGAACATACAATTCTCAAGATGTCATTGTATTGTTTATCTTCTGCATCGATTGCACGGTCGACCTCATTGTCCGGGTTTGGATTTGCACTACAAGAAAGAATTCCCAAGGATTTCAGGAACATATTATAGTACTAAAGAAGAACATTCTGTCAGTCTGTTTTTATGTCCAACTCAGAACAAGTTCATACCTGCGTCCAATAACAAAACGGATAACAACGCCCTTCTCTTCCAATCTTCGCAACTGATCACCTACAAACGTTCAATATTATACATATGAAGATAAAAAAAATGAAACAAAGGCTCCACGGTACAAAATGGCAGGAAAAGGGCATCATCTACCTTGAGGCATCCATGTCTGCCTTATTGAATCTCTCCGCTTACGGTTAGGAAAAGTGGTGAAAACGCCCATGACAAAAGACATCCTATGCCGCGTGGTTCCCTGGTCGGCCTCCGAGTCACCCGGTGACATGCCCTGGCTCATAGCCTGGGCGGCTCTAGCAGCAGCCAGGCGCATCTCAATGTCAGATATCGTCTTATCCAACGCCCTGCGATTGAGACACCCAGACGCTATAACAAACCCATCCATATTCAACCAGATAGATTCAGGAACTGAAGAGGCCCGTGATTTTTATTTACATGATGACTTCGCGAGTCTGTGACACTTGGTTCAACGCGGCAGCCCTCGAGTGGTCAGAAGTGCCTGCCTGGGAAATTGGAGACCAAAATGTCTGACTGCGCTTCCATAGGAACACTCGACAAGAGAGGGGCTGAGGGGGGAGATCGCATTACCTTGTCTAGGCAACCGGGATGCTCAGGAACAGCCCAGTACCTGCAACAAGCACACACAATCAAATGTAGACCCAATTACCACCGCTCCCCCGACCTTGGAACCGACGAGCATTGCCTCACGACTAGATTGCGGGAGGCAGCAGCGGGGCGAGGGACCGGAGGCGGGCGGATTTGGGGGGAGAAGGCCGGAGGACGGACCTGTTGACGAGGTAGACGCCGAGGAGGAAGCAGGCGGCGCAGAGCGCGGCCACGCACCGCGTGGGCACGCGCGCCGGCGAAGCCTTGTGCGGCCTGAGCGCCGCCGCAGCCATCATCGTGGCTGCTGGCTGCTGGCCACCTTGGATGCCTGCCTCCTCCTGGTTCGAAAGGGGGGAGAGGGAAAGGAAAGGAAAGCGAAGGCGAAGGGGCTCCGTTTCCGTCACCCCCAACCCCAACCCCCAGGTGGACAGGTCCGCGTGAGAGCTCTGCCTTCGACTGCTAGCTGCAACAGCTGCCAACGCAGTCAGTGGCGCTCTCAGTAGCTACGTGGACTCGGTTCACCTTAATATCCCCTGCTATGCTCCTCCGTGGTTCTAAAGATTGGGTCACTTTTTGCATTTTTTTTTTGATAAATAAAAGGATGCTGTAGTACATGCTGTTTTGGGCTGGTGCCATTATGTTGTAATTGTGGTGAAGTGCTACCAGCTAAGTTATGAGTGATAAGTAAATAATCTTCATAACTTAGCATGAAAATAATCTTCATAACTTACCAAATGTATAAAAAAAACAACACCAATAGTTATGGCATCATCAGTATTACGTCATGAAATATATCTTCATAATGTTTTATTTGATGCCATAGATGTGTAGTTACTTAAACTTAAGATACTTTGACTTAAGTATGGTTCTATATATTGATTTATTTTTGGGATGAAAAAGTACTTTATCAAACCACTATAATGCTTTTCAGTGTCTAACTAAACATGTGGCACACAAAGAACTTCAAGAAATAAGTAAGGCTTGATTTCTATGGGGCTCGAAAATATGCTAACCTTCATTAATTAATTAATGTAATTGTTCCAAGTGAGGGAAAGTAACCTTAAAGTGTGAGATGAAAATGAAACGATAATACTTTAGTTGATTATAAGTAATTTTACGTTGAACTTGCAACGCAGCATGTGTAATCACGTTAACGACAACTATTCTTTTAAATTTTCAATGGTGTGGCGTGCATCGGGAGGAAGGGAGAGGCATTTGCAGCGATGAAGTACCAAGACACGCGAGTATACATGTGTGCGCGTGTGTATTTGTATATGATATAATATACTTCCTCCATCTCAAATTATAAGGCATCCTTAAAAATTTTGAAGTTAAAATATCTTAAGTTTGACGAAATTTATGTGTCAATATAATAACATTTATGATGTCAAATAAGTATCGTTAGATTCATTATCAATTATATTTTTATAGTATATCTATTTGATGTCATAAATCTTTATAGTTTTTTCTATAATTATTGGTCAAACTTAAGATGTTTTGACTCTCTAAGATTCTTAGAGTGATTTATAATTTAGGATGGAGGGAGTACAAATTTATGCACTTATATCATGTTTGAAATAAAATAAATATTATGTGGGGTTAAAAATGCTTAAGGTGGGTGTTACCTTCTTCCCCATGTAGGTGGGTATACAAAGCATGTGGGTCCTTTTGTTTTCATTTAGTAAGAGCTAATAAAAAATGGTTAAGGTGTTTGTTGTCTTTTTATATTTCCACATGTACCATCCTTATTATAGTGTTTTGTGTACTCTCTCTCTCGCTATTTAACTATTCTATAAGAAAATGTGTTGATCAAATCTTTTAGATTTGATTAAGTTTATAAATAATTTTAATAATATTTACATCGCTAAATAAGTTTAGTATGAAAATAAATTGAATGATATATGTATGTATGCATGCATGTATTTTATTCAAGTGAAATACGAGAACGACGGCAAAAAGTTAGTATCAAGGAGCATGTCCCATCTCCATCTTTGACGATAAATCCATGTCCTGACGTTGAGTTGCACAAGTAAAGCAACACAAAACCCGCAAGCTAGCCACCACTAATTAGGACGCTAGTACTAGCCGCCTTGTGTCCCTGTTGCAATTTTGTCTGCCGCTGGCGTAGCGCGCCATGGGCCAGGTCCGGCTACACCACACACCCTCCACGGTAGGGATGAAAACGGATCGGATACGAACGAATATTATTAATATTGTATTTGTTTTCATATTTATATTCGAATTCGGATTCGAATACGAATAATATGAGAAATATCGGATAGAATACGATTAGATATTGACATCATAAATATACCGATTTTAGTATTTGGATACGGATACGATATCAGATGTTAATCTTTAGATTCGGATATGGACAAGTCTAAACTCCTATAAACAAATTTGAATGTACGGTCGAATAAATATCCGTACCGTTTTCGTACCTGCTCCACGGACGGCGGGCGCTGCAGCTTGTAGCCTTTATGGCCATCCCTTGTTTGTACGCGGAGCACGAAGCGCGCATGTCCTTCTGAGGCTCTGAGGCCGCGCCGCGCCACGCTGCTTCTGGACACGGTCCTGGAACACCACACGCGCGCCGACCCGCCACCGACCCCGCAACAGCCAGAAGCAGAAGCTGCCACCGCTGGGTGTTGGTGGTCCACCGTCCACGGGTGGCGGAACGCGGTTGGTTCGCTGGTTGCTTTGCTTGGCGCCACCGGGGCCTCGGGGGAAAAGAAAAAAAAAAGGGTACGTTTGCTGCCGTACCACGAATTCGCGGGCCAGCAGGCAGCAATGCGCCGTGCACCGCATACGGCCACTGTAGTAAAAGGGCTCCTGATCCAGGCCCACTTGTCATTAATGGATGTTTGTTGGTGCTGCTGCTGTCTGTCGCCACTCGCCTCGCCAGGCCGCCATATATTCTCACCCCTATATTATAAAGAAAGAGAAATGCATTTAAGAAAACAAAGAGACTTCTAAAGATTATGGAAATTGAAGTTATTGCTATTATATTTGCGGTGTAGGGCGAGAGAGGCCACGGTTTCTACCAAAAAAAATCAAATCAAATGACTGATTTTTTTTTAAAAAAACTATATTAGTATCTCAAACAAAGGCGAGAACCATATTTCTAGCTCAACTTTTTTTAACCATTAAGACCAGCTAAGAATAATGAAGCTAGAAGAAAAAATCCTTTATTTGGGTTATGTCATGACTCCGCCTCACAAGAAATGGTCTCCCATGAGGCCATGACATTTCCTCAAGCGGTATTCTTCATCAACGTTACGCGAAATGCGCGTTTAAGTTTATTGATATAAATAGCGCAAGCATTCCCCGTTAAGAAAGAAAAAAAGATTAAGGAATAAACATCAAAATAATAACATAGTTTTCATGTGACAGAAACTATCAATTTGGATTTAAGTCCATGTTGAGTTGAAATAGGTAATTTATGGTGGGCACATACCCGTAGGTCACAAGGAGTCAATGATAACTTCGTCATTTTTAAGATATGCCGACTCAACTCACTTCGGTTTAGTAAAAAAGAGTTTGGCATATATAGTAGACCAAACTAGTTAACATTCTAGAAAAACTGAGTTGGTTGTCTTGGTTAGGATTTGTAAAAGAAAAAGCCGGTATCTATGATTGAGTAAACTAGTAACATTCTAGTAGAAAAAAGGGCTTTGTAAAAAAAAGTCAACATCTATGGTAAAGTAAACTAGTTAACATACACTAGAAAAAAGGGGCCTTGTAAAAGAAAGTCGGTTGGTAGAGTAAACCGGTTAACATTCAAGAAAGAAGACAAGTTTTGTTAAAAAAAATCAGTATGTATGGTTGAGTAGACTAGTTAACATTCTAGAAAAAGGGGTTTTGTAAAAAAAAATAGCATATCATATACTCACTCTGTATCTAAACGTGTGTCGCCACAGTTTGTGTACTGATAAGCATTAGCGGCGCTAGGGGAATTTCTTAGAATACCCAAGATTTAGATAAAAAAATAAATACATGTACAATATTTTTTCTAATTAGATAAAAAAAAAGCTACAATAATCCAATCCTAGCAAGTTTCATACAGATTAGTATAGTTGTCAAATGACCATTTTACCCTTAATTAATTTGAGACGATAAAGGGCACTCGCTTTTGTCTCACCGAAAGGATTCAGTACAATGATTAGTTGCCAGCATGATCATTTTTCAATGTTAGCTATTCGATTGTCTTCCCTTTTTGCGTGCTGTTGGGGAAGCTAGTGCATTGCATACGCACATGGGCATGTGACGACTCCAAGCCATGGCATGGCATGGCATGATTGGTGATGATTGTTTCCTTTTTTTTTGGTTCCGTTCGGTTGCATATTACTTCAGCGTTTATTTGTAACGATTGAGCAATATTTTCTCTCACAATAAATTAACATAAGTATTCAACACAAATCAAATTTTAAATTTCAGCGGAGTCTAGTAGTATCCATATTGAGAGGAAAATGCTGCACCTACATGCAGCCTGCTGCCTCTTCTTGTTGGACAAGATTATTCTAAACCAAGAAGAGAAACAAGTTACAATAATACGATTTCAGACACTAAAGCTTGCACAATAGAGCAAACTAACAACAACTCTACTAAATTGAACATTAAATGGAAAAGCCAAAAGACGATGTGTGCTAGTGCTACGGTGAATTAAAAAAAAAACTTCACCCATTTCACCTCCATTAACATATAGGATCCACATGTAAATGGCTCAACATAATTTTCTACTCCGCTGCAGGTCATCATGAGTCATGGCCCTATTTGAATCTAAAGGCTAGAGCTAATTTGAGTCAGTGGCCCAAAAGTATCTAAACAAGAGGGCTAGAGCTAGAGCTAGTTGCAACTATCTTACCCCTAAAAAAATATCCCCACCAAAAGATGATTATTTGAGCTAGTTGGGGTCCACTAAAATTTCTTTTTTTGGGGGCTAGTTCTCGGGCAGTCCACTAAAACCCTTATCAAGAAAAGTGTTCACAGCGCAATGGCAAAGTCAATGGTTGAGGGGCTCCCACCCAGGGTTCAAATCCTGAGTGTGACACTTTATTCTGGATTTATTTCAGAATTTTTCGGCGCTACGCATTAAGTGGTAGGCGACGTTCCCGTCGACAGCGAGACGTCCGTGGTGACTTCGTGAACTTCAAGATCTGCCGGCTCAGTCCTTCGAAGGTACTCATAGGAGTAGGGTTTACGTGCGTGTGTTCGTAGGGGCGAGTGTGCGTACGTGTTGAGTGTCTACGTTGTACTGTGTACTCTCAACAAAAAAGTGCCTTTATTATCGTTCTAACCTTTGCATCCAAACATGTATTCGACTAAAGCTAGTTCAGAGCTAGTCTTAGGCTAGAAACTAACTCTAACCTCTAGCCGAGCTAGAGTATCCAAATAGGGTCATAAGCCCATTGACTCATTTATTCTTTGGATGGTCGACAAGATTTTTTTTTTGGCTTTAGTCTGACTAGCAAAAATGCCCGTGCGTTGCAACGGGACCTACGGTTTCTTCAAGAAGATTAATAACAGCCCCACGTCCAGAACCCCAAGCACCAACTATTTTTTGTGATTTTTTTTGTTGGTGCATCCCGTAATTTATAGTTTGTTCTTAGTTTCTATCTATTCTATTTCTACTTGGATTCAACTTAGTTTCCATCTCATCCTTCCGTTCTAGTTCTGTTTTTCTTTCCTTCGTACTTCAACTCATGCTAAATTTAAATTTATGTGAGTCGTGATGTAGTTGGTACCTAAAAAGGAGACCAACTTGTGCTAGACTTGAATTCGTGCGAGTCCTAGTCCTAATGCACTTCTTATCTGAAAAATAGAAGGACATTGTCGGTGTTATGACCCAGGGGGTCAAGATCACCAACTAGTAAATTTGTATATTGTGTGCTCCCTCTCCCAGACGTGATGCAAAAAGAACACAAGATTTATCCTGGTTCGGACAAAGAAGGCCCTACGTCCAGCGGGGGAGGATGGATTGTACTATCTTGCATCGAGGTGCTCGTACAGGGGGGTACAAGTAGGTTTACACGGGGGTGCTCAGGATGAGCTGAAGCCTAGGACTAGCAAGGCTATCCTAGGTGAGCTGGTGGATTGCTTGAGATGTTGATCAAGCAATCGGGTGTGGTGTTGCGAGTGTGGGCGGATGTCCGATGATCTGACCCTCCGCTCGGCTTGGGGTGGAGTTCTGTGTCTCTCCCTCGTCTCTATCCCAGCGTCCCCTTTTATAGATCAAGGGGAGGCACGGGAGTACAGAGATCCTAGACTGTAGAGGCATGAGAGAGGTGTCTGCGGCGCCATGCTTGCGGTGGGACGTCGATTGCTGTAGTGGCGTGGCCTTCCCGTCCTTCCGGCATTTCAGGGCATGGTGATAGCAGACTGGACGTTGCCGAACGTCATGGCGCGGTACGGTTGACCTTCTGTAGACAGGTACCAGTCCCATAGTTGAAGCGGGACGGAACAGACATGCTCCGTACCGTAGTGGTTGTCCCACAGTTGAAGCGGGACGGAACAGACAGGCTCCGTACCGTAGTGGTTGGAGACGGGGGTCGAGCCCCCGGGTCGAGGGGGTCGAGGCCAGCGTGACCCTGTCGTATCCCTGAAGACACAGTCGAGGGTTGTCCTGGTCAAGATTCGAGGGGGTGCCTTTGACCTCTGTACTTGCGATGTGGCTACAGCGGTCGCACGGTTGACGGAGGTCCCGGGCATGGGCGGCGAGTTGATGGATTTGACTGCGGTAGTGGGCGCCCATGGCGTTAGGCGGAGGCAGGTAGGCGCATTGGATCCCCTTTACCCCATACCGGGAGCAGGTGAGCTGATCGAGCCTCCTGCGTGCGGGTCGTTCGATCGACCCCCTGTCCGTCATTCGAGGGGTTGAGGTCGAGGGGGATTCGATCGACCCTTCTTCCGTTGTTTGAGGTCGAGGCGGAGGCGGAGGGGTCGATCGTTCGACCCCTGTCCGTCGGCTGAGGACGAGGCGGAGGGGTCGTTCGTTCGACCCCTTGTCCGTCAGCTGAGGTCGAGACGGGGGCGGAGGGGTCGGTCGTTTGACCCCTGTCCGTCGGCTGAGGACGAGACTGAGGGGTCGTTCGTTCGACCCCTTGTCCGTCAGTTGAGGTCGAGGCGGGGGCGGAGGGGTCGATCGTTCGACCCCTGTCTGTCGGCTGAGGACGAGGCGGAGGGGTCGTTCGTTCGACCCCTTGTCCGTCAGTTGAGGTCGAGGCGGGGGGGGGGGGGCTGCCTACTGTTTTTCCAGTAATGGGCCGACCCACGACTGGTCATTGTCGTTGGTGAGGTAAGCCTTCGTTTGATGGGTCTTCTCCCACTAATTGGGTTGCTGATCGGATCCTGCCTTAAAAATGGTTGTTATGTTGAGTTTTAGATTATCACACGTTTAGTGTACCCCTTACCTTTGTACCCGACAGACATTATCTTTCGTCATTAATTGGCTATATCAAAATATGATTCTTATTGAAATCTGATTGTTTTCGAGACTTAATAGATTTTGTAATCGTACTCATTCTTCGTTATCCGGTAGTTAAAGGAAGAATGGATGGACTAAAAAAATGAGGCTGAAATTTTGTCTCTTTATTATTAACTAGCAAAGCATGCCCGTGCGTTGCACGAGAGCGCATAATTTATTGTTCGATACTCGTTGTAATAGTAGACGTGTGCATATGTCACAAATGATGTATTATTGTGTGGTCATTTAAAAGCAATCTATCTTTGTTTGACCAGTCTTATTTATTTTATTTAAATATTAAGATATATAATAAACGTAGGCGTAGTAAAGTATTAAGCTTGCATGAGTAGTGGTTGCATCCACTAAACTAACAGCTTCTTGAAAAAAAAATACGAAAGCAATAGCGGAGGTACCTTGGGAGGAGGTGGTGTGGTCTGGTCATGCTAGCACTATCCTTAATGCAACTATTGTCCCGCACTCACGCATCGCCCACTGCGACCTGAGAAAACATACCATCATTCCTCACGTTGGTATAGTGTGCTTCTTCGTAGTTTGCTCCCGGGCTCATAAGCTCCTTTTGTCGCCTCAAATTTGAGGAGTGCCTGACCACCAGTTCCAGCGGTGATGCTGAATGAGAGAAAGATAAATATGACGATGCATCGGTAGACGGAGAGCGAATGCTTAGCTATAGAAAGCGAGTGACACAATACAAGCATATGGGCTTACTCTTGGGCCAAATCAAATAGGCTACACCAAAAAGATATATAGAGAAGAAAAAAAAGAGATGACCAGTTTGAAAAAAATAAATAATAAAAGAAGACACGAATGCCGGCTAAATAGGTGATAAAAATCAGGAAATAAAAATTTAAAAGATTTCACACACAAATAGAAACAAAAGTGAAAAAATAAAATAAAATAAAATAAAATAAAATAAAAGACTCTAGGACGGACATGATTAGGAAACGGGAACAAGAAATAAGGCTCGTTTCGTAAAAAATAAAAGGAAACCTCAATAGGTACCAAATTCAGGGGAAAAATAGAAAAGAAAGAAGAACGGTCGGACGGACATATCAGGAAGACAGGAAACCCAAACAAAAAGAACGCATATATCCGTCGTTCTTTTATATTTGGTATATATTCTTTTATATTTGGTATAGATTTTTTTCTATATAGATTAGAAATACATATGAGCATATATGAGCATGGTTCCATATCGTACTCTAGGACGGACATGATTAGGAAACGGGGACAAGAAATAAGGCTCGTTTCGTAAAAAATAAAAGGAAACCTCAATAGGTACCAAATTCAGGGGAAAATAGAAAAGAAAGAAGAACGGTCAGCTAAATACGTTTTGGAATCGAAAACCTCTGGGTACGACATGTTGAAAACGATTGGTTCTTTTATATTTGGTATAGATTATCTTTTTTCTATTTACGTCCTCATTCAGTCATTCTCCATTGTCTGATAGTTAAAGAAAGAATGGATGAACAAAAAAAAAGAGGCTAAAATTTTACCTCTTTATTATTATATAGCAAATATACCCGTGCGTTGCAACGGAAGAGAAAAAATGCAGAGTGATAATAATTAAAGTTTAAAAAATTAGTATTATATATACAATAATATTTATACATACAAAAGCAACATCGTTGGTCAGATGCTTAGCTTCGTTAATCTGCAATTAGCATTGCAGCCCTTGTCAATTCACGAGAGCACCTCGCCAAGCTTAGCCTCGATTTTGTCTTCAATGTGTCGTGCTTTTGGAATGGCATCTCACCGAGACTAAGGAATCTACAGTGGTAGTTTTGTGGGGTAGATTCGGTCGTCACCCAGCTAACCTCGTCGAAGTTGGAGAACATGTTTTGCTTCTCCAGTTGGGTAGATTCGATAGAGCTTTGGATCGTCAAGGCCACCGCGTTGCGGTTGTGATCGAGAACACCGTCAGCACATTGTGCGGCTGCTAGGTAAAAATATTGCCTATATTTGGGCTCCGCGGGTTGGTGTAGCGTGCTCCACGAGCGTGCACTGTCACCCCACCACGAGGGTTGTCCGACACCTGCACAAGCACATCATTGTTGGCGGGAATGTCTTGGGGCTTCTTTTTACGCACGCGAGGGCGCCAGGCCGCCGCCGCCGCCGCCTGACCCCGTTCCTCCCACCTCCGGTCTCTGCTGGTGGAGAGGAGGAACGAAGGTCCATCGGTTTGAGTCGATCTACTGTTTTTACTAGAGTCTGAGTCGAGTCTAGGTCTAGGGTTTGCTCATCGTCGATTTTTCGGCGGCGGAGTTATGTTTTGCCGGAGGAGTGTGGCTTCTTCGTGGCTTGTTCTTCCTGGCGACGCCGGCGATGCGGAAGCGGCGGCGGCGCAGCGGAATAATTTCTTTCAGCCTCTTCCGTTCTCCGATGACGATCTACTCCGACGTCAACGGAGAGGCTGGGTAGACCTCTCGCGGAGTCGAGGGCCGGCGTATCGTTGTCTGCTTCAGATGATGATGCTGTTGACCCTGTTAATCTCGAGGAATATGTTCTTTGGTGGAAACCTGAGCTCTGCTCGGGTTGCCGGCGATGGAATCGAAGGATGCGTCGTGGGTACAGGAGTTGGCCGATGCGCCTGGGAGGCAACTTCGGCTGATTCGCCCAGAAGTAAGTCCTCCTCTGCGGCCTCCACCCTGTGGAGTTTGGCTCTGGTGCCTTACGACGATTGGTATGCGGCTTCGATGGTGGTGACAAATGGATATCTGAAGGCTTCGAGGAAGATGAACAGGAGTTTAGAACTTCTTTGTAATTTTCCTTTTCTTTGGAGTCATGTCTATAAAAGGGATGGTACAATTGTACTAAGATGAATACATGTTCCTTCTAAAAAAAGCACATCATTGTTGGCTTCGACAAAAAATTCAAATTTATGCTTTTTTCGTTCTTACATCTTTTGTTTTATATGCCTATTATCTGACTAATTTCTTACTTTTCTTTCTTATATATGCGATATTTGTGGAACTTTCCTAGATTGTGCTACTCTAGCACGAGAAAGACAGAGATAGATAGAAATCAATTTGAGAAGAGAGACAGATATATAGAAATAAATTTGAGGAGAGGTTGATGCACAGAAGATATAATATACAAAATTCAAATATGAGTTTCATACGAAGTATGTCCGGTTCATAACATTCTTATTTTGTTTTTTTTTCATGAGCAGCATTGCCGGTGCACCTCTACTACCCGGGCATCTCTGCCGTCTGATTAATCGGCCGGCCGTGTGCTATTCTTTTTCCTTTTCTTAGATTTACATTTTTCATTTTTTTAATACAGAAGAGTCTGCTATTTACTTTTTTTATTTTTCTATACGGAGTCTGGTATTTACTTTCTTTTCTTTCTATATACGGAGTCCGAGGAATATTGTCTATCTAGAGAGCAGAATAGGATAAGGGTTCTTACCCTTACTCGGAACTAAAAGAGATATATTTGAATTAGAATCTCTTCCTTTCGAATGCAGGGTCCAAGCTCAGCCACCCGATAGCGTCACGTCGCCCGTTAATCCATTAACCGTTGGATCAATTAACATGTGATCTGATCGTCCAAGCTCAGCCACCCGATAGCGCCACGTCGCCCGTTAATCTATTAATGGATCAATTAATCATGTGATCTGGTCCGTCCGATACGGATCGGTTCGGGTCTCACACCCGCTTTAATGTCAAGCTTCGCGGGCATGTTTCTCTCCTCGCTCCCCTCGCCCCTGCCTACGCATCGCGAGCTGCACGCCACCGGCTGCCGCTCCTCTGCATGTCCACCTCCTCCTAGGCCCGGGGAGAAAGGGCTTCGCTGCCGTGCGCCACGGCCGCCGCCGATTCCACAGCGGAGCATAAAGCACTTGCTTGTCGAGTCCTTCTGCAAGCTCTGCCGCCTCGCCTTCTACTCTCAGCTGCTGATGTACACGAGCAGTGACTAACCTACAGGTCGATTACAAAGGTGACAATCACCTCCACTGGCCCCTACCCCTCTCTCCTCAGTCCTCACCCATACCCTCACAAATCCACTTGGGGAAGCTTCAATCAACTAGGTACATATGAATAAAGTTAAATTTTTTTATTAAAAAGAATACAGAAAATTTTGATGTGCTGTAGATGATATAGAGGTAGAAAATAGAGGTGGTCGATTCGCTAAGATCCTGTTGTTTGTCGATATGGTCAACTTCATGTGCTTTGTCAGGATCCAATTTCGTCTCCTGCTACCCAGCAGCAGTTCCTCTTTCATGAGCATGAGCATGCACATTATGCGCTCGATGTTTTGCCTGAGAGCAGAAGTCACTGCTTCTCCCATGGCTTCACGCGTACAAGCTGGTCATGAACATGGTCAAAGCCTGAGTCGGCCACCTCTCAATCGAACTAACCCCTTTACTGCTAGAACTATTCCATTTCTCTACTTGATGGTTGCTGCTACAGATTGCCATAGATTTGGGATATAATTGCATTAGTGAATACTTTTGGTACTAAAATTTTTGATTCAATCTTCTGTCCTTTATTAGAAAATGCACGAAAGGCACTCAATGGACAAGTGCGCTATTGTTGGACATAACAATCGACTTGTATTGCTTGTATAAAAACGCTCTAAACAAGGATGAGTAGTAGAAGAGCTCATAATATTTCAAACAGAGCAGACCACAACACATGGAGGCAACAGTATTGTAACAAAAATTGTCAGTCATCTAAGCAATTTTGACATACATCTATGCCGACTTGAACTCCCCTTGCATTTTTTTTGCTAGTGAAAAGTACAATCTTCATAGTAGAAATAGAGATTTAGATCTCCAAAAGAGACTTTCATACAAAAAGGTAAAAAATGGAAGCCAAAAAAAGTTATATGCATGGAAATATATCTTTAGTCTGTGAATTTAGCATAATTAAGACTCTTCTCTTTTCTAGAAGGTACAATGGTAATGTATCACACAAGTTATCTTTAATTGCTCACGCAGTTGAGTGAATAGGTTATCAGGGACAGATTGATAAGTATGAATGTTACTGCAACGATTCATCAGAACAGAGCTAATTGAGCCCATGAGCCGGTGTATGTATTTTTGCTCCTATTGTGTACAACTATCTGAATATTTGATTTTGGAGGGAAAAGCTGATGGTCAGGCTGGCTGCATCATCAAACTCCAGGATGATTTCGCTCCAGATTTACATAGTCAATGCTTATCTGGATGATCAGATCCTCAGAATGTATGCCGTATGCTAAGAGGAGTAAGTGCTTAGTAGATTTTTATGTAAATGAACTCTATTTGTAAAGTATTCAACTATTGTTCTTTAAATGAAACCAACGTGAGAGCAGAAACAATATTATATTGCACATTTGGAATGCAAGATGTGACTATTTGAACGAAGATATACTTTTTTCCCTATACTTTAGTTACACATTGATTTAATTGTTTTAATTAAAGTTATTTATTCTATAATTTAGATAGCTCAAGAGGCCAAGTACCAAAATGATTTCATATCTCAGCTAGTAAATAATTAATTTTCCTAATAGTTCGGGAGAAATCGTGAAGAAAGATCAATGCCTCACTGATTATATTTCTGCACTTGTATTTAGTTATCACTTATCAACACATAGATTGTAATGTAAGTTATGTATTTTCCATTTCTGACAAGATTCTGCGTTTTAGTTAGAATTGATCCCATTTGTTGTTGGTGTTACATTTTTATCAAATGCATTTCTGAGAATTGTGATCACATTATCTGACAAATATTAAAGGAGACTAGTTTCTAATAATAGTTGTAAAGTAATTTAACCTTTGCATTTTGGCAGCACAACCATTTCATCAGTTCATATAATTCATTTTTCCTTAAGTGTTTTCAGCCTGTGTTTTATTGTGTAGCACATTTTCTTGGCGTTCTTTGCTACAGTTAAGATCAGTGAAGCTCAATCTTCTTTTTATTGAATTTAGTATTTATTAATACCATTTTATGTTGCTTTAATTTCCTCATAACTGTCCTTGACTTCTTAGGCAAACGAAACTGCAGATGTTGCACGCCCATTCTCCATGGTAAATTTCAGAGTACAACATTGTAATTACACAGGGGTTCAGTAATTCAGGGCGACCCCCTACAAACAAAGCAAAAGTAGCAGCATAGGCAACACCTAGTACTGTGATTTATTCTTTTTTTTTCGATTTGGTAATTGCTCTCCTCACTGATGATGCCTTTTGTTCTCACCTCTCTGACTTACTACCTACAGTACATTTTTTCTATGGATGTATCTATTTGTGACTCTATCAACCAAACTGCACGTGTGCCTCTGTTCAATACACCATAAAAAAGGTTGGCAGAATCAGCTCCATTTCTTTTTTTTTTCCAGTTGTCCTTGCTGGTGAAGAAATACGCTGCCTAGCTCAGAAAAGGCGTGGCAATGCGTTCAGATGCTTATTCAACTCTTCTCAATTTATTAAAGACACAACTTGAGTAAATGCTTCAGTTTTTCCTTTATATCAAATTATCTATAACTTTTATTTACATAAATGAATATGCTTCATTATCTATCAAACAAATCAAGTAGTTGCATTATTTATCACCGAATAGACACATCAACTTTGTCACACCTCGCCAGCTGGCCCAGCACAGTGAACAGCCCACGGCAACGCCGCACGTGGTTTCTAGTTTGATTGGTATCTATCCATGTATCCCACATTTGTAAAGTTAGTTAGAGAAGTCCATATAAAAAATGGATGGACGAAAAAAAGAGTTAGAAATTTTATCTCTTTAGTATTAGGTATAGATATAGAATTTACTTTCTTTCCTTTCTATATACGGAGTCCGGTTCAGTATCAAGGAATATTGTCTATCTAGAGAGCAGAATAGGATTAGGATTCTTACCCAAGTTACTCGGAACTAAAAGAGATATATTTGAATTAGAATTTGATTCGTATCTATCCATGTATCCCACATTTGTAAAGTTAGTTAGAGAAGTCCATATAAAAAAATGGATGGACGGAAAAAAAGCTAGAAATTTTGTTTCTTTAGTAGGTATATACTAGCAAATGTGCCTGTGCGTTGCAACGGAACTCAATGCGTGTAGAAATCGTACTTTGTATTTTGTTCGGTAAACATGTCCGTGTATTATAACGGAACTTAATTCGTGTACGAATCGGATTAGGAGAGCCGGACCAAAAAAAAGTGGAGCAGAGAAATTTTGCCTCTTTATTATTAGGTATAGGTATAGAGGTATAGATATAGATAGATAGATATAGATATATAGATATATAGATATAGATAGATATAGATATAGATAAGGTATAGATTCCTTAACTATGCTAACGGTTTAATTCCCAACCCTCGTAGCTAAAATTAGAAATTTTCAATCCTCCATCTTCTAAAATTAATTGGATTTTTTAAAAAAGATTAAAAGGATGAATTAAAAATATTTATAATTTTTTTATCATTTACCTAAAAAACCAAAGATTAAGAAGAGATTTAGGAATTTTTTAGAGATGCTCTCGGATAAATCTCGGATGAACCCAGCAGCCTTGAACAACAAGCCCACCACCATGGGCCGGGCCTTGACGAAGAAGAAGCCCGCAAAGACCTGGCTCTCGGATGATCGCTCTTAGATGCACCGTCCGTCCGCCGTCCAGGACGTCCAATTCAGGAGCTTCCTGCGCCGCCTCAACCCTAGATAAGATTCATGAAGCTGCCCAGCCGCGAAGCCCTCAAGAAGATGTGCGATACTGTCAGCGGCAACATGGCAGACGAACACTGGCAACAACAAGTCGCTCCTAGTGCCCACAGTTTCGCGGTTGGCAAAGCTAAATCCATGGAGGCAGGAGAAGCTCTGTACATAACCTGCAATTTCATTGATAATGAATGGAACCTTCACAGGCTGGTCCATCAAGCTTACTTGCTTTTGCCTCCCGGTGATCACCGCAACGCATCCATTTTGTTGTTGGGAGTGCCTGTGGTTTCTCGTGAAGTGACAGGCGAACGTGCTATGTCTTGTATCCTTGATGATGATGATCAGCTAAACTATTACCCACTCATGGTAGCAGGGGAGATGACGGGCGGCATTGGTCACCTTGAACTGAAGCGTCTCGTGGACCAAAAGTGTCATCTGCTGACAAAGATCTGATCGTCTGTACCACCAATATGGATCTTGTGCTTCACTCCATTGCCCGGTGCCTTCTTCCAGATTTAGATATCTTCTCCAATGTACTGTTCTCACAATGGACAGGACAAGATCGTCAGCATGCTCTTTCAGAACTTGGTCTAGATGACCCATTGGAGTCGAATGAACAGTGGTATTGGTTCTATTGTTCTTTGGTGATGACTAATCATCATCTCAATTTAACATTGGATACCCAAAGACTGCTGTGTGATTTTTGGGAGGCAATATACAGTGCCATTAAGAGAGTTTCTGCTTCTAGTACTCCAACATCAAATCTCTGTCTTGAGGAGCTACTGAACTTGAGGGGTGGTTTACAGTTTCAGCTGTCAGTATATAGTGCAGGGCATGTTCCACTTATTACAAAGGCACTAGAGATTGTGGACAAGGCAATAGAAGATTCTTACCTTCTTTGTGTTAGTAAAGTAGGACTCAGGATTGTTTTTGTTAGGGCACCACTTGCCTCTAGTCTTCGTATCCCTTTATATAAACAGGAGTTCAATAGAGCTTTCGTAGGATACAAGTTTGCTCCAAGAGCATATTCCTAATGCAGTACAATAAAGCTAGTCTAAAGCAAAAGCAACTGTCCAAAAACTAGAAAAGACTAACAACTAAAGTGTAACAACTAAAGTACACTAGAAGCCAAGGCTTATCTATCAATTCTCCCCCTAAGCCTTGCTTCAGCCAGTTTTGACGATCTTCTTGAGCCCGATCTTGCCTCTCATGGTTTCGAACTTGGTTCTTCCAAGTGACTTGGTGAGAATATCGGCAAGCTGCTCATTTGTGCCGATGTCATCGACCTTGATGCTCCCCTCTTCCAGGCAATCTCTGATGAAGTGGAACTTTGTCCTTATGTGCTCGCTCCTGTCATGTAACACTGGGTTCTTGGCAAGTGCAAGTGCCGATTTGTTGTCCACCTTCAACTCCACAGTTTCCACTCTCCTTCCTAGCAAATCGGCAAGCAACCTTGATAGTCATAGTACTTGGGTTGCTGTTGTAGTCATGGCCACATACTCAGCCTCACAGCTAGAGAGTGCCACTACCTTCTGCTTGACCGATTGCCAACTGACCAAACTGTTGCCTAGAAAGAAAAGACAGCCAATTGTGCTCTTGCTGGAATCAATGTCTCCAGCTAGATCTGAGTCACAATAGCCCACGAACCTTGCCGATGAGAATCTTGCCGATGAGAGCCTTGCCGATGAGGACCCTGCCGATGAGGGTGCTTTGGTGAAGTGGAGGCCATAGTCAAGGGTACCAGCCAAGTATCTGAGAATTCTCTTGACTGTCATTTGATGTTTAGTGGTTGGTCTCTCCAATAACCTGCTCACAAATCCCACTGAAAAAGCCAGGTCTAGTCTAGTGTGGACCAAGTACCTCAAGCTTCCAACCAATCTCCTGTATTGTGTTGGATCCACTTCTTCTGCTGTGCTCTCCTTGCTTAGCCTCAATCTTTCTTCCATCGGTGTGGCAGCGGGGTTGCAATCGGCCATGTTCCCCAGCTACACAATCCTCTTGGCATAGTGGCTCTGCCTCAGAGTGATCCCACTACTGCCTTGCTGCACTTCTACTCCAAGATAGAAGCTAAGTAACCCAAGGTCACTCATCTCAAAGATGGACTGCATCTCCATCTTGAAAGCCTTCACTTCCTCTTCCTTGTCTCCAGTGATGATCAAGTCATCTACATAGACTCCGACTAGTAGAACGGAGCCATTTGAGCCTCTTCTGTAGTTGGCAGCTTCATGCTTGCTCTGAACGAACCCCATCTTCTTCAAGGTTGAGTTTAGCTTTGCATTCCATGCCCTGGGTGCCTGCCTCAGCCCATACAGTGCCTTATGGAGCCGATAGACCTTGTCTTCTACTCTTTGGACAGCAAACCCAAGTGGTTGCCGCACATAGACCTCCTTCTTGAGCTCTCCATTGAGGAATGCCGATTTGACATCCATGTGATGGACCTTCCATCCTTCTTGAGCAGCCAAGGCTAGCAGCAACCTGACTGACTCCATCCTTGCCACAGGGGCAAAAGCATCCTCATAGTCAATTCCTTCTTGCTGCACAAAACCACGAGCCACAAGCCTTGCCTTGTGCTTGATCACATCTCCATTGACACTCTTCTTCAGCTTGAACACCCACTTCAGAGTGATCGGTCGATGACCGGCTCGAGGTGGCACCAGCTCCCAAGTGCCGTTACGCTCAATAACGCCCAGCTCTTCCTTCATCGCAGCTTGCCAAGCTGGATCATCGGCAGCTTCAACGTAAGTAGTTGGCTCGCCCGAGCAGGAGAGGTTCAGCTCGGCGAACAGCCTCTGAGCCAGCGGCGGAGTGGCCTCATCCCCGATGAGGTCAGTGATGCGTCGGTAGCGGGGTGGCTCACTGCCATGGTAGGCGTCCACCCTTTCTTCATCGTCCTCCAGGGGAGTCACGTGCTCGACCCGAGGACTAGAGCCACTTGTCGTTGCCGATGGCGTCGCAGCCGATGATGCTGCCGCCGATGGTGCCGCTGCCGATGAGGAATCCTCTGCTTCCTCCTCACCTTGTGCCGATGGCGTCGCAGCCGATGGTGTGGCTGCCGATGGTGCCGCACCTTGTGACGGCTCTGGTGTATTGAAGTGCGGTGCCGATGACGACGGTGATGCCGATCTGGGAGCTCCAGGCACCACCTCTTCCCAGGGGTACTCGATGGTGAAGTCGCCGCTCCCTTCCGCCGATGTGCTTGCCGATGCTGATGTCCAGTCCCAGCCGCGGCCCTCGTCGAACACGACGTCGCGGCTGATGCGCACGCACTGGGACACTGGATCATTGACCTTGTAGGCCTTCGCGCCCTCCGATAGCCGATGAACACGCCGGCCTCGCCGCGGTCATCCAGTTTGCGAAGCTGGGTCAGGCGCCTGGTGTAGGCAACACAACCAAACACTTTGAGGTGGCCCAGCGTCGGTGATCGGCCATGCCATGCCTCGTAGGGGGTGATGCCCTCCAGTGCTTGCGTCGGGGCACAGTTCAGGAGGTCCACCGCCGTCATCACTGCCTCCCCCAAAATCTTGCCGGTAGACCGCGCTGCTTGAGCAGAGCTTGCGCCATGGCCACCACTGCCTGATTCCTGCGCTCAACAACTCCGTTCTGCTGAGGGGAGTGAGGGGTACTGAAGTGCCTTTTGATACCTTGATCGGCGCAGTAGGAGCTGAACTCGGCGACGGTGAACTCGCCGCCATTGTCGGTGCGCAAGACCTTGAGCTGGCAGCCGCTCTCCACCTCTTCCGCAGCCTTGATGCGCTTGATTGCCTCCCCAGCAGCATCCTTGGTCGGTAGCAGCGCCGCCCACATGTATCGGGTGACGTCGTCCATCAGTAGGAGGATGTATCGGTTGCCTGCCAATGTCGACGGCGTCACAGGCCCGCAGAGGTCACCGTGCACCAACTCTAGGTGCTCCTGGGCACGGTACGCCGATGCTGATGGAAAGGTTCGCCGCTTCTGCTTGGTGGTGACGCAGACGTCGCAGACCTGTTCCGCGTGGTCGATCTTGGGGATCCCAGGGGCCATCTCTCCTCTGCTCAGGCGCCATAGTGCATCAAAGTACAAGTGGTCGAGCCTCTCGTGCCACTACCATGCCTTGTCATCCTTGCGCATAGCGAGACAACAAGGCTGCACAACTTCCAAATGAAGAATGTAGAGGCGGTTAGCTCCTCGAGATACCTTGGCAAGCAGACGGCGACTGCGATCCCAGATGCGCAGCACGCCATCGGCAATCTCCACCTTGGAGCCACCTTTGTCCAACTGCCCGAGGCTCATGATCGAGTTCTTGAGGGCAGAGATGTAGTACACGCCGTGCAACACCCGATGCTCGCCGGTCTTGCCTTGGAACACGATGGTGCCGATGCTGCGGATGTCCACCTTGGACGCATCCCCGAAACGCACAGTGCCGTGGACATCGGTGTTCAGATCGGCAAAGAGCTCGCGGCGTCCCGTCATGTGGTGCGTTGCTCCGCTGTCGAGGTACCAACCTCCCATCTTCTCCTCTTCCTCATCGGTACCGAGGAAGGCTCGAGCCCTTGGCTCCTCCAACATGACTTCTTGCGCGGCCAGAGAGTAAGCCGATGCACCCTTGTCCAGCTCGACGAACGCGTGTGCCATGAACAGCCCGCCGTCTTCTTCGCACTCGACGTACTGGGCACGCCCAGCGTATCCACCAGCACCGCCACCGCGGTCTCCACCTCGATCACCTCCTCGGCCGCCACGATTACCTCCACCGTCGCGGCCTCCGCCGCGCTCTCGTCGTGGCAATCGGCAATCGCACGCCCAGTGGCCTTCCAAGCCACAGTTGAGGCAGGTGTTCGGCCCACGGTTGTCACCCGGGGGGCCGCGAACACCGCCGCCGTCTCCGCGGCCAGCGCCGCGCCCTCGGCCACGCGCACCTCCATGGCCCCGCTGGTTCCTTCCTTCGCGACCTCGCTGCTGCCTGGGAGCCGATCCATCGGCATCGGTAGAGCCATCGGCATCGGCATCACCCTTCTTCTCCTTCCTCCAGCGTTCTCTCCACTGCTCCTTAGTGTACATCAGCTTTCCTCCGACGGCTATCGGCCCGATCGTTCCTTGCTTCTCGCACTCATCCACCGCCTTGAGCCTCCCGGTCAGCTCCTCGAGCGTGAGCGCCTCAAAGTCGAGAAATTGCTCGATGGCGACGACGATCTGCGCGTACTTTGCCGGTACCGATCGAAGGTACTTCTCCACCACGTGCTCCTCGGTGATGTCCCGATCGTCGTGGATGATGAGTTGCTGATGCAGAGTCGACAGCCGGATGGCAAAGTCATCGACTTGCTCATCGGGCTGGATGCCGATGTTCTCCCAGTCTCGGCGAAGTCGCTGCAGCGTCGCCCGTCGGACCTTGTCCATGCCGATCCTTGCTGCAGCGATGGCGTCTCACGCCTTCTTTGCCGATGCCTTGTCCATGAGCGGGATGCCCATCTCCTTGGGCACAACAGCCACGATCACCTCGAGCGCCCGCCGATCGTCGCGGTACTGGACCGGACCTCCCTCGACGGCCTCCCACATGTCGCGCGCCTATATCCGCAACTTCATGAGCTGCGACCACTCATGGTAGTTGGTCTTGTCCAGCATCGGCCACGCCGTGCTGCTGCCGGAGTCGCGGTAGACCACCCTGTCCCGCGACTCATGGCGCCCGCCACCGCGGCCTCGCCTGCGGTCGCGCGGAGACTGAGAGCGGCGCCGATCCCTCCGATCGCGCGGGCTCTCAGAGCGCCTGGCATCCTTTTCCACCTGCTCCTCCTCCGCAGCGATCTCCGCTCGCAGCACCTGCGCGGTCCTCGTCGCTTGCTCTGCTGCTGCTGCCGCCTGCCTCGCCGCCTGGATCGCCGCCGTTGCTGCTGCCTCTGCAGCCAGCAGACGCGCGGGCCGGGTGTTGGAGCCGCCCTGCGCCCCCTCACCGGTGACAGATACACCATCCTCGATGGCCACGGCCTTGGCCTTGATGGCAGCCGCGACAGCGCGCTCTGCTGAGGAAGAGATGGCTGGGAGAGTGGAAAGGTGGTGTTCTCGGCTCTCTAGCAACCAGAGCTCTGATACCAATTGTTAGTAAAGTAGGACCCATGATTGTTTCTGCTAGGGCACCACTTGCCTCTAGTCTTTGTATCCCTTTATATAAACAGGAGCTTAATAGAGCTTTCGTAGGATATAAGTTTGCTCCAAGAGCATATTCCTAATGCAGTACAATAAAGTTAGTCTAAAGCAAAAGCAACTGTCCAAAAACTGTAAAAGACTAACAACTAAAGTGTAACAACTAAAGTACACTAGAAGCCAAGGCTTATCTATCACTCTGGTCTATACCACTTATGCTAGATCCCCGGCACAAACTGAGGTACATTGAAGATTTTTTCAGAAATTGTTTGATGATTCAAAGGCCGCAAATTTTACCTCATAGGTAAGAAGCATGGTCAAAGAGCTGTACAACAGCTACAGTGATTATTCATATGAGGAGATGATGGCTGTTGGTAGCTCAGGTCAAGCATGGGATGACAATGCAGCAGCCAAGACAGAACTCGATGATTACCTGGAAGATAGTTCTGCTCGTACAACAAATGGTTTGGACTTTGATGTTCTTAACTGGTGGAAAGTCCACGGCTCCGTTCAGTACCCGATGGTGGCAAGGATGGCGAGGGCTGCTCTCGCAATGCCCACCTGCAGTAAGCTGAGTTCTGATCAAACTGCACAGGTCAAGACCATAATCCGTGGTTATACAAAAGTCTGATTGGTAAACACTAAGCAGACATATTACACTAGGGGAATGCAGGGGCTTACGGACGACTATGTGGTTGGAATTATGCAGCACTTTTAGGCGGTCAGTCGGATCAGCATATGAAGTTAAGTCTCGTTCTTTTTCTTTTATGTGATAAATTTGTTTGGTGGAGTCGGATCTAAGCATCATGGGTCTACACTTTACGGCTATATAAGCCCGAATCTTTATATTCCTATATCTAACAGAAGACAAATTGCAATTCTGTGAAAGTGTCGTGATTCTGGAGCTGCTTGTGTGTTGTATGCTCAGTGTTAATCTTAGGCAGCTGCTTGTGTGCCTGCTACCATCTCTTTCAATTCCGCAGGAATCGTGCATGATCATCTTCTCCTCGTGGAATCGTTCACTACTCCTGCGACAGCAGTTTGGTTTAGTTTCCTTGCCATCTGACCTTTTTCTTGTTTTTAGTAAAGAGGAGCAGCATCAGGCGGCTTCGCTGCCAAACCGCACTGCGTCGTGTAACGAACCCAGATTATGCTTAGGTTGAGCAGTGAAACACCGTAGGATGCAACCGTGTACCACAGAACCACCACTTGGGCCATTTTCGTTCTGTGGTACCCAGATTATGGAATTAGAAATTGAGTTTGGCTCATCGTGTTAAATATTGTGGTACCAATTACTTATGAGTCTAAGTCTTTGTACTTAACATCCTCAATTTATTGCTTATTAGTCTGGAAAAAAACCCGCTCAACTTAAATATATTAGATTAGAAAAACCATACGTCCTCTAACTTTTACATCCGGGCAAACACAACCTAGTTTAAAACTTCATCTAGTGACGTAGCCGTAGTATCAATGTGAACTTTGATATAACTTTATCACCTGTTGCGACTTGATAACAGATCGAGCCCCTTGATCGTGTCCTACGCATGTTTATTCCATGTCTGAACTCTAAAGATATGTCCAATTCCTATCATATATTTCTATAGCTTCGTCCCACATTTTATCTGCTGATTATCCTCTCCTCATTGTATAATGGCATCTATTGTTAATTTCGGAATACCACTAAAAGCTTATATAAGAGATGACATCTATGGTTGGGATCATGCCAAACTATCAACCTGCAAAATGAGCCTGTAACTAGATGGTCAAAACTCCAAACAAAGCAAAACTGGATGTGCTGAATTATCCTATCAGAATAAATCAACAAGTTGGCCTGCTCGATTAATGAACTACATAGTTCTACCTGATGTATGCAAGTTAAATACTTTATGATTTTGGATCCAAACTCATTTTATCATGGATGCCCACCTCTGTCCCAAAATAGAAGTCATTCTTGTTTCCTGAGAAGTTAGTTTTTTTAAACTTTGACCAATTATATAAAAAAGAATAATAATATTTATAATACATAATTAGTATCATTAGATAAGTCGTTAAATATACTTTTACAATAAATTTATTTAGAGATATAAATTTATTTGACCAATAGTTTTGTTCTTATTGACTCATATTAGATGGATTTCGACTTGAAAGCAATTGTATTGTATATTAGTCAGTTAATTTGTATTTGGGTAGGATTGGACTTGATTTTTTCCCTTGGATTTTAATTGTATTTTCCATATGGATTTAGATCCTAATCCATTACCACGTCTAGGTACACCTGTGGTGGTTTGATTTATGGACTGAGCCCTAAACTCTCTTTGCCTGAATGTATAACAGTTGAACAGTGAGACTGGGTTTTGTGATTTTGTCCCACTGTCCAGGGCCAGGTTCCAAATTTAATTTAATTTATTTTGTTGTTTAATCAGGTTCTTATGTGCCAGAGAGGCTAGATTCTATCATATTTACTGTTGATGGTGACATGAGACAAGCTTTGAACAACCTACAAGCATTTAGTGTATTCCACTTTCAAGAAAATGTGTTCAAGGTTGATACTCTATTTGTCATTTTATACATGTTTAAAGTGTGTTCGGTTAGTAGTGACACTAATGGTGCCAGGTGTGCGATCAACCACATCCCTTATTACATGTCAAGAACATGGTGAAAAACATGCTTGATGGAAAGTTTGATGAGGCCTGCTCTGCACTTGATTTGGGATACTCTCTCATACTGACATTATCACTACTCTGTTCCGTATTGTGAATAACTATGCCATGGCTGAATATCTGAAGCTGGAAATGCTGAAGCTAACTTCATAACTTTGTAACTTTTTTTAAGGAAACTTGTAAAATGTATCTGGATTTGTAACTTTGATTTCTCCTCCGTCGAACAAGCATATTATTCTATTTATTTGCACACATGAGAATCTGTGATGGTGTTGGATCATTTCTTCTGCTTTCTGGTCTACTTGCCAAGTTTGCGCTTGTGAGTGAAACTGCAAAAGCACCCTTTTACTGGCCGTGGCCGTGGGCGTGGCTGTGGCTGTGTAAAGTGTAAACAGGGCAGCAAGCAGAACAAGTCACCCAGTACTCCTACCGCCGTGCGGTACTAGCTTCTGCAGGTATAGCTAGTAGCCTTGCCTTTGTTTTCCGCCTTGAGTTCGTTTCCATCCAATGGCTACCGTCGCCTTTGAAATTCGTGCTATCCACTCATCCTAATGTAAAACACTACTTTTCTTGTTGGCACACATCCTAACATGTAACATGGACGGATCAGATAACACATGCTGAGGATGTATGAAAAAAAAAACTGCTTTCGGATGCATAGCTCCTGGGATCCACACGAGAGCGATTCAACTACTCTAGAGTGTAGAGTTGCTGATTCTACCACGAGGCTCGTGCATGTGCTTCATCGGTTCATCCTCGTCCTCTCTCTCTCTGCACCAACCCTCGTAAAAAAAATTAACATGCCGGCCTCACCAACTTGGTCTCCTCGAGTCTTGATCGTGCTCGCTCTCCCCTCGCCGCCTCTACGTGTTCGATCTGCGCTGACCCGGCCAGCTCCCTCTCACCACTTATTTGAGGTGAGTTAATCTCTAGTCAATTTTCCTTATAGTATTAATCTTTTGTTGCACGTACAATTATTATACGCCTTAGATTTTTTTTATTTAATAAACAAAATTAGGATATCTAACTCATTAATAGCTCCAGTATATTGCTAGTGAACTATTAAAAAATATCAAAGTACCGTAACACAAAGAAAAGAAAAGAAAAGGAAAGAAAACATTGGGCCATTTTTTATGTGCGGATGGCCCATGAAGCCGTCAATGGCGTGCTCGGTGGTTGTGAGCTATTACGGCTGTGCGTAAAGTTTTTTTTTAATAAAATATTTTCACAGATACGACCTAGAGCCTTCAAAAAATTAGACCCCAGGCTCGCATAGTAGCGATTGGGGCAAAGGGGAAAAATTGGGGCTGTGGAGCGTGAGCTTGACATCCTGTATGGGTACCGAGCTTGACATCCTGGGCGTCGTGGATATCATATCAGCGTCATGAACCTCAACGACGAGGTAACTTAAACCGTAGCCCAAACATCAGGTCGCACAAGGCTCATCCTCTCCTCCATGCCGCCTCCCCTCACCCGGCGGAAACCAAAACGTCAAAATTCGGAACAGAGGGGTAAAGGGAACTAGGATGGTACCGGTACATTGCTACATGCAAACAAAATAATGCTCGTCTAATTAACCAAATTTCAGGCAGCCCATTCTATTCATCCATTAGCCATCAATCAAACACGAACACAACTATAAAGGCCTGTTTGGGACTGCTTTGCTTTAGTTTTTTCAGCTCTGCTCCATCAACTCCACTATGGAGTAGCTCCACTCTAGAGTTACTGGAGCAGTTGAATATGTTTGGCATGTAACTCTGCTCTGTTCACAGGGATGAGAGGTTTCGATGACAATAGTCACTTTTACCCTTTAATGTTGTACGTAGTATCTTAGTATTATTTTAAATGATTTGCAAACAAAATGTTAACTGATTTTATAAAAAAAGTAATTTTGCACAAGAGTTCAGAAACCAATGTTCGCCAAAACAAAACAAAAGATAGGGAATGTGGAGAACAAACAAAATATTTCTATCCAAAAATCAATCAAATCCATCAGTGCTTCTATGTGTTCCGAGAATGGAGGCGTGGCCAAGACAATAGCAGCCTGGCGATTGCTCGGCCGTCCGTGGGCACTGGCTGGCCGCATGGAACTAGCCGCACGTCGCTGGCCACTAGCTGCCGATCCCGAGCGTTGGCCGCCCGTCCCTGGGTGCCGGGGATTTGAGAGTTTGGGGAAGACAAGATTGAGGAGAGAAGTCTTCTGCGTCGGAGCGTCATCGAAGGTGGGCAGAGCGTCGGATCTATCCATCCCTGCCATCACCTCGCCGGAGCTTCACCGGAAGTGGGCGGAATAGGCAGCGGCGCTAGGGTTTCGCGCCGTCGGTCTGCCAGAACGAGTCGCAACAAGCGAGGGAAGGTAGGAGAAGAGACATCCGACGAAAAAAAGTGTTGAACCGGTACGCATGATTACATAATGAGCGGCAGTGGTGGGTAATTTCCTACCAACCCCACGAGTAGGTATATAAGTTTGGTTTCTGGAGTACCCCTTGAAGAGCTCCATAAAATATGTGGAGTTGAGCTTTAGCTCCACCATTTTTGGAGAGGAGAGTTTTTAGAGCTGGACCTATTTGGTTAGACAAATTTGGAGCAGAGTTAAAAAAGCTGGAGTAGAGCAGTCCTAAATAGGCCCTAAAACAACTCTAACTCAAAGAACAATTTCAGATCTGCCTGAGTGACCTGCACTAAGTGCATATATTAAATATTAATATTAAATAGAAATAGAAAAATAATGACATAATGAATGAGTGGTAGCACAAGTGTAGGGCAGCAAACACTGTCAATGTTTGTCCAGTAAATAGTCCTTGCACGCATTTCACGTGCATTAGCATCATCAGATGTCACACCCAATTTTAAGAACAAAATTGAATACGAATAACTCATGTGTGCCCAGAGATCAATCACACACATAAGCTGACAAATCTTTAAATAGTACCATCACTGAGTGCTTATTACATAACGAATAATATTCTTAAACATAACAACGGAAATAAAGATAACTCTCGCGACGAAGCTCCACTTCACAGGGAACGCCGACTGGTTGACCACTAGCCTAGTACTTCTTTCGGTAGTCTTCATAGCCATCTGACGAGGATGATAAAGCAAGGGTGAGCACTTAAAGTACTCAGCAAGAGTAACACAGGGTTATGAAGCTCAAAGGCTGACACTGTCTGAACTGCGGTTGCTTTTAGCTTGGTCAAGTTTTACCAACACTTAGCTTTAGTTATGCATAACCCAATTAATAATCACATGATAAGAATAACAATCAACATTAACAATTAAACAACATGATCATCTACACTGTGAGTTTTTCAGGCCGCTCATGATCGTGAGCATGGCTATCATGATAGATTTACACTCTGCAGAGGTGACACACTTTACCCACAAGCCGTGTTGCCCATATGCCTGGGTTTGCAACTCCCAAAACACTGCCAAGGTGAGTGAGCAGGGAACACTATGAAGTCTTTCAAAAGCCCTTTCTAACATGTAGCGGACCCTACGGACCCAATGCAAAGGGGTATATGGGACACCCTGATGGTACCACCCGCAGCGGTCCCCATACAAGCTATACCCCATAACCAGCTCGGTAAAGGTGCCTTTCATGAACCACAAGCATGCTAGTCCAAACTTCATACTTAACTAAAGCCAGAGCCATTATAGCACTCATGGTTGCATTTAAATCCCAGCTTTTGCCCTACAGTGGGGTCCTATTCCATGTTGCTAAAAAAACCAATTTTATCTCATTGTTGCATATATCATTAATCAATATTTGATTCAATATTCATCATGTAAAGCATAGCAGAGCTACCCATATGCATAGAAACCCATGGTGACAAGGTATAAGGTAACAAGCTATGGTAAAGATCTAAATAGGAGTCAATTGAGACACATGCAATCATGACTAGGGGAATTAAAGTGAATAGGTAACAAGGATGATCCCATGTTAAACTTGCCTTGATCACAAAACTCCTGGTGGTCCTGATCTGCTGCAAAGAACTCTTGCTCACCGAAGATCTCACCGGCTGAACTCAAACAACGTCACCACGCAATCATCCGAACAATCATACACGAAGCAACAAAGATATAGTTAGAACAATACACCATACATAATAAAGAGGTTTATGAAAAGGTTTTAAAATAGATCTATGCTATACTACGATCATAAAGACGCGAGAATCACGCTAAACAGATCTAAAACGAATAAACTATAGATTAAACAAGATTTTAAAGAACAAGATTAAAGCATTAAAAGAATTAATCTAACTTTTATTTTCAAAAGTAATTAACATAGATGAAATCTTCACTACTGGATAGAGCATAAAATTACGGATCTAACGTAACTTGAATGGATCGATTTGGATTTAAAACGAGCAAATTATAAGCATTTAAAGATCAGTGGCAAATCTGTAAATATGGATTTTCATTTAATTTCGAATTAAAACAGATCGAAAAAGAAATACGCTTTCCAGAGGGAGAAGCGTATAGCTAGAAACCGCTTTAGGACTATGGGTTGAGACTTAAAAGAACCGAGGGGCTCTTTAGCAAAAGTGCCACGTGAAGGGGTATGGATGGATCAGATCCATTGGATCGAGATTGGACGGTTTAGATTAGAACAGGGGGGAAGAGCGGCGCGACTGCCGGAGCAGAGGCCCAGGGCGGCGGCACCATGGCCGGTCAGAGCCGAAGCTCGCCGGCGTAGGTCGATCGGGGCCCTTGGTGCCCGGTTTTCCAATCCGGGGGCACCGGGAGAAAGAGGAGAAGGAGGCGAACTCACCTGGGAGCTTGGTGGGACTCGGGGACGGACAAGGTTGGCGGCCGGCGTGGAACAACGGCATCGGGCTCCTGTACACGGCGGCGCGGTCAACCAGAGCACAAAAGAACGGAAAGAAAAGGGGGAGGAGGCGTTCCGCGGGCTTGCGAAGCCGAAGCGAAGCTCGGGGGGGCTGGGCCGGCAGGCCGAAAGGAGGGAGGGGGGGTGAGAGAGGGTTTTCTATTTTCCTTTTTCCTTTCTTTTGCTTTTTATTTTCTTTTTTTGCAAATGATTTTCCAACTGAAATTTCAAAGGGTTTTGAATTATTTCTTTGAGTTTTGAAAACCAATCACTGCAAAGAAATATGCAGAGACATGCAATGCACAACTAAGTTGTAACCCTAGCATGAGATTTGTTTTATTATTTTCTTTATTTAATTCTATGATCACAAAATTGTTTGAAACAAATCAAATTTAATTTAAATTCAAATATAATTTCTATTTCCAATTTTTAGGGTGTTACATCAGAGTGCAGATCACAGTAAAATAGCATATCGAACTTTTTATAGACGAGCCATAAACTTAAGACAAGCATGTTGATTCCTGAAGGTTGGTCGACTGCTGCAATGGTAGCTGACAGGATTTCACAAGCATACCAGCACAAAATTTAGCTGAGAGTTATAGATGACAGGCCAACGAAACCAAAATTAACAAAAATATGTTTCACTACAAAAAAAAAGAGGATGTGCTTCTCCCTACACTACACCACAATACCGAATCACCGTCAGACATCTGACGCTAAAGATTATATTTAGGGATGAACGATCTGACGCTAAACATAACTGATAGATCATCTGACGCTAATTTCTCATTTAGCGATCAATTGTTTGACGCTATAGTTAGGTATATTTATCATCATGTTGTCTGACGCTAAATCTCCTTATATCGTCTTACGGTCTAACGCTGAAAAATAATCTCACATAAGCCCAACCCACGAACAGAGAATAACCCATACTACTCTATTTCTCCCCCCCAACCCTAAATCGGTGCCGTGGTGGCTGCCGCCGTTGCCCGCCCCAATTTTCTACAATTTGGCCTTTTTTGAATTATTTTCATGTTTGGACCCCTGGGAAAAACTATTTCCAGTTTTGGATCCAGGGGGTCGGCGCTGTGGCCTATGACGCCGAGGTAACACAGCTCGGCGCCGTGCCTTGTGGCGCCGAGCGTGTTACCCAGTTACCTGGGCAGGACCAGCGTGGCTCCGACGTGGCAGGGCTCGGCGCCGTGGATCTTGGCGCCATCCACGGCGCCGAGCTCGGCCGCATAGGACCGCCTTCGGCCTCTCTCTGTCCCGCGCCATCACTCCGCCGACTCCACCGCCGAGCTCCGCCGACTCCGCCGCCGAGCTCCGCCGAGTTCGTCGTCCAACGAGGCCACCGGCGCCGTCGGTCCCGGTCGGCCCCCATCCCGCCGCAGTCCCTGCCACCGCCGTCGGCCGCCCTCGTCGCGAAGGCCGACCTCGGCTCTGCACGCCCCCAGTGCGGCGAGGGCGGCCACCCCCGAGGGCCTCGGCCGGCCTGCGGGCCGCCGTGGGCCAATGCCGGCCAGACGGCTGCCGCGGCAGCGTCCGCCTGCCTGCCGTCCTTTCCTGTCCGCTGTCCTCCGGACGGCTGTGAGCTCCGTGTGCTAAGTATGGAGTTTTTTTAGTTTATTTAGCAAATGTAGTAACCAAATTTTAGTTATAAACTTAGATAATAGATAGACAAATAGATAGTTAGCTCATTAATTATTTAGTTTAGTATAAATAGATAGATAGTTTGGTAAATAGATAGATAAATAGATAGATAGATAGTTTGGTAAATAGATAGATAAATAGATGGATGGATATTTAGTTTGCTAGATAGATAGGTAGATAAATAGATAGATGGATGGATATTTAGAAACCCTAAATAGATAGGTAGATAATTATATAGATGGATGGATATTTAGTTTGCTAAATAGATGACATTACCATAGTAATAACTTTCGTGTTGTATATAAACTAGATGGATAACTTAGTCACCCTGTTCCACGGAGGAACTGTGGAGGAAGAGGAAGATGGTTTTGGTAATATCATTTTTGTTGGAATGCAAAGGGTGCCTCTGATGTTCGATGAGCGGCCGTTATTTTCGGAGTTGTTTGATAGGGCTCGTGAAGAGCTTCAGTGCAATTCCATTGATAATGTCATCTCACTTGAGGGGGTAGTTCACTATGGTAAATCAGGCAAAAATTTTAGGTGGTTGGTCCCAGTGTCATCCGAGGCTCAATGGGAGACATATGTCAAAAGTGTGATGAAGAGTGAATTTCAGTATTTGGATTTGGTTGTGCGGAAGCTCTCTAATGATCCAACCCCTCTTGGCTATTCACCCCCTATTGGGCATTCATCCCCTCATGGCTTCTCACCACCACAATACGGCAGGCAGCCATGTGAGCCTCCGTTACCCAATCCAGAGGTGCATGTGGAAGATGTGGTTGTGGTGCCCGATGCGCAATCCGCTCCAAATGAGGTTGGAATCTGCCCTAATGTTGGTGCACCTCATGTTGCTGCGGCCCCTCAGGAGATCCCTTTGACCCAAAATCATCCAAGTAAGTGTTGTAGTAACACTTTACCTTTTCTTATCCACCCTTGTAATATGTTATTCCAATGATGACATCCTCATTTAAATGTAGGAGACATTCCTGATAATGTTGGTTGTCATCGTGTGCCTTCATCATCCACTGCGGTGCATACAGGCTTCATATCTAATAGTGTTGATGTTCAGATTGATGATGGAGAGGAGCCTTATGGGACCACAAGAGCTATTCGTTCCGATGATGAACGTCCTGTGGCTGCATTGAGTGAACAAGAGATTGAGCTCATGAAGCAGTGTTGTCCCGATATTGATCCACTAGTGCATAAATTTAGCGATCTCAGACACTCTCATGGTGCTTATGCAGTAGCAAGAGAAGAAGAGTTGCTAGAGGCCCCTAATGATGGGGAAAACATAGAAATTTTCAAGGGCATGATCTTCAAGGACTTGCCAACATTGAGAAGGTGGTTACAGGAGTATTCTATGAAACGTAAAAGACCGTTCAAGGTGCAGCATTCTTATGTGGAGTGCCGTTACACAGTGGTATGTCAGAAAAATGATTGCAATTGGAGGGTATGTGCAAGGAAACAGAAGGACAGTGCAAAGTTCAAGATCACCAAAATTGTAGGTCCACATACTTGTGCTCTTTGGGACAAACGTGGAACTAGGAAGAGGACGAGATACAAGATGGTCATGGATCAGGTTTCAGGAAGAACAAGGGGGAAGAGCAACACCCTTTCTTACTGACCCCGAGCAAAACCAATGTAGCAAATGTGGCAGACTTGGGCACAATGCACGTACATGCACTTGGGCGCCTAGTCAGGTGACAATAGTTAGAGATATATGTTATACTATTTTTAAATGTTTACTCTATGTTTGCTTTCTAATATTTATGCATGCAATTTAATTTGTTATTGACAATTTCCTTTTCCTCCAACAGGATGGTGAGTTTCGACCTCCTCGATCCGTACTACGAGGCGAGCCACCAAGGACGACGCATTTCCGAGGGGGAGGTAATTACTGCAGTTTATATTGCTTAAGCATATGAGCTAAATTTGTGGTACTTACGTTAAAACACCTGTAATAGTTGCAGGTTCTGTCCCCTCTTCGTCCTTGAACCCATGACAGGTTCCACGAGAAGCGGTACGACGAAAGGTACACGCCCTTACTAGAGAGGGCTGGACTAGATGTTGTATCGTATCAGGTTCGTCGTGGGTTGCCTGTCATCAACCCCACGGCGATAACACAACTAAAAGTTTAACAATACATGTCGTTATTCATGGATAAAACATAGAACTACTGAGTGCAACGAGGCCACTTTCCCTTCCTCATCGCATTGGGATTCTCCTCCATCGCTGCCTTCGCACGGTGGGCGCGCTCAACCTTCTTGTCCCTCTTCTCCCTGTAGGCTGCACCTCTTCTCTCTTCCTCCTCTTTCTTGTGCTCCTTCTCAGCTGCCTCCTCTTTCAGTATCTTCTCATAGGCCACTCGACACTCTGCGTCCCAGTCCTTCATACCTTGCAAAAGACGTTTGTCGGACTCCTTGATCTCAGTGTCGATCCACTGCTCAAAGTCACAGAGCGGTGGAGGGGTCTGTAAATCATGCAGAAGTTAGACACACTAAACAAAATCATTATTTAATATGATATAAATCGATTTCCGTATAGATTCTCACCATTAAGTTAGTACGACGCTGAGTAAGTGTAGGCTGAAAAGCATAATTTGAACACATCCAATACCTCTGCCTTTAGGTTTCATGATCCTCAGAAATCTCTACCTTGCAAGGATCACCGCAAAAGCACATTGGAACCGGAACACCACTGGGCAGAGGCTTTGGATCGAATGCGATGCCGGTCAACAGGCCCTTCCTACAAATAAAAAAAAATCGTTCTAGTAACCGAAACAATTAGAACAAAAAATAAACCTAGCAGAGAATACCTTTCTTTACTAGTTTTCCCACACCTTGGCATCCTATGGTTGCAAAATGCAAATAACAAATCAATAATCGTCCCAAACCCTAAGTCAAAATCTAACTAGGGTTTCAAAATACACCTAATATAGTCCGAATCGATGCGTAAAAAATGAGGAGGGGAAGAAGGATACCTTGGTCTCGAAGATCGGTGGATCAAATCCAAGTTTCCAACCAAAATGTCGATTCAAAGAGGTTAGGTGGGTGGAGGAGAGGAAAAACCCGAGAGCAAGGAAGAACAAATGGATGAAGCCTCGGGTGGGTGGGAAAGCTGGCTGGAATATAAGGAACCGAGCTCGGCGCCGTGCCCTCTGGCGCCGAGCCCCCACCCACGTCGGCTGCCACGCTGGTTCTGGTCGCAAAGCTCGGCGCTGTGGGACATGACGCCGAGTTGTGTTACCTCGGCGCCGTGGGGCATGGCGCCGACCCCCAGGGTCCAAATCTGCAATTAGTTTCTCCAGGGGTCCAAATGTGAAAATATTTTTAAAAAAGGCCAAATTCTGAAAATTGGTGGCGTCGACAGAGTTTATAGCGACCGATAGTTCGACGCAAATATCTATAGCAACTGATGATTTGTTACATGTTTTAGCGACCAATGGTTCGACGGTATATGACTTTTAGCAACCAATGATTTATTGCTATGAATATACATGATTATATAATTAATTTCACATTTTTACTGTAGCATTTTGCATATATGGAGTAAGTACTAACTATGAGCAATAGCGTTTTGCATTTTTGTCATAAAGTGTTTTCTTTGCAATAACAAAACTAGGTACTTGTATATTTCTTAGGCCACTCAGGTTGGGTGAGGATTATATAAATAAAAAAACTGGTACGAAAAAAGAACATGAGATATCACATCCTTAATGGCAAGAACCCAGAGGTAAGTATTGGAATGAGCAAGTAAATTTGGGTCTGCCACGGTTATGTAAAAAAACATGTCAACATGGCAAGATACATTAATTTTAAGTTTTCAACTGAAATTTCTTTAATAAGAACACTTGGTTTTGAAAATCCTTTTCTAGGATTCAATGGAGGAGGGTCCCACTATCTAAAATTATATCTGGCCAGAACCTTAGCTACTAAATGTCAGGTATCAATATTAGAGATACCCGGTGGAAGGGAACTAATAGCAGCGGATGCTAATCGACCTGAACGATTAAGGGTGTGATCCCCTTCTCAGCCGACCCCTAAGGGAGGGATTTTATCTTGCCTGACCCCGAGAGTACGGGGTCTCACCGGACCCTGAAGAGTGAGTTTCTATCTCGCCCGACCGTGTGGGAAGATTCCACCTTGCTCAACCCCAAGGGCGCGGGATCGGCCTTAGCCGAGAATGTGGGTCCCTAAAAAGGACTCGTGTTGTTCCCAACCACTACGGGCGTGGAGGGACGTACCCGTTGTTGTACTTCTAAAAGTAGGACGGAAGTAGGAACGACCGAACAATGGCCACGATAGGTCATACCTGATGAGGGCACACATCGTCTACAATGTCGAACAAGACGCTATTGTTCCACCTAATCCCTGTACGACACCCGTCGCGTGTGTCCGCGGCCTACGTCACCCGCTTGGGCGGAATGGGACTCCACGACCAGTCGAAGATGCCCATGCGTGGCAATAGTGGCGAATGTGAACATGACGAGAAGATGTCCCCGTCTTCATCTACAGGGACCGTGAGGGCCGTCTAAAGGTGGGAAAGGACGACACACCCTCATAGACACTTTTCCCCCTTTTTCCCTCTATCGTGTATGATATGCCCATCCCCTTGAGCTATAAAAGGAGAGGCAGGATGTCCGGATAGGAGATGAGATCGAAGCAAATTTGATCTGATTCTCGGGAGAGTTCGACTCTGCTCTTGAGACTTACACAATCCTCACACCTTCATGAAAGACTTGGGACCCCTTTCCTCTCTCACTCGTTTGAATCCCCTACTACAAACAGAGCAGGTAACACGAGCGGCAGCACACTAGACGTAGGGTTGTTTTTCACCCGAACTAGTATAAATCCTTATGTCCTCCGAGCTCACCATCCGGGGCCAGACTCACAAATCACAAATTCACTAGTCAGCACCGGGGTGGAGCCACCTTATGGCCATGGTGGGCTCCGCGCCCCCCCCCCTTCCCTCGATAATTTTTTAAAGAAATAATTATGAAACTACATGTTTACTATACTAGTCGCTACGTATCTACATGGTTGTATATATAGTTATTTTCTATAATATATGGTGGAGTATTTGCTAGTAGTCTTCATTTTCGCTTGTTATAAGCTTGATTGCTTGTTTACCTCGTTGTTCCCGGTGTGTCCGTCTTGTTGCACTCGTGTCGTAGTGCCTCCAACAGTCATTGATGATCTAGAGCCACATGTTCAAAAGTCTCACATTGATAAGTCACTAACATAAGTTGTGGCAAGCTCTCTAGATCTTATAAAGTCTCTACCTAGTTAGTTTGAATATGTTCAAATAGAAGCACAAACAACTAGATGGGTAGCCAATATGCGTAAAGCATGTTATTCTATTTATTGAACATTTGTTCTCTATTGAATAATTACCACTCTCTCCATTTTAAATTATGTCACTCCAAGAATCTTAGAAAGTCAAATAATCTCAAGTTTGATCAAAATTGTAGGGAGAACTAGAAAAATAGCATCCAATAGATATACTATGAAGCGGTTCAGAGACATGGGTCTGCGTAAGGTGCCTTCGCCGTTGTTGCCCTACCCGCCTATTGACATGACGCCTCCAAAGCAGACGTTGCCGCTCCGCAGCAAGAGGATTGTCGCGCAGCCTCTCTCGCGTAT
>CM039136.1:3037841-3055463 GCA_022036555.1 Microstegium vimineum
GTGGTGCTCTGGAGGAATCAAATCTTCTGTTTTCAAGAACCAAGAATCCAGGTACAGCTGCGTGGTCTACTGCTATCTCAGGAAACTGTCTGAATGGCCAGTACGAAAGAGCAGTGCATTTGTTTAGGAGGATGCAGTCAGAGCATGTGCAACCTAACGAATTCACCTACACCGCTATACTTACAGCATGCATGGCTCTTGGAGATGCTGTAAGTGGTATGGAGATCCACAGCAACTCGATTCGAAATGGGTACGGAACCAACACGTCTGTCCTGAAAAGTTTGATTACCTTTTACCTAAGACAAGGTCGGTACCACCAGGCTCTGAAACTGTGCTTAGCAGTCTCAAACCATGATATTTCTTTGGACACATTGGCTGAATCATTTTCTCAGGTTGATCATCATGTTGGAATAGTTAATCTCTTTCATGCTATCCAACGTTGTGGCGCAAACCTTGACTACCATACTGCACGTCTCATCTTGAGTTCGTGTGGGAAGCTAGGACTTCTTGAGGAAGGGCTGCAAACACATGCCTACATGACAAAGCGTGGCCTTGCTTCCACAGATTGGACCAACAGCTACCTCATCGACATGTACTCAAGTTGTGGTAGCCTTAAACATGCGTCCGATGCCTTCAACTATATGTCTGACAAGGATGCATCTTCCTGGACCTCAATAGTGGCAGCAAACGTCGAGAATGGCTGCCCAGAGACTGCCATTCGCCTGTTTTCACAGATGCAGAAGGAGAAGTGCTATCCGACATCGGAGGCATTTTTATCTGTGCTGAAGGCCTGCGCGAGAACTGGCCTAGTAAGTGAAGCATTCAGGTTTTTTGTGTCCATGACGGAGGTTTACAAGATACAACCCTCGGAGGAGCATTATTCCTACATGATTGAAGTCTTGAGTCGTGCTGGGATGTTCAAGGAGGCAGAGCATTTCATCGACAGTGTTGTTCCTTCTGAATCTGGCACGTCGGCCTGGAATTTGCTTTGTGCTGCTGCGGAACAGAACGGAAACGATAAGACGGTAAAGCTTGCTGGAGACAGACTAGCTAGGCTTCTTGGTGGCTGCTGAGTGTTGACTGTTGAGCAATGCTTCAGTTTATATGACGAACATGTCCATCATTTACATATAAAACTCTAGGGCAACAAACTCAAATCAAGGCTAATAATATAGCACATCTCTTAGTTAGCTTTTCACTATTAATATATGGTTATTTCTCTCCCAAAGTCTCTTGACTTTCGTGTCTAAGCCAGCTATAAACCTACAGGCTACAACCCGCTTTTCCTTTCTATCTCTTATATCCTTCCTCCATCTTAGCATATAGCATGCTTGTAGTCCTTTACTATACTTGCTCTCAAGGTGTATACTCTTGGCATCGAGGCACTGACACGTGATGTGAATACTGTAATTGGAGGCCAGTCTTGTACTCTTGTGTAAATCTAATACAGTTTCATACAAGATTTACTGCCTTACTGGAGTGAAACTCTTATTTATAGCAATCCAGTTGATCCATAGTCTAAAAGAACCTTGGTGCGTGATTGATGTTTATAAGAAGTGAGTCCAATTCAACCAGTTGGGTGAAACGTGCGGGTACAGTTTATCTTACTAGTATAGTGCTCGTGCCAACGTTGCGGCTTCATTTCAACAACACAACAGTTTTTTAATAGTTTAAGTCTCACGTAATTGTATATGACCATCTCTATAATCCAGTAAACAATCATACATATTAGAATACAGAAAACACTCATGCATCTTCCAACATCTTTATTATTGCAGAACTTATTTTCAGCAAGGTTCTGCAAGCTATCTAGACTATCTGCACATACAAATGATATATGGGAATTGAGAATGAAAATAACCAAAAATAGGTTTTAGCTGCAGATAACTTGTAAGAGCAAAAGTTAAGATGTTTTGCAAATTAGAAAAAACAGCTTTGTATGTATATTTTATTCTTTTGATACCTTGTTCCAACACAAAGCAACAGAAAGAGTTTGTGTGTGCAGCACGATGTTCATACCAAAATAAGTTTAACTGGAGTTACTAGAAGGGCGTACCCAGTGCCGTAGGCTCCTGCACTGCGGGGTCTGGGGAAGGGAAATAGCCCGCAGCCTTTCCCGCACAAATGTGCAGAGGCTGGGGCTCGAACCCTGGACCTCTTGGTCACAGGCGGTAAAGCTCTACCGCTTGCACCAGGGCCGCCCTTCTAACTGGAGTTACTAGAACATAAGAAACAGCATCTGAAGCTTCGTCAAAGAACGTATACCTTTACAGGTTTAGCTGAACCCTTTATCTTTCCCCATGAGACTGCTTCATCAGGCTGTGCCCAGAGTCACTACCATCAAACTCTTGAGCTGTGTTAATATAAACAGCATAATCTGCACCATTGCGAAACATATTGGCATTGCATATATGATGCTTTGGAAGGCCTCCACCGAGAACTATAATCCCTGTCTTCCTTGGTGTTGCATGGATGGCTTCCCCATTCATCAGCCGTATATCTGTAAAGAATTTCAAGCTCAATGTCACATAAGAAAGCAAAGGCAAGGACAGAAAAGTGAATCATACCTTGTACAATGTCAATAATAAGGCCAGGATTACGGACTGAATGACAAAACAGCATGTCTCCGAGTGATCCATCAGTCAATGCAGGACAGTATACAGGTATGTTATTCTGGTCAAGTACTGATAAGTTAGTACAGTGTGAATGCCGTCTTGAGATGTATACAAAGTAGCTCATGAAATCAATAACTTCAATATAAGAAAAGCACGAAACCATGCTATTTTTTATAAGATATCCTACCTGGAACAGGAAAGGGTAAGGCACAAAGTCAATTTCAACATCAAGAGTTATAGCTAACTGAGCTATGAATATTTGTAAACCAACTATGGTTCAAATAACATAAATCAATGCATAATTTGTATTACTCAGGTACACAAACACACTTAGATTCCACAGTAAAGCAACAATAACATGCTCAAATAACTCAGTTGAATTTTTATTACTTTTCCATCCAACATAAATCAACGCATAATCTGTAAACAGAATCAGCACGACTCGTTTCTGCAGGTCTTTTAATATTTCCAAAGAATATATATACAGGTAATGTAAAAACATACTACCTTGTATGCCCAGTAAAGATAGGAGCTTTCATCACTTATTTCTTTACCAAGACGAGCTATCACCTTTGACGGTGTCCAAACATTCTGCAGGTAACAATAAACTAATTCATGACAAAGAAATAAAAATATGGTTGACTACTTGTTTCCTGAAAAACAAGATCTGTTGCTCATACTTTCATACACAAGAGATGGCAGGTAATCTATTACAACAAATTAATGATGTGAAAAATCCCTTGTCAAAAAAAAATGATGTGAAAAATGCAGGCTGCTCTTGAGTTTAAACATCAAATATCCAGTAAGGTGTAACCTTTTCTGGATTGATATTCAGCAACTTCTGCAGAAACTAATAGCTCCTACTTCATACATTTTAGTTTGGCAAGATCTCACTTGTCTGGCTATTCAAGTTCATACGCATATTGCTAGAAGAAAGAAAAAAAATGACATGGTTCCTCACTCTGAAGGCCACGAAAAAAGTATAATGTTGGTAAAAAAAAAAGCTATGCAAGCAACGTCATGAAAATGCCAGGATAGTTTTTGAATCTTTTTAGAATATTTAGTGTGACATGCTAGACAAATAGTTTTGAAGAACTTTTGAACCCATATTGTAGATCAATTTCATGTTAGGCTTTTCTTCATACTTGTTGCCTTCTTAGTGACAGTACGAACGTCCAGACCCTTCTATAAGAACTATTTTACAGGTTGCAAGAAAAAAGCATATTCATATTCCACTTCTAGTATCAAATAGCGATTGTATATGGCAAATGACAACCATGTTTAGCAGGTAGCTTTGTTTAAGCCAAAGAAACATTATGTAGCTTTATCCCAGCAGGAATGTTCACCTCAGTAGATTGTTCCAGTAGCAACTGGTCGAAGATTGGCATGATCCAGTTCTCAAACTTGCAGTAGTTATCATTCGGCACCAACAGATTTCCTATCCGGTTCAGTCCTTTTGACCGCAGTAGTGCTCCAGGTAATGAAAAATCACCTCTGTAAGTTGGTGCAAGGCATTTAATGAGATCCTCCTCTATACCCCCAGCAGTTGTAACAATAACATCCACCTGAAGAACATAATTTTTCAATGAAAAAGTTAACATTAGAACACTAGAGCTCAATGCATTTGGTAATGTTAGAAACGGATATTTCTAGGCATGCACCAAGCTGACCACTTTAAAGAGGGACATTGAAACTTCTTTTCATTCCAAATTTGTACTTGTGGTACAGAAGTAGGAGAATTTACCATGTGATGCTGAGCTAGGAAACAGATTATATCCCGGATGCCAGAAGAAACAAGGTTTGAAGTGAAGCCCAGAAATATCTTGCACTTCACAGATTCTCTATATTTAGGGTCAAGTTCAGCTTCATCACAATCTTCACTGGGCTTCTCATGCGATAACCTCCAATCTAACTTTAGTTCAGCCAAGCATAGCAAATATCAGAAACCATGCAAATGATAGTAGACAATTGGACAAAACTGAAAATGAATAAGTATGCTGGGGCAATATTGTTCTATGTCATATAGGTACTTCTAGCTTACTCCAATCGAAAGTCTAACTACAGATGTTTACTCGACAGAATCCACTAGATTCCTACAGATTGTTTCTTCAGTCCCCAATCAATTCCACTGAGTCTTATTAGGTAATTTTTGGTATAAATTTTGCTAAATCAACAATCAAATTGACTATATATGGTTTCTGATGTCAACTATACATTTCACTTGTTCTTTAAAAAAAATCCCCTCCCTAAGTTGCTTCACCTTCCGCCACTGCAGGCCTCCAAACATTAATTTGCCGAGAATTTACAACACGCTACAACAGACCTCCCATCGCAAAAAAATAAAATAAAATAAAATAAAATAAAAATAAAATCGCATGAACATATCTTCTTCGCTAGTTTGCTACAGTAGCCCAAGCGCAAGCTCTCGCCCTCCTGACAGAAAAAAACAAAGCAGAGCAGCGGGCGCCGTACCATCTGGTTGACGACGTCGATGGCGTCGCCGAGGTTGGATGCCTGGAACCCCGTGTACGAAAGCGAGGCGAGCAGCCTCTCGATCCCGAGGCCCGGGTCATTGAAGTCGGCGCCGGTGATCCTCGTGAACCGCGACTCATCAAGCGACTCCGATGGCTTTAGCACGATGGATCGCACGCCCTCCAGCGCCTCCACGTCGCGGACCACGCTACCGCCGCCGCCGCCTCCCGCGGCAGCCATCTCTGGAGTCTGGAGCCCGAACCGCCGCAGCCGTGAGACAGTAGCTCAGCCCGGAGACGCGCTCGCTTTCCACACTTCGGGCCGTCAATGCCGACCACACCTCGCTCGCACGCGTCAGGCTGTCGGAGCCGGAACCCAACGACGGCGTCGCGGTGAGGAGCGGCGGGACTGAGGACGAGTGCGGGGAGGAACAGCTCGCGGTGGCCCGGAAGAGGAGCCCGACCGTGACGGGGAAAACCGAAATTTCAATATTTGAGATCCAATTCATCTTCCTGGCAACATTTAACGGCCAATTCGTCTTACTTTCAAAATTTATGACTAGAGCTACGAATTATTTCGATTGAAATGATTTTAACCATTTTCTTATCTTTTCCTTTTCCTTGTAACTTTTCACCTCTCCCCCATCCACCTAATATCTTATTTAGATTCGCATATATCTTCCTCGATCTATATGAATTGAAACGTATTTGAATTAATTTCTATTTCAATATATCTCAATTCTAGTTTAAGGTAAATACATGCGCATACAAACAAAGCCTGAAAAAAGAACCAAACATCCTGGCTCATCAGACCACAGCACCACAAGAGCAGAGTATGTCATCGGCTGCTCACCGCGCGTAGGCTGCGCCGGCTCTACTGGTTGTGGTGGGCCCTCCCCATGCGCTCGCTGGTGGTGGTGTATGAGCGGCAAAGGATGCGCACGGGCGGCCGCTCGTCTTTGTCACGTTGGAGCTCGCGACTCGCGATGTCATAGTAACAATTACGCGGACACAGAGGGGTAGTTTGTTATTTTTGGGTGCGGAAGAGATGAAAAGATTAAAGAAAAATGAAACAAGATATGAAAGCATGGAAAACCTTTGAATTAAAATAATTCGCAGCTTCAATGTCAAATTTCAAAAGTTACATGAATTAAATGTTAAATATTAAAATTTCTGGGGAAAACTCCTTTCACGTTATAATAGGCCCACGGCCCAGCCCACAGCCAACAGGCAACCAGAGCACTAAAAAGGCTGAGACACTGCTATTGTGGGCCAGGCCTATCTGGTTCGTTTTCTTCTCCTCCGGCGGGGCCCCGGCCGACAAACAAGCCAACGCCGGCGAGATCCAGATCCGCCCGCCCCGCAGGAACAGGATGTTCGGACTTCAGGCGAGCGGCGCGGCGGCCTCGTGGGTGGTGGGGCGGATGGGCACCGACGCGCACCTCTACGATGACCCCAACGACGCCTCCATCCCCGAGCTCCTCGACTCCCGCTTCGACGCCGACAAGGTCGACGCCCTCAAGCGCCTCCTCGCCCTCATCGCCCAGGGCGTCGACGTCGCACACCTCTTCCCGCAGGTATTCTTCTTCCCTGATCCTCGACTCTTGCTGTTTTGCTTTCTTCTGAACAAAACCACTACAAATGCGGGCAGGTCGTCAAGAATGTGGCGTCGCAGTCGCTCGAGGTCAAGAAGCTAGTCTACCTCTACCTCCTCCACTACGCCGACAAGTAAGCCAAGCCGCCGCCGCCGCCTCTTCCATAATCATCATGTCCTGTGCATGTACTTGCTCAGTAACACTCCTAACTAGTACTGCAGTTACTAACTCATTTTCACTTCTTGAAAATCCTCTCAATGAATTCACTTCAGGCGCCAAAACGAAGCCCTTCTTTCTATTAACATCTTCCAGAAGGATTTATCGGATATAAACCCACTGGTGAGGGCTTGGGCCCTGCGCACTATGGCTGGCATCAGACTACATGTTGTTGCTCCCCTTGTATTGGTTGCCATCAAGAAATGTGCCAGGGATCCGTCTGCATATGTAAGGAAGTGTGCTGCCTATGCACTTTGTAAGCTGTGCGACTTGCTTCCAGATGAAAGTACTGCTTTGGAGGAGGTTTGTCTAGTAAAACCCCACCCCTTCTTCTTTATGCAGCAACTCTGCATACCATATATGTATCTCAAGCCTTCCCTTTTGATGATGTTGTTGCAGATCGTGGACATCTTGTTCAACGACAATTCCCCTGGAGTAGTCGGAGCTGCCGCTGTTGCATTTAAGTCAGTCTGTCCAATTTGTTTACCGTTAGTATCAAAACATTTCCGAAGGCTATGTGAGACACTCCCAGATATCGAGGAATGGACTCAGATCGTACTCATTGAGATCCTCTTGCGTTATGTAATAGCCAGACATGGCTTGGTCAAGGATTCTTTACTCTTTGCTTCAGATTTACCGACGACTCAGGGCGTTACAGATTCAGATGCTGTTGCTAGCATGCCCACCAAACCTGATTCTATCAGCAATGGGATTTCTGATACTATATCAAGCATCATGCTGTTCCGGCACTACATCGAACAATGTGCAGGTCCCTCCGATAGAGAAGGCAATAGTTTGGAATTTTCATCTGTCACCACAAACAGCAATGATGATGTCGCAATTCTTTTGAAATGTACATCGCCTCTTCTATGGAGTCGAAATAGTGGAGTTGTACTTGCAGCAGCAAGTGTACATTGGATCATGGCTCCTATTGGGGATGTGAAGAAAATTGTTGGCCCAATTTTGTTTACTCTACGGTCATCTCCTGATGCGGCATATGTGGTACTTACTTACTCTTTTGTTTTCATACTCTTGATTTCATCTAATCACAGTTATGGTGCCAAGAACAACTGTTGGTGGAGTACTCGTACAATTTTTAGAGGCATATTCTGTTAATAGGACTTTGCTTTATTCAGATTAGTTAATTCTTAATCGAACCATTTGAAGTTCTACTCTTGCTTTTGCATAACAAAGAACCTCGGTTCAAAGTCAACTTATGGCCTTGTGTTCACATTCCACCCAAAGGGCTAAATACTACCTATAATTTCTCCATGATTTTCTCTTTCAATGGTCACCTTCTGTATCTGTTACAAAAATAATTGAATTTGCCAGAGAACCAAATGCAACTTTGCATTAGATTTAGGTACAAATTTTAAAATTGAACTTGTCAATTGAATTTCTCCCGTGAGGATTGAAAATCAGGTTCTTTCTTGGTTGTTACAAGAGGTTTTTTTTTTTAATCATGCAATTTTTCACTTTGACTTGAGCTTTCCTATTTTGTTGCAGATGCTTGGCAACATATTAGTTTTTGCCAAGACGATGCCATCATTGTTTGCCCCGTTTTATGAGGACTTCTTTGTAAACGCTTCAGAACCGTACCAGACGAGGGCTTTGAAGCTTGAAATACTGACCACTATTGCCACAGAGACATCTATTCCGGCCATTTTTGAAGAATTTCAGGTAATTGCTTGTAACTCCAATGGACACTATATCTGCTGAGCTCTCTTTGGAAGACTGCAATGTTTTATTTATGACTTTTCCTAAAAAAAATTGTATTTACATCTAACATAAAATCTATAGCTAAATGTTTGCTAAATCTTGAGATCATGTAATGACAGTATGCCATTGTATCTACTTTAAAGACATGATATTTCACTCTGTCTAGGATTCATTCATGGTTCCAAAATTATCTGTTGCTTTGTGTGCTCAATGTTGAATTCTTTGAAATGGACTCTCAAGGATTATCCAGGAACAGCTTCTCCTTGCTTAGAGTCAAATGCAACTTGTAGTCAAATTAGCAAGATTTAAGTATTATTGTCCACCTGCAATTTGGTGAAGAATTTCAATTTCAGAGAAAAGTGTCTACTAATTTATCATTTTGTTAATTCATGTTTGTGGCATTGTGTTCTCTTGCTGCCAGGATTACATTAAAGATCAAGATAGGAAATTTGTAGCAGATACCGTTGCAGCTATTGCATTGTGTGCCCAGAAACTTCCCTCTATTGCCACCGCTTGCCTTGAGGGACTTTTGACACTTGTATTTTATGGTAATAATCTTCATGTATGCATATTTTGTGTAAACCATTCTTCTTGGAATTAATATTTTGTCTTGGTCATATTACAGAATCATTTATTAGTAACTCAGTTCACTTAGATGGAGAAGATGCTGTTTTGGTTCAAGCAATCTTGTCAATCAAAGCAATAGTGAAAATGGATCCAATATCCCATGAAAAGGTACTATTTAGTATTTTATATATCGAGACTCGAATCTGCTACTTGTTTTTCTTGACCAAAACAGTACTTTTCACATGCCAGCTAAACCCAAGTTTGACCCAGGCTATTGGTTCTCTTTTCTTTTTGTTTTAAACTTTTAGGAAACAAAGTGTCTGATCTGCTTCTTCCTTCATGAGAGCTTATCTGATTATTTTAGCCTCTTGACTATTTGAATGTACTATCCATCATTGGGACTTTGGAACTTACCCCTCCCATGTCCATTTGACTCCTGCATTTTAGCTGTCCTTTTCATGCTCATCCAATAAAACGTCCTAAGAGGTGTCTGTTATGTTGGTTATATGGTACAACTGATGCTTCAGTTCCCGATCACCTTGTGTGAAGTGTGAACAAGAAGTCAACAACTGCTTTTAGTTATAGTTATCTGTTGGTGATGATCGGTAACTAACCTACTCAAGTGTGAAGGTTCTGTAAATGTCAAAACATCAGAATTAAAATGCTGTTCTTTTTTTGTATCATTTTTACGGGTATGCTGTAATGTTCAAATCATATATTGTATGCAATAATATCTGAAGTATATAAATTACACTATGTGTTATTGTTTAGATGCATTTCTTCCAACTTGGCAATTGATCCAGTACCCTCACTAATTCTTTTACAGAAGATATCCGTTTCTCTTCCTTCTTGATGTTTTGACCTTGCATCTTCATTAAACTATTTCTATTTAGGTAATTGTCCGCTTGGTTCGCAGTTTGGACAAAATCAAGGAGCCTGCAGCACGATCCTTGATCATTTGGGTGTTTGGAGAGTATGGCTTTGTGGGAGATCTCACTACAAAGATAGTTCCTCCTGTTCTCAAGTATCTTGCGTGGTCCTTTGCTGCTGAAGTGGTGGAAACGAAGCTTCAAATCCTAAATTCTTCTGCCAAGGTATATCCTAAATTAACATTCCAATATGGCAATATCTTATCTGGAGATTGGTAATAGCTTTACTTTTTGTCAGGTTATAATGCGTACAGAAGAACACATGGAAGAATTCAAAACGATAGTTGCATATGTCATTGAGTTGGCTACATGTGACTTGAATTATGATGTTCGTGATCGTGCTCGTTTACTATCAAGACTTTTACCGTGCTACATGACTCACCAAGGTCCCTCACATGAACCTCAGAATGGTGATATCTGTAAAGAGCTAGCTGATCATATATTTAATGGGAAGCTGCAGCCAGCATCTCATTCAGCAAGCAACTATCGCATATATCTTCCAGGTTCCCTTTCGCAGGTTGTTCTTCATGCAGCCCCTGGTTACGCACCACTTCCAAAGCCTCAAAGTATGGAATTAAATCATAATGTCTCGGGAGCAACCAGAGGCAAGGCCAAACTTTCTGCAAGTAATAACTCTGATGCTGAATCTGGAACTTCAACATATGAGAGCAGCTCTGTTTATGATTCGGAGAGTGAAGGTGCTGGCCTATCAGACAGGGATACTGTTGAATCCCATCAGGATCAAGACGATAACCAGGATGCTCCACTGGTACAGATATATGATGCTAGTATACAGCAAGGCCAGACAGGTCAAAATACTGAGGAAAATTTGGCAGATCTCATCTCTACTGATTTGACTGAGTTGATGTCTAAGTCAGCCTTGGAATCATGGCTTGATGAGGCTCCTGCTGAGCCAGTTGTTCAGAATTTGACACAGACATCATCTGCCAGAGTTTCTTTTACAAACCGCGACTTTGAGCGAAAACCTAAATTGCACACATTGTTAGACTCATCTAGCAGTAATGGCTTAAGTGTTCTATATGCCTTCTCATCTGAGGTTTCACCCAGATCACGCTTGCTGGTATGTGTAGACTTATATTTTGAGAATGTCACTACACACCAGCTAACAGATATAACCGTTGAATCTGAAGAGGCTTCTAGCAGTGTGTATTCTGTAGACCAAACATCAGAAGGATCTTCGGGGTATGTATCATCTTCATCTGTGTTTTAGTTACTTCCATGGCAACATTTTATAAGGCAGATGGTTATGATGCAATTGTTTTGTTGGTTTGTTTATCTTTGTTATCTTATATTACTTGTCTGCCCATTTGTGATAAATTATTTTTGCAGTGTCCCTACTATCATTCCTGTGGAAGAGATACATTCGTTGGATCCACAACAAATGGCAAAGATGGTTCTTGAGGTCCATTTTCATCACCATCTCTTGCCTCTAAAGCTGTCTGTGCTTTGCAATGGGAAAAGGCATCCAGCAAAACTTCATCCTGACATTGCCTATTTTGTTCGGCCACTACCCATGGACCTAAATACTTTCCTATGCAAGGAAAACCAATTGAGGGGAATGTTTGAGTATGCTAGGAGGTCAGTCAAGTTCAACCTTGTTGATTCCAAATTAGGTTCCCACTGCACTAGAGCTAATCTGATGAAAATTGCTACAGGTGCACCTTCAAAGATCATCTTCAGAAGCTAGAGCACAAGGACAGCGCAGAGCACAACGATAAGAACCTTCAGGTGTCCCAGAGTGTCGCTTCAAAGATACTGAGCAATGCTAATGTTCACCTTGTCTCGATGGACATGCCAGTAACCTTCAGTGTCGATGACGCCTCGGGCTTGTGTTGGAGATTCAGCAGTGAGATCCTGAGCACTTCAAAACCTTGCCTGACTACCATCCTCACGGAAGGACCTGCCTCAGGTCCACTGGATCTTACTGTGAAGGTGAACTCAGAAGATACGGTGTTTGCCCTGAACCTCCTAAACAGAGTTGTGGCGATCATAGATTGAGGTGCCGACTTTTTAGCTCCTTGAGCATTCAGTTTGAGATATCATGTGGATACTGTAAATTGTACATTATCAGCGAATACAAAGGGTATTTGGCAAGCGCGTGACTGTTTGATCTGTCGAATAACAGCATCTCCTATAGTTCTAAAAAAAACAAAAGAATTTATTTACAACTTGCTGTAAAAAAGTAGAGAGTATATTTGTTGGTTTTCTCTCACGGTTTCTAATATCTTTCTTGCATCTAAAAGAACGGTTCGACATGAAAGTTTCTTGGCGGCAGCTGTCTTCCTCGCTGCCTGGGATTAGTGGCGTCAATGCAGATTGGAAGTCACACTCACGACGATTCCTCCTACCAAATCCAAAGACTGAGTTTAAAAAAAATCCAAAAAGACAGACTGAGAGTTTATGTGTCGCTGGAGATTTTCTTTGCATATATCAATCGATTTTTCCAACTACAGAAAGATTAGGAGTTGGGAGAAAATGTTAATATAAGGGACATGCACCCAGATTGGAAGTGTGGTTTTTTTTAACTAAGTGGGTTAATTTAACAACCGATGACATCTAATGGACAAAATGCTGATAAACCCGTGGGTTGAGTAACCGACGGCATCTACATAATGTTGCAAACCCATGATCCGATGAACGGAATGTTGATAAACCCCTAAACTCAGCAGCATTCGTAAAGAACTAATCGTGGTGGGACCTTAAAGGCCTAGCAGCTACTCCCTCGGTTTGAAATTATAAGTCACTTTGATTTTTTGATATATCCATTTTACTATGTACCTAGATATAATAATATGTCTAGATACACAGCAATATGGATGAACAAAAAAGTCAAAGCGACTTATAATTTGGAACGGATGGAGTATTCAACAGCTATCCAACTTTACAAATTAGTGCCGTTTCGTTGCAATGCATAACATATTTCATGGAAAACACATCTGGTAGATGCGGCTTAAGAGGCCAATTTTTCATAATAATAGTCATACAACCAAATAGAAATCAATGGCACAGGGGGACAAGCAACAATCTAAATGATGGTGCAGTAAACGCTCACTGTAAGCGACAAAACATGGATGCATGTTACGTTTAACAGACAGAATTGCAAAACCAAAAATGGTTTATGGATTCTCCAAGTAAACATAAAAAAGTTGAGGTTCCTTGTCCATCTAACCCGCTCCAGACATATTAAGCATTACATAAATTCATATCTAGAACAAGTTCAAAGGTGCTAAAGACCACGCGCCATGGGAAGGATACCCACTTAGGCCACCAGAGTGCTGGCCGTGGTTGACTCACTGCACAAAAACAAGTAAACAAGGTCAGACATATGCAAGAAGTTTCAAAACAATTGGAGATCAAATAGATAACAATTGTTGTGCCATGTGTAAATCAGTATGTTGGAACTTAATCTGATGGAGAAAGTTTAGAGTATTCAGCTATTCAGTATAACCAATGAATGGATCTCTTGGTTTTCAGTTTTGTATAAAACATGTATAATAGTTTAAGCCAAGCAAATTCACTCAACATTGATCATTGTTGAATTCGACAATTGCACAAGTATACTACTAATAATGACTTTACAAATATATAAACTAGCACTAGCAGTCATTGATCATATTCAATGAACAAGGACACTCACTGCTAATAGTATTTCAAAGTTAGACAAATGGTACTTTGTCAATATAGTGTTCAGTATGAATACCAGCCAGTGTCCCAGTGTAATAGACAACAAAATTGTGTCAATCCCCACTGGAAAAAAAAATTATGCGGCTGTGCGGCCCCACCCATTACGTTGGTTTCGGCTGCTGTTTAGTTTTTTTATCCATCTAAATCTGGCCCATTAAGTCCATGGGATTTTCAATGCACGCATTGGACTGAGATTAGGCAGTGCCACACAAGATGACCATGTGTGGCACTGCCACATACAATTTTTTTCCATCCCCACAAACCATAACCACACTAAAAAGGCATGTCTAGCATTAGCTCAAATACCATTTTGTCGATTTGTCAAGTGCCCACCATGATTACCATCAGATAGAAGTGTCACAATAGCCTAAATTCTTCACTCCACTAGCATGTCTACCTGACTTCAATTGACTAGAATAAGGGCATGGCATCTACACACACCACTAACATGTCTAGAACAGCTCCTAAGTACGTAGCAATTGGTGCACATTGACTCTCACAGCAAACACATAACCATGATAACTAACAATTCACAACACCAAGGTTCAGTCAGTCACTGATAACAAGGGCAGGCAGGAATGAGCTCCAATTGACTTACTACTTCCAGGTGGGCGGGAGCTTCTTGGTGCGCTTGTAGTAGCGGGCAAGGCGGTGGATCCTGCTCTCGACAAGAATGAGCCTAAATTTGGAGTCCTTGTCCTTCCTGTTCCTCTCCAGATGCTTCCTAATCGCCACCGCCTTCTTAATGAGGAAGTAGAGATCCTCAGGGATCTCTGGCGCCAACCCTACACGCATACATCGGATATCATCAACACACCACACTTCATACGCCTCACATACGAATCGAGCAGCAGAGAAACATGTTCTCACCATGGGCCTTGAGGATGCGGAGGATCTTGCTACCAGTGACGCTCTTGACGAGCGGGATACCGTGCTGGTCACGGAGCAGGACGCCGATCTGCGATGGCATCTGGCCCTTCTTCGCAGCCTTGGTAATCATCTCATCAACCTGCCAAAACACAGCATTCGAGCGCGTCAATCAACAAACCGCATCGCCCGAATCGAACCATTCAGGAATGAGGGGGCAAAAAAAAAACTAACCTCAGCGGCGGCCGTCTTAAGCCAGGTCGGAGGAGTCCTCTTGTACGGCAGCGCCGACGACGAGATACCCTTCCTGATGCACGGAGACACACATCCGCCATTAGAACACACGGAATTCACTGGGCACTTACGAGTGAAGAGGGAGGAGAGAGAGGCTTACCCGCGGCTGTGCATACGCCCCATGGCGGCGGATTGGTGTCTATCTCAGGCGACGGCCGGCGGTGGGTTGCTGCTGCGGCAGCTGCGGCGAAGGCGGCGGCGCGAGGGCGAGAGGAGGCGCGTGCGGCGTTAGCAGAGAGCTGCGGCTAGGGTTTCGGGGAGGATACTTATAGTAAGCGGCGGCGCTGAGGGTTTCCGCTAGGGCTGCGCCGTTTCGAGCTGGGCCGTTTGTTGGGCTTCGCCCATTCTCTCGGGACGTTTCGGCCTGGTATACGTCTTCTGAAGCTTTACTCTGATGATGAAATTTCTTTCTTTTGTTTTGTGGTAAAATAAAACATCTTAGAAATTTCCTTTTTTTTATTCCCAAAAAAATAAATTGGCTTCTTTCAATTTTAGGATTGTATGGCTTACAAGGTGATGATGATGATGATGATGGCTTACAAGGTGAGCCATTTTTGGACATGTTTTGGAATAATATCTCGTATATTGTTTTTGTCCATACGCATTACTCTGCATCTGAGCTGAAAGCAGGCTTCGTGTCAGCACGTGTTAATTTGAGGTCTGACTGATTTGGAACCACAATTCCAAATGGAGAGGTGCACCAGCTCGTATTGTCCTATTTGGAACCCGGGTTTTTTTTTCATGTTCTTGTGTTGCTCCTATGAAATCGAAATGATTTGTAAAAATCTTATACGATACACTTGAAATTCATGTGATCCAAATGAGCCTTACAGCTTCACGAGTATGCAAAGATGAAAAGTGAATGTGAAGCATCAAGTTATTTTATATAACAATAGCTTCACTACCGACTACATAGTCGCCTAAGGATCTATTTAGTTCAATTCTGAGCTAGTGAAAAGATGTTATGAGATATGGTTATCAAGAAGTTATAGTTGTTTAGTTAAAAACAATTATGAAACCTACCTCCTCTATTAATCTCCTTAGTCCTTAATACAAGTTGTAAGATATATCTCTATTTTCACCCACTTAAAACAGAAAAGTGAAAGCTGAATATAGGATCTAAAGGTGCCGTGAAAACTGAATTGTGCGAAAGCAGTTACTTATGAAAAAATATTTTTTGGGGGACCGTGAGGCACCATGTTTTTCATTAAATAGAAGTAGAATTTGCTACAACTACCAATTCCACCCACCTAGCTAACACGAGGTTGTGATTACATGGTACAATTTGCGATAGAAGGAACAAACTCTGGGTATCCAACCCACTCAGCGACCGCAGCTGCCTGAACCCAGCTAGGGTCTACCGTTCCTCTCCTTCCACATTTTTTATACAATCAATTAAGAAGAAGAGAGTCGAAACTCTCCTTCCACAGTATACAACCAATTAAGAAGAAGAGAGTCGAAACCACGAGCAACTCCAACAGTTTGACAATTTTGGTTTGGTAAAATATGGAATTTGCCAACTCTGAAATAGATATGTTAAAGCAAAAAATATGCAATCTCCAACAGTTCCCCATAATGACTTGGCAAAAACCTCGTCTCCGAAAAAAAAAAGCCGCTGCCCAGTGTTCCGCCGTGAAAAAAAAATGAAGGAAAAAAAAAGGCCGCCGCCCACGGTTCTACCGTGAAAAAAAAGGAGGAAAAAAAATGTCTCCCCCTTTTCACGATCGCCAAATTTGCCAAGTGCGGACTCCTATTTGCAACTTTGACAAAAAATGCAATGTTTTAAATAGCGAGCTAAGGCCAAGGTGTTTAGCGTTTTATAAACCGTAATTAGCGGACTTTAGCGGCAAAATTGTGCATGAACGCAAATAGCGACACTGTATTTTTCAAGCTATTTCGGGCTATAGCGGCAAAAATAACGGACTATTTTTTCCTTGCAAAAATGTCAAACTCAAATGTCAAACTGTTGGCCACCAGTTTTTTTTGACAAAATTAGATATGTCCAGTCTAAATGTCAAACTGTTGAAGTTGCTTATGCTTGGGGGCCAACTTCTTGTTGTTGAGACACCCGGAAAAACAGCTTCAGAATCCATTGTTTTTGGTAGGTGTTTGGGCGGTAGAAACACTTTCTAGAAATAAAACAAATACAACCTAAAGCGAGCATCTCCAACGGTTTTGCATATTTTAATTGGCATATTTAAGAGTTTGTCAAGTCCTAAATAAATATGAAAAAGATAAAAAAAATCAATCTCCAACGGTTTGGTTTGGCAAAACTGACTTGACAATTAACAAAATTGACTTGACAATTACTAAAATTATAGAAATTGTTGCGGCGATTACCAAAATTGGTCGAGCGCGGAAAACGCCAAGCGCGATCCGCTAGGCATATATGTCAATTCTTCCCAAGAAATTGTCTAAGTTAACAAAAATACAAAGCCTATTTGTCAAACTGTTGGATAGGAGTTTTTTTAGATTTTTTTGTAAAAACAAGAATGCAAAACCCATTTGTAAAACCGTTGGAGATGCTCTAAGATTGTTGTTTGGCTTAACAACTTTCTCATGGTCGAATCAAAACATGTACCTAGTGTATTTACGGGTAGATTTCTACAAATGATGCTCGCAGTGTATATTTACAGGTACTCCC